>JAEQBA010001611.1:80105-92637 GCA_019434445.1 Phalangium opilio | reverse complement strand
ATTACGAATTTAGTCTGGTGGCGCGTGCGTTTTTCCAAGCGTCTGATTGAGCTTGTTCTCTAGTAGATAATTCTAGCTCTCTCGCATCCTCACAAGAAACTATATTTTTCTAGAAATGTATGTGGAAATTTTATTTTTAATAAGAATTTATGAAGATATATATATTTATTATATACCTTCAATATTATCAATTCTGAAGGATTAAATGCTCTAGTATAATTGTTTACATTCCAAATTGTAGAAGCACATGAGTCCTGATGTTTTTTTATTGGAAATCCTTGTTTAATATACACATCCGTAAGTAAAATTTGACTGGGAAAAGACTGAAGGTTATGGATAGTTTCAAAACCATCTTCATTAACTGATAGCTGTAAGCTAATAGGTGATCCCTCTGGAGCATGCCCTATCCTAGTATTAATCCAATTATAATACTTAGGTTGTGGTAATATGATTCCCCAGCCGTCTTGAAATCCATTCGAATTAAGATTATTTATTAAATCTTTTGTCACTGTTGCCACCTCCTTTTGATCCACTGTAGAGCTCTCGTACATTTTGCACAAGAGAGGTTTGTTTTTGCCACCTTCTTTGGGCGCTTGGAAGTAAATGTCTATCTCAGAAAAAGGGCGTATCTTTTTACCTCTGGGCCGATTCCACTGCCGTGGTTTTTCCGTACATGAAAGTTCTCTTGGGGATTTGCTATTTGTTTTTCACTTAAAAAAGCTAACAGCCTAAGCAACACAACACCATGGTTACAAGTACCATTAATTCCAGCTGGACATCCACAATATTGATCCAAAATTGAAGGACTTGATATTTTAAATGCAGCACAAACTGTGTAGGGATTTTCATTTTTTTCTGACTTTTGAAACATAGGGCTTCAACAAAGACTCTGTCATTCTCACTGAAATGTTGAAATCAATTAATTAATAATAATGCCTACATCAAAATTTGTTAAACTCTTTAACTTACACTTCTGCTTTGCTCATTAATGAATCAGAAACAATATAATCCTCAATAAAAAAAATTGTAGCTTCTACGAAAATGCTGCTGGGTTCCCAATTTTGAAGAATAAAATGCCTTTATGTCTTTAACCGTTGATAAGGGCACTTCTTTTAGGCATTTCTTGTAACCCACAATGGGAAATAGTAAACCACCTTCTATTGCGGAATTTAAATTCATTACTAAATGAAACTTAAGTTTAACTATTAGGGTTAGTCCCCCTATTATCGGACGCTCCTACTATCGGACACATTTTTAAAAAGTTGTTTATAAAACTGCAGGAGAAAAAAGGAACACTGTAAGTTACCTAGTTTTAAAGAGGGTCTCGAAATCTGTATGTTGCATGTAAAAATACAGACGGGGCGATATGTCAGAGGAGGAAAGCGCGAACGAACCGGATATCCAAATTTTTGGATTAATTAAAACTAATTGAGGGGCCGAAAAAATTCTTCCCCACATTTTTAAATCGTGTTTTGAGGTATATAAATAGAAGCCAATTAAAGTTATGTGTATGGCTGTAAATCCCGAATCTTTTTCTATAAATTGCTACTTTAACCGTTAGTTCTAGGTTTTTTTACATGAAAATACAACGCGATTAGTATCTAATGTAGAAAACCTATTATCGGACAGCTTTCAAACACGTTTTAACAAAAAATAATTAACGTAGGCTTACAATAAGAGAAGGGATTGTAAATATTTAATGCTTAATACGGTTAGTGATGTTCAGAATGAGTCCAGAAGTGTCAGAGAAGTAACAGTGTTCACGGTTCTTTTATTGTTAAAAAAATTGGTGTCCCAATTGAGGAACCATTGTCCGATACAGAGATCCCAGTGTCCGGCTACTAAGACCCACTGTCCGATTCAGAGATCCCAGTGTCCGGCTACTAAGACCCACTGTCCGATTCTGAGATCCCAGTGTCCGGGCTACAAAGAACCACTGTCCGATTCTGAGATCCCAGTGTCCGAGCCAGATGTATAGGCGTCCGATATATGGAACATGGGTATCCGAATCAACATCCAAATAGCCGATAATAGGGTACGATACTTGCAGAACAAAATCCATGATTGGGACAATATTACATCGTTCTTTTGGAATTATTTCTGTACCATTAAGTGCAGAAACGTTCAAAATATATATTTCATAAACTAACTTTTCAAAGGTTTTCTGTGATTTCCTTACATTTTACCATAAATTTTTAAAATGTGACCGATAATAGGGGAACTAACCCTATCAACACAAAATCCGCACAAACTCAGACGGACCCGTGAGCAGACGATGCTAGTGACTTGGCGAGTAATTCTAGCCAATCAGAAATGAGAGTGCGCTGTTTTAAACCGTTCCCCCCCTACACTTTAAAACGAGAACTAATAACTAATTGCACTAATAGTAATTATATCAATTTTGACATAAATAAGTTTGGACCTTAGAAACAAATTTTTTGTATATATGCAAACGCAAAATAACACGAAAAATATTATAAGAAAATAATTAATATCAAGAACAAGTCTTTTAGCGCCATCTACTGTGAAGTGTTATTACAAATATTTGGACCCCGATATGGCTAGCGCCCCTGAAAGTTGTTTCCTGAGTATGGGGTTTCTGAATTCGTCTATAATAATAATTAAGATAATAGAAATGACTGTTTATTCCAAGGATATAGCAATGAAATAATTTTTCTATTAATTTCCGTCACAATTGGGATTTCTGACAGTGGAAGTTTGTCGTATACCCCTCATGTAACGGAGAGTAATATTTATCATTTCCCTCGAATTGCCCGGACCTACCATTCAAGTTTGTTGGCAGGTTCCTCATTAATAGCATGGGTCCATGGCTCAAATTAATATACCTTAGAGAAGACTCTTTTCTATTGGGTTTCATTTGGAACTCTCTTGTCCCTCCAAAAGTTAATGAAGCAATAACTGAATGTATTCCTTTTTCATCGTTAGCGTGCCATCCAACACAATCTTGGCCGTTTCTGTATAGGTTAACCACTACAGCGTTAAATTGAACGTTCTCATGTTTCTCTACATACTCCTTCAAATCGAGCAAGGATGATGGCCAGTTTTTTAATGATAAATAGCTCACCCTTTGTTACGAATGTGACGCGGATTTAAAAAAACTAACTAGAAAAATAGACCATCAGTTTTTTAAATAATAATGCTGTTTAACTTAATAGACCTAATGTTTTTTATATGATGTATATAAAGTCCGTTGTTTAGAGTAACATCATCAGTCCGCAGTTGTATAACACCGTAGTCGGGTTGAATTATCATATTAAATAATCATTATGACAATTAACTAATATTAATAAACAATTTTAAATAATAATTATGACTATTAACTAATGTTAATAAACAATTTTAAATACCTATTTATCCCGGCTAACACAACAAAAATGGCCACGTTAAGTTACGAACTTTGATACGCACCCGTGAATTACGCACTATCACAACTTCAACTGATCCTTGTCATCACATCGTTACGCGCTATCCTTACCGGCACTACCCGACGGACATGGCTGACGACACAAGCTTCACCTCGACTATTTGATGCCTTAACCCACAAGTGGAACATGGGCAATCTACTCTGAACGGCTCGACATTTTATTTGAAACGATGGCTATCACCAACGAATCCATGAAGCGAGCTCATCATCTAACGTGCATCGGACCAGACGTTTACACGACACTCCGTGGTATATTGGCACCCACCAAACCAATTGCAACTGCATACGCCACAATCATAGCTTCCCTGACGAAATTTTACAACCCAATTCCACTCGAAATTGCCGAACGTCACAAGTTTTACAATCGCTTCCGCTTCCCTGGTGAATCCATATATACTTATCTTTCTGAACTTCGCAAACGGAGCGAGTTGTGTCAGTTTACCGATCTCTCCAACATGCTACGTGATCGTCTCGTATGTGGCATCAACGATCAGCAAATCCTTGATCGCCTCATTTCTGAAAGTGGACTCACATTCGAGAGGGCCACAACCATTGCACTGAATATGGAGAGTTTCGCCAGAAATTCCAAGGAAATGAAACGCACTACCAATGGTTCAAGTCTTAATGGAGTCCACGTCATTCACACTCGAGATCATCACATACGCAAACGACCCACGTCGCATCCACCGTTCGACCAGCCTACGGCACCCGCTGTCCATCGACAATCAAACATATCCGGCAGAAGACAATGCATAAGGTGTAACGATCCCAATCACGCACCACCGGTGTGCCCTTTCATCAACACAATTTCCTCCAAATGTCAAAAGAAGGGACATCTAGCCAGAGCTTGTCTTGACGCCAGGGCGAAGAACAAGAACAATCGTCACGCAAGACCCAAGCGAGACAAACATCGCGCAATACGAAAGATCAATAGAACCAAACGGATACGAGGTATTCCACGTAAGGACCAGTAACAGCATAGAGCACGGAAGTCCACCACGACCGACTATCATCCACTGTAACATCAATGGAAAATCAAGAGCGATGGAGTTGCCTTCCACTGTACAACCTTCATCCTCCCACCCTCCACTGCCTTCCACTGTACATCCTCCATCCTCCCATCCTCCACTGCCTTCCACTGCACATCCTCCATAATATCATCTTTTAGAGGAAAGGAGCAGGGCATAAGTCTAACATGGGTAAAAGCTCATAATAAAACAGAGGGCAATGATAGAGCCAACGCGCTTGCGAAGGCAGCAATTAGTAACCCGACTACTCAGCTAGAGACGAGTGTATCTAAAACCATGAGTTAATAATATGTTAGCTCCCTATAAGTTACTCAGGCAATTCATTTCTATACTCATGCGTTTTCTCCCGTGCCGCCGGCTCCCCAATTATATGCGACGCTCTGCGGCCGCCACGTGAACGAAAATCTTATTTACTCTTCTTTCCGGTTTTTCCCCGGAAGCGCGTATAGTGGAAACTAGAAAATGATATCGGAGCTATTTAAGCAGCCGAATATTTCGCTCAGTAGCCTCGGTTAAGAAAACAGTTAAGAGATCAGAGGATTGGATTTAGCTGTTGTTTAATTTTCTCGTTTCAAGTAACAATAACAACTCTTATCATTAGCATTCTTTATCAATATCGGCAAATTGCATTGAGTTCCTACATTTTTTGTCTCAGTACTGACACAAACGCCATGATTTAATGTTAAATTGTTAAAACATAAACATTCACGACTAAAACACTCCCTTGATGAAAAAGCAGCCGACGAGCCGTACGAGCGGGATTTTTTTCGACAAGAGAGAGCGCAACATTCGGATTTTTTCCCGCGCGGGCGAAATGAGAAGAAATCGCTGGATACATTACGCCTATGGAGCCTGAGTAACTTATATGGAGCTAACATATTATTAACTCATGCTAAAACGTATATTACGAAAGTACTCCATACCTTTTGTCTCGAACAGTGGCAGCTTGATTGGAACATGTCTGAAAACGGCAGGAACGTGTATAATTTTAGAAATAAAGTTAAGGACAACCTCGTGGTACCAGACCATTTCATGAGTCAGTTCATTAGTGTTCATGGCCAATTCTCACAATATTTGCATAGATTTGGGCAGGCAGAGGCGGTTGCCCTGCATTACTTTTACGACTGTCCACAATGTGTAGGGTTTTTCACAAATCGGCCAATAAGGGTAGAAGGCGAGACAAATATTTTAGCAAATGAAACAGTTTTTAAAGAAATAAAGACATTAATGCACCATCTAATACAATATTATTCGACTAATACTTAGAAGCCCAGCAAACACATATCTCCTAAGGATATCCCTCCAAGGTACCCATATCTCGAGAATATCCGATCCGTTGTGTATATTCCTGGGATGTATAATGTTGTACAAAGAAGAGATTTTTATAATATCATCCCTAGTACATTGACTGGATATAATATTTCTGTTACTCCCATTTATATCTCCCAACTTTGTCCGAAGTATGTTTGTTAGGGTTTATCTCTCGGAGATATGTTTCAATGTGTTTACTGGATATCATTTATTAAATGACATTTAACTTCAGTAGAGAGCTGCAACTCCGTGGAAGAACTCCGAAACCCGCTGGGTTCCGCGTTTAAGCGATGGGAACTCCAGGAGTTGGAAATGTTAATCTGAGATAAAATTGGAGTTGGGTGGCAGCGGAAGTTTTCGTGTGCGGAGTTGGGAGGCAATGGGAATAATGATAATTATAATTGCGGAGTTGGATGGCAATGGGGTGGCAATGGAAAATTATCTTAAAACATGGAAATCTACGGAGTTGGAAAACTTAAGTCTGGTAAGTGGTAGGGCTCCAATTTAAAAGCGTACTTTAACGTTGTTTGTCTTCAGAAGCTTCGTACGAAATTCTTTTTTCACCCGTAACCCCACGTGACACGTCCCCTCAGTGAGTCTCTCACACACAATGGGGCCATGGGCGCTTTCCTTTTCTCTTAAACCCATTGACAAGAGTCTCCTTTCTAGCTTTGAGGCATATTAAAGTAAGGCAGTAGGCATATTGGCAGGCAAAACCAATAACAGAATGGGCTCTAGTGTTAGTATTTCTTGATTCGTGAAGTTCGTGGCCTTCTCCTTCAAAATGGCATTTGCGAAGCGAATCAGTCCGATCTTAATTAAATAGCTAATTTAAGAAACTAAGCGTAAAATATGACTCAACATCAACGCGAAGCGCCTTTATCCCCCAAATCTTTTAAGTTTTAATATCTAGAAGAGTTTTATGAGTAAATATTATTCCTTATTTGAAAATCATAATTTTTAAGCACTCGTGATATCAATCTTAGGCCAAATTTGAAAGAAAACTAATGAGCTACACGTTTTACTTGAACTTTCTATTTTTCCAATTAGAAACTAGAAAGGTTTTAATGGACGAAGTTAGATGGAGTTTAAGAAATTATAATTTTCATGGAAAGAATTGGGAAGAGTTTAAAGAATTTTAATTTTCATGGAAGGAGTTGGGAGGAGTTTTACATTTCGCTGGGCGGAGTTCTGTGGAGTTGAAACTTTTGATTATGGCATTGGGAGGAATTGGAGTCATTGTTGTGTACTGCCTTGGAGTTGGATGGAGTTGGAGGTTAATATTTTCATTTTGCAGCTCTCTAGCGAGCATGATTGTGTAACAATGGCCTTAAATATTTTTCTAGAATGTCCCAAACCGTTACGTGCGAAGTAACGAAAACCCCATGCGGACAGTAGCGCCCGATCTTGCAAGCTAGCAAAGCGAAGACGCGCCAGTCTAGACAGGCCTATTAAGAATAAATTACCATCCATACAAAAGTAGATTCCGCACGTTGTGTTAATCACCAGGTTAACAGGTTTATTTTTTACCGTATGTAGGCCTATACACCCTCGTTATAGCCGAGCTGGGCATCGAAAATAAAGAATAGATATAGGCCTAATAAATATAATAAAAAAGGCACCACTATATTTGGTGACAATAATTATACTTCGTACGACTTTATACAGAAAAAACAAAAATAAAATAAAAAAAATAACAATTTCTTAACGCAAATGATTTCAGTAATAATAATGATATTTATACGTTATTCGACGATCCTCCTTCACCCCTCCATGGGGGAGAAGAGCTGGTGTTTCTCGATTGCTTCCCAGTCAGCGCAGAATGGGGACAGCCAAATTAACGGAAACATAATGAAATTAATAAAGAAGTAAATTATCTGAAATTTCCATGTGAATTATACCTAGGGATCCGCAGTGTAGCACTTCCCCCTATAGCGCCACTCCTTCCCTTTCTTCAACTATTCATAAGAGATATGAAAACATTTTTTAACATGTGGCATGCATCAAGAACAAAATTAACCCGTTCTTCATTATCAGCTGAAATTGATTTTTGGTCAATGACATATATATTTCAAGCACATCAAATATTTAAACTAATAACCTGGATTAGAGAAATCGCACTGGATTAAATCCTCAGTAATAATAACAACGAGTGAGTTTGCCATTGTAATGTTGCTTCGCAAGCCATCACAAAATAAAGCAATGCACTTGGTGCCAGTATTTTTTATTTTGAAGAAACATTCGGTGACTAGATTTTTGAGAAGCCAGCCTACAGTTCAATTTACAAAGAAATATCCTAGTGGAACTTTCCAATGTCCATTGACAGCTGTTGCCATAAACACAAGTGCCGACGTTGCAACAACATTGTTATCTTCGGCATTATTGTCTAGTCCAAGGTTGACGTAGCCAGCGAATTCCTTGCCTGTCTATTCAGTGTGTTTCATCAAAGAGGAGAAACAAGGCTATTAACACTGGATATTCTGATTTCTCAACCTCTTGTTTTATATAGGCGAAACTTTCTGCGGTAAAGCCAGGATTGCCACCAATTTTGCTAGTCCATTCTCTAAGTGTGTTTGGATGATGCGAGCAGAAATGTTTTCGAAGGAAGTCGTATGCCTTTGGTGAATGGAAATGAAGCGTCATGGCAAGGCTTCTAATTAGATTCGAATGTTGTTGTTTCTTTCGATTTTTGAGTCCAGACTGTCGTAGTTGAGAAAAAAGCTGTACCGCTGTTGGGCCATACCCCTCATAAATATCTGTGGCGTTTTCTTCGAGTAAAAGTTTTTGCTTTTTCATTTGTATTAAAGTATATTTTAGGTTGCCAAATTTCATGTCTAAACGTTTCCTGGTCTTTTTAATTATCTTAAGTTTGCTACGGAGTGTTTAACCTGTAATTTTTAGTTTTTTTAATTGCGCTTGTTGATTTAAGATCTTTGAAATTCACAGGTGTTCGGCTCGATTTCTGGAGGATTATGCTCATGAGCAAAAGTCAAAATCACACTATGCCCTCTTGAATTTAATACCTCTAAAGCTGGTGGTTTAAGGATTACTGCTGTATTGTTAATGGATTCTTCATGGCCATTATCACCTACGAGTTTATCGTGGACATCCAAACCGGCATCTTCGTCTTTAGAACCACAAAGGCATCAACAACTTCTTCATGGATCAAGAAATTCCTGTTTTCGATTTCTTCAACACTAGATTTGCGCAGCATGGAGTATGTCTGGAAGTTATTGAAAATGTTAAAAATGTGGTATAAAGGTGAAAATAAAGTTATTTCAGACATGATCTTCCATTATATATTTTTTTAATATTTTCCAACGACTGATGGTTAGCAAAGTCCTTAATTCATTCAGTGACATCCATAAGAATAACAGGTTGTACTAAATTTTCACGAATTGTTTCAATGCCATTGCGAATTCCGAGTCGGTACGACACACTGTTTTATCTACGAGTGATGAAGATGAAGCGGAACATGATGGCAATTCTACATCATTGCAACTATAAGTTTTCTATAACACACGTTACTAATCACATATCGAAGTGGATGTGTAAATATTAGAAACACAAAAAATACTTTAGTTCCAGTTTTATTAAATTCTAAAAACGTCGTCTATAATTTCAAACAATGTATAATCTGTTCTAATCATTTCCACGAAAACCGAATGAATTGCGTTTTTCTTTAGAGTTTTGAGCTTGGACGAGATCTGATAATCGCTTTTGTTAGAGTGAATTTCACATACGAAGTGATTTTTTTCCCGGGATGGAAATTCGACCGATTTATCGCGACGAGCCACTTCGTGCATAATGAAGGGTTAGATACTGGAAACCTTTTAATACAAGTTAACTCGGGCATTAAACTGATATAACAAAAAGTTTCACCAATTATCGGATCAATATACCTATGAAATGCAATCCTATGTGTGGTAGACCGATTGCTACACTTTGGAACTGCGCAAGATTTTACCATTTTCATAATTTGTTTTTAATTATTTAGATATTGATTAAACATTTGATACGAAAACAGTTTAAGTTTCTTTATTTTTCCACTTTTATTCAAACGTAATAAATTTACGAAAGCTTTACATCGAGTTAAAAATTATAATGCGACTTTTCTATATTTGAAAATTTTAAATTCGCATTTCCCGTGAATTTTCAAGCGCCGGCGCGAAACAAAAATATTAAGTTTGCGATAGATGGCGTTAGTAGTTTCTCGAGGATGTGGGGAATTGGAATTAAAAACTTGAAGGAGAGAGTAATGGAGTGGAAACCCCCATACCTCAAGCGTTGCCTTTGTACCCCCACCTACGGCACCACAGTCCTCCCATCATCCCCAGCGGTTAGGTAGGGTCGTGCCGGACGAAATTGTAAAGGACGCTCCCTCTATCTCAAAAATAGAAGCTAGTTCTCATTCAAATAAAATGGTGCTACGCGGCAGCACTTAGCAATCGCCTACGGAAGGGTAGGGGCGTGCGCGAGGTACACTGGGAGAGATATGGTGCCGCAGGTCGCCCATCATCATTTCCAATCCATCTGACTCCCTTATCCCTGTTAAAAACGAGTTAATAGTGAGTCTACTCTTTTATATGTCTATGGATTTTAAATAGCTGGACTAAAGATGGTCTGACTCCGATCGGGCACTATTAGCCCGTTAAAAATAGTCTCAAAATTTAATTAATTTTAAATGAAGTTCATTAAAACACTAAATGTCGCAAATAGTATAAATATATTTTTTATTAAAACCAGAATTTAATTTCTTACTAATGTACAAGAAGTGTAATGCTTTTACTAGTAATGTGTCTTATCCCTTCTATAATACCCCTGCTTTGGAGAGAGTTTCGGAAAATCGCCTTTCCGCCAGGCTTGGAAATAAGGTTTATTTCTGAACTAGTCCTCCGGACCAGTGACCCCTGATGTCTTAAATATGAAATTGGTCCCGGGACCAGTGACCCTTCCCCAATTTATTTTTTTACTGGTCCCAGGACTTGTGGTCGTTCTCTCTTCTAAAAAAATCTCTCTCGGCTTAGGGTTGTATACACAACTGGACTACTGGAGTCGAAATTTATGTTAAAATGATAATAATTAAAGAGGTCCCCATATCAATTTTTAATAAAAGTAGGAATAATAAACTAGTCATTGGGACCAGTGACCCTCGCGTTTTGAATAAAAAGTGGTCCAAGCTATTAATAAACTGGTTTTTGACCTGTAAACCTGTCTTATTTCCTAGCCTGCTTTCCACGTTTCTCGCCTTTCGGCGTTACTCAGCTATTTTCAGTTCTTCTCTGAGGCTCCGTGATGGAGGTTTTATTATTTCGAGGAACGCCGAGAAGGTGGTAGTTGGTTTTGACTGTGCCACTTACCATGGTTGAAATCGGGTTTTATGTCTAATGAAAGCGAGGTTAATTTAATTAAATTGAATTGAAGTGAAAGTTTATAGTTCCGAGTGAAGTGCGGACTTCTCTGAGAAGCCTTAATGCGCTCTCGGAACGAAAGTACAGCTTTCGTAGTTAAAACGGAAGCCTTTGTTAGTCGAATAAGTCAAAATGATGTGTAAACGTACCAACTGCTGTAGGAAAGAAAAGGAGGCAGTAAAGCAAGTTAAGTTATTTTCGTCAGAAGAACTTAAACCATTGATGTGATAAGTTTTTAAGTATTTCAATATCGTGGTGTGTTGAGAGTGGCTTTGTAACCCACTTCTGTTACTTTGCTTGAAAAATGTAAATTGTGATTTGAAATGTTTCATGGCAAGGTTTCGTAACAACTGATTTGAAAACTCTTTGTGGAGTTCGAAAACAATTTGTTCTTGAGATGTGAAAATTTTTATATTGTAATAACTAGGAGTTTAATCTAGTCTTTAGTTTTGGAAATATCTTGTATTCTGAAAAGGTTTTCCTAAGTGGATATGTCTGGGATTTGAAACCTGTGTTTGGTTTTGAAGTCTCGGATTTTCTGGGCATAGTGACTTTATTGGTAGGAAATACCAGGGAATTGAAACCTGCTTTCAGGGATTTGAAACTTGGTTTTTGGAGATTTGAGATATCAGGGATTTGAAACTTGGTTTTTTGGAGATTTGAGATATCAGGGATTTGAAACTTGGTTTTTGGAGATTTGAGATATCAGGGATTTGAAACTTGGTTTTTTTGTAGATTTGAGATATCAGGGATTTGAAACTTGTTTTTTTTTTGTAGATTTGAGATATCAGGGATTTGAAACTTGGTTTTTTGGGAACTTGAAGTATCAGGGATTTGAAATCCGGTTTTGGGTAATTAGGAATATCAGGGATTTAAACCCGGTCATTTGGGAGATATGGAATATGAAAGATTAGAAACCCGGTCATTTTGGGAGAGGAATATGAAAGATTAGAAACCCGGTATTTTTGGGAGACATGGAATATGAAAGATTTGAAACCCTGTCTTTTTGGGAGACTTGAATATGAAAGATTTAAACCCGGTCTTTTTGGGAGACTGGAATATGAAAGATTTGAAACCCGGTCCTTTTGGGAGACATGGAATATGAAAGATTTGAAACCCGGTCTTTTTGGGAGACATGGATATGAAAGATTGAAAACCCGGTCTTTTTGGGAGACTGGGAATATGAAAGATTTTAAACCGGTCTTTTTGGGAGACTAGGAATATGAAAGATTAGAAACCGGTCTTTTTGGGAGACTGGGAATATGAAAGATTTGAAACCGGTTTTTGGGAGGGGACTAGGAATATGAAGGATTTGAAACCCGGTCTTTTTGGGGGAT
>JAEQBA010001611.1:39599-78870 GCA_019434445.1 Phalangium opilio | reverse complement strand
AATATCTGGCATTTGAAACCCGGTTTTTTTTGGGAAACTGGAAATATCTGACATTTGAAACCCGGGTTTTTTGGGAGACATGGGAATATCTGACATTTGAATCCCGGTTTTTTTGGAGACATGGGATATCTGACATTTGAATCCCGGTTTTTTTTGGAGACATGGGAATATCTGACATTTGAATCCCGGTTTTTTGGAGACATGGGAATATCTGGCATTTGAAACCGGTTTTTTTGGGAAAATGGGACTATCGGGCATTTGAAATCCTGTTTATTTGGGAAAATGGGAGTATCGGGCATTTGAAATCCGTTTTTTTGGAGAAAATGGGACTATCGGGCATTTGAAGTCCGGTTTTCTTTGGAAAATGGGAGTATGGGAAATTGAAATCCGGTTTTATTTGTGAAAATGGCAAATTTGAAATCTGTTTTTTTTGGCAAAATGGGACTATCGGGCATACTAAAAATGCTACAAATCATCCACAAAAGAAAAAGAACACTCCAAAATGGTCTCTCTGGATCTCAAAATGCCTTACGTAGGAAAGCCCACTTCCACCGGAAATTCAAAAGAAGTCCTTAGCCCATCATAAATATACTTTACAGCGCATTTTGGTCAATAAATTTACTCAAGCGGGACAGAGACTATATCGGATCTGAAATCAGGAAAAATGTTAAGCATAATCCAAAGGCGTTCTGGAAATATGTCGGCTCTAGGCTAAATAACCCACAACACGATATAACTTTGAAAAAAAGATGTCAGTGTCATATGTGATACACAGGATATTTTGAAGGAACTGTGCAAATTTTCTCAACAATAGCTGAAGATAAATCTGACCTGTCATTGCTTTTAACCCCACAAATTAAATTCAGCAAGAGATCTCACCCCAGGATGTGTCTGACGCTTTTAAGAAACTTAAGCCAAAATTAACCTGTGGAATTGATGGAATACCAAATTTATTATCAAAGGCTGCCAGCATGCACTAATCCCACTTATGGTCTTCATCACAAATATGTCCATTAAGTCCGGCATTTTGTTCAGATTTTTAGAACCAAAAGCCAGAAGAATGAAATATTGGGGCGTTAAGGAAAAAATATCTAACACGACCCGTAAATCTTTAAATATGCAATAATATCTCAACATTTAACTATAATATGTTATTTAGACTGATTTAAATTATTATTTATATTTAATAATAAGAATAATATTTTAAAATGGCACTTAATTTTATAAAAACAAACTCGGCCGAGTGGCAAGAAATTTTTATCTCTTTTAAAAAAATGTTTTCACCAACTTATTTGGTAATGTCTTTCATGACGTTATGTACAAACTCTTTGGCAGAGTCGCAACGGTCAGTCGTCTTTAAAAAGTTATTCATAGTTTTATTTGAAACCACGTCTTTTTTGAAGAGGAATCCGTTTCGATTGCTGTACCTTTTCATTAAAAATGAAAGCCACATGGTGTTCGTGATTGGCTTGTGTGTCTGCCGTTCATCCCTATTTAAGCGCGCAATTCAAAGACAATGGTGAATATTCTTTCACTATTATTTCAATAGCAACAGTAAGTCTACTACACACTACAATTAATTATCACGCCGAAAATTGATCTTTAAAATAAAGTAGTATTCATTTAGTCTGGACATTTTTTAACTCAAAGTCTCAAATCTCATTTCCAAACTCAATGAGTAACCAACTAAATAAAGTTTGGAAAATCTGCGCTCACTTGGTGAACTTTTGTAAGGAGCCACTTTTACACGTAAAAAAAATGTTGATATTTTGGAAACATTTTAATCGAATTTGAAATAAAACTTGTACTTTAGGTTAAAATATCACAGTTGAACTTTAAATATTGTTTTCTAAGTAAGGAAGGCCATGATCAGTGTAGAATGCCAGAAGTTTAGGAACAATTTTGGTATCAAAAAAGACTTTATCGTAAAAAAGCCTTTCACAAAATGGTTGACTATTACCACAGTCTACTAACAAATCACACCAAGGAAGACCCGTTAAGGCTAGCTGCCCTTGGATTTGATAAAAAAATTGTGGTTGGGATCAAGTGCTGGTGCTCCATTTTCATCCATTTCAGAAACCTTATCGTGGGTTGTTTGGTTTATACAGCCTCTTCTATGCTTATTCCCAGCTCTTTGCATTTCGCCATGGCTTTTATTTCCAGCAATCCAAAACCTTCATTTTCTTGGTGTACCAATCTGTCTGGGTTTAACACTCGCCCAGAGTCGCGTTTTCTACTGATCTCAAAAACTGCCAGAGAATTGCTCTTTCTTGCTCTGAAAAATTCGACCGAGCGATGGTCCTCAAGTGTTTTTACGTTATTTTATAATAAGTTCAGCTAGCTAATTGGACCAAGTCATCTTGCGACTTATGGCCACTTATCTAACGCCTTTAAAATGCATAGAGGGGTGGTGGCTAGCCCCTATGCCACAGCTAACCGACAGCGCCCTATACTAACTATTACCGTTAGTTAGGTTTCTTTCACTCTTAACTAATTAAGAATGAGAAACAACAACCACGATGATACTGCTTTGACTAGTTCGTTAGCGACCCCAAGCGATGAGTAATACAAAACAATTTGACCCGCAAAGTTTAAATTAGTCAAATACGTAACAAGTGTGACGTAGTAGCTTGTTAGATCGTGTTCCTCTGACGAAACGTTCTCCGCCAAAACTCTAGTAGGTGAAATCTTCTCAACCTGCAGAGAGCACTCTAGTTTTCTTGGCAAGGCCTATTTAAAATGGATGGTCGAGCTTTGCTTGGAAATTCAGAGTAAAATGGTCGAGAATACATTTCAGGCAACGTGAAAATCGTTTAAAAGCGAGGCGTTATTTTTCATTAACCTTTTTTTTATTTCACTGTATAATTTTAAAGCGAATGAGTTCAACTTGTTTCAACCCTTCATGCTCCCATTAAGGGCCAATTACAAACTGTTTTTCACATACGCATTTCCAGAAACTGGACCTGGGAGCATTTCTAACAGGTTACGAATTTTCAATGCGAGATGGTATGTTGCCAACATTCACAGTGCCAGTCATATACGCCCATCAAAGATTACTGTCTGCCAAAAATGTGACGTTCAACGCTGCTCCAGTCGGAGCCTTCGACGATTTAAAAACTATTTCCATTGGTGTAAGTATAGAGAGTACGACGTAAATAACCGTAATTTTACAAATTTTACAATGGTAATTTACCGGTAAATTACCACGGTAATAAGTCTGTTATAATATAAAATACCATAAATTAGGGTTATTTTTGTTATTCCATAATTTTAATCGCTAACTTACAGGTAATTTAGCTATTTGTGGTTATGTAACCGGACCTTGCTTTGCACTGATGATCTGTACGTGTGTTTGTGGCCGGGGTACGCCAGGAACAAGTGTGGCTAGATACCGATTAAGCAAAGAATTTCGATAAAAAAAATTACATTGGGGCTTTTGTTTGCGGGCCCGGCTCTAGGGAGTATTGGTAAACAGCATTGGTATCGTCAAGGAATTCACCCTGTTATATCGCGGCAACCTTCCAATTTGGTTTAATTTGATGGACGGCTGTAGCGAAGCCCATTTGTTGAAAGCGTTTCAAATTAAAATATTTTCGCTTTACTACGGTTTCTGGGGTTAACGCAGGGAGGGTGATAAGGAATGCGGGAAAGGTAGCTAGTGTGAAAGATTCATTTTTAGGCGGAAGAGGCACTATGTGTAAAGGCTGGGTTGCTGTTTACGATTCGCGAGTGTGTATGTTTGTGGTTTGTGTGTGGATTTTGGATACGCAAAAAGACCTTTTTAGCTAGGCATGGTAAGACCTTAATGTACCCCAAACGAATATTCCCTAGTCTTATCAGACTTTGGGTTTAACATGATTACACCGCGATATTGAAATCGTTCCCTTCTTGTAAGCTATGACCAAACGTAACGTTACGATTAGAGTTACGAAATGTCAAACTACTCCAAGCAATCAGATTTAGTCGTCGACCATGGAGTTACAATACTGGGCAAACATTTTCCTTCACTTACAAATTATCTGCTGTTCGTGTAAATTTGTAGAATATATATCTTCATGCCAATCAGTAAGTATGTGCAGCTTATTCAAGAACTCTGTTGTTAGTGCCGGTGATGTTAAGGTTAAGCCCTTTGCTTCAGAGCCATCTATTTATTTGCAAAGTAATTCTTAAACGTTGCTACTCTGAAAACAATTTTTCAGATTTGGAGCGGGTTGCTTTGCGTCATGGGAGTCTTAACGATGATTGATATCATTCACAAGCGAGTCAAGGGAATGCCAGGATCAATGATGTCCGTCGCTGCTCAAAAACTCTTTCTTTATTTCGGAGCCATTTTGGGAAAAGGTAGAGTCTCCAGAGTTGAACAATTTATCGGGCGGGCCGGGTCGGGCTTTTCAAATTTTGGAAATTATGGGGCAGTTAGTTACAAAATTTTAAAGCGCGCGCCCTGATTCCTATGCCAAGCAGAGCCGCGGTGGTCTAGTGTGACGGCACACAAGGGAATTGTTGGAGAGAGAAAAAAATTTCGAAGGGAGCGTCAGCCCCCCCCCTTGCCTGTCTCGCACCGTCGCATTCGTAAACACTAAACACGAAAGATGCCGTATAAATCAATAAATTTTGCACACCATCTATGATGTACGCGCAAAGTTAAAATTACATCCAATCAAAAAAGAAATAAAAACCCTAGAGGTGGGCATTTTCTATCCATTTTCCACAAATTAGTGGAAAACGATTTTTTATAAACAAAGTTGTGGATATAATAAGATTTAACAAGCAAGTTCTGAGAACAACTTTCGAGCATCGATAAAGATAAGATGACGTTGACAATGGAGAGATAATGCCGAGTTCTAAAAAAACCGTCCATATACATTAGAGCCAGTATTCCACGCGGAATAGCTAAGGTAGTGAAATAAAAAAATTTCGAATTTCCCTGAAGTGTGAATGCGGTCCAGAAATTTCGAACACTTTTTCTTCGATTTGCAAACTTGGGTGCAACAATCCACACAGACACACCCACACGTCCATTATAGTAAATGGTTTTAGTCAGTGGCTTTCAACCACTCAATCTTGTTCTATTGGTTTGTGGCGGTGCAGGCTTCGACATTCCTTCGTCACTGGCGATTCGCTTCAGCGTTGGAGTTTACCTCTTGATAGTAGTGGTCTTCGTCAATTTGTTCAACGGAGTCTTGAAAGCCAATTTCTCGTCTCAGAAGAGAGAAAACATTAACGGAATTCCGGATTTATTGAAAGTACCAGACGTCAAAGTTTCAATTTCTTACTTTATAGAAGACAGTGTTAAACAATCGGTGGAGATTTTTAAATACTTTAATCTCATTTCCAAAGTCCAATGATAAAATTTCAATTTTAACAGACTGACGATGAAATGAAAACTCTCTGGAATCAGCAAGCAAAACGCTTTGAACCGAGAGGCTTACCGTCAGGAAAGCAAATATGGTTTGGAGATTTACCTATTTTACAGATGGGCTTGTTAAAACAATTTGATGAGCCAAGGCTGAAACTATTGCATTTTCATCTTGGTTCGGCCAAGTACTTGGAACAACCGCTAGTATTCACAGTTGACAATGCAACAATGAATCCTAAAACTCTGAAGTACATCAACCAAAGGTTCGTTTACTTTCTTAATGCAAGAACAGTCTACGTTTAGGTGTTTCTCTTTCGCACATTGACGATGATCTTTGTCATATCAAACGTAGCTACTTGAGTCTTCTTCAATAATGTTGCACCTCAACTGCCGTTCGCGCGTGCATTGACTTATAACGCTTGAAAGTTGCTAATTAGTATAAAACTACGTTCGAAAAAAAAAACTCTTACCACAGTAAGTCCAAATTGTGGTCCACGAGCCTCTATACTTTAGTTTCCATTACATGATTGATATCTATCCAAAGAGATTTTTATATCTCCAAAACGTTATCAATTCAAAATCACATGGAGGGTCGGATCACTGACGCATTTCACCGTGAGGCGCTTTAAAAAGATAAATGCGGCGCAAAGGCACACGGGAACAATTACTTTTTCCTTCCATTGTGGAGTTTGTAAAAATTGAGAAGCCTTCGCCATGTAGGTGGCATTGCTAAGGTTTTATATTACTTTGAAATTTTGCTCGAGCACATAATGGCGAGTTCAAGAGCCGCGTATCGCGTTATATTACTCGCGAATTTTAATCGAAATCGGTATAATTATCGTCAACTCTTCATAGTGTCACTTGAAATCTTTGGGGAATATTATATTCGAGACCTTACCAAAAGTGTCGTGTGCATACCGAAACCAGTGTTGGTTGGGTTAGTTAGATAAAGTAAAATCCTGCCCTTAAGGTAATCAAATAAAGTCAGCGTTAATCACGCGGACGAATTTTGCAACCTTATTTATGTTAATGATTTGAAGTATCTCACCATTTGGTGATTGCAGATTGCGGTCTTTCGTGGAAACCGGCCAAATCACAGCATTTCACCGCGTGTTCGAGAGAGAATGGCGCATCGAATTGGAACAACATTCGACGGCTGAGAATGAAGTCCACGTACTCGGGTTTAAGGACATTGAAGCCAAGTTCCGATTGTGGGCGGCAATGCTTGGAGTAGCTTCTTTCGTCTTCACCGCCGAGCTTCTGACAAGATTCCAGTTTCGAGAACCACTGCACATCACTAAGATCAAACGAGGATTGCTGGGAATGTAAACCCTCGCAACGGAACTTTAAACCGGAAACTGATTTAAAACGATTCCGATCCGAAAAAACACATGGCTAAGAGTCGGTTCAGACTAGTATTTGCACGAAGCACAGGTATTTTCATGGTTAATATGCAAAATAAAACATTTGAGAAAGTTTTAGCACACAATAGCAGACGACGGTAACCTCGAACTTGCACAAGGCCTACTTATAGGGAGTGACTAAGCCTAATATAGCTACGCCGATTCCACGGCCAATCATGGCGAAACTCTGATGCCTCGCGACTTCTGGCCACTTTCAAACCTTACCCTCATCCACTTTTGGTGATACTAAGCTAGGGCTTATTTCATTTATTGTCGTTCGAGGATGAAACCAAGTTTATTTAATTAAGTGACACTTGAAAATGACCATAAGCTAATGTTACTATAATAGCGTGTAAATAGCTAACGCGATCTTCGACAAATTCTCAACTGACCATAGTTCTAAGTGAAACAAAATAGAAGTTCTTACAATAATTGTAACCGGAAACAAATTCTTCTGTCGGCGAATGAAAGCAGTCTTGTTCAAAATTTGAAAAAAATAGCATGACCTAGTGATAGTGCTTTCCAATTAGGGAATCCAAAGTTAATAGTATATACTACTAAAATTACTTAGAATATTGGAATTACTAATATTTTTGTAAAACCGCGATGACTCTTAAATCGAATATACGCGTATGAATTTGTTAACGAGATATATAAATTATTACATATTTATTGAAGTATTCTAAGAAATTAATGGAAAAAAATAATTTCTAAATGTATTTGTGGTAAAATAAATAATTACTAAATGTACTTGTTGGAAAATAAATAATTACATTTACTTATATTATTTGTATTTGATTGTTAATGTTTCATATTAGTCGTTCATTTGGATCTTAGACTAGCTTGTCACTCGCCTTATTCTTTTGTTTTAGAAAAAACTGGAGTTTTTTTGTCGAAAAATAAAATCGTCTTTATGAAAGTGTGAAATTAAATGTGTAATCGTGTTAGCCCGGGGTTTAACATGATATATTAGCCGGATTTCTGTTGGTAATCACGAAATTTGATATAGCTAATGAAGATCTTACATCTTTTGTCGGCCTCATCGCTTTGTCTAGATACTTCCCTCTAGTGTTTGTTTTGTAATTTCTTCGCACCTGCTCTGACAGCTCGATCTTTCGCGCAGATAGGATATCCGCAAAGTTAATCACGCCTCGATGTCTCCTCCTAAAGGGAGCATCAAACGCTTTCGAGTCATTCCGCGTGCTCAGTTACTCGAACCCTGATTGATACCTCTCCGACTGACGATGACGTCACGGAGTGGTATTGTCCGTTTGTAACCGCGTTCGCAGTTGGAAATCGGAGTAAACGTGTATGCTATATCTGGAACGCGTTGCAAATTGCAATGAGATAGAATACATGTATTAAACCTAAAGGCACAACGTGCTGGGATCTCAAGATCTACGTTTCGCGATACACTTTTTGTAATTTGCATGAATCTTTATAAAATACGGGTGGCGCCACCTATTAATCACTTGAAGAACTCCTTTACTACCGTCTGCTGCTATAACCCGCGTAACAAGCTGTCAAGATAGTTTTTTAAACGTGTTAAATAAAATACGCGAGTTAAATAAAAAACTCTAGTCCTTTTTAATCTGATAAATAGATGAAATAAAAATCATAACTATGTTTCTGATTGCAAATAAGCGAGTAAACTTTGTAATTGGTTCCGCTAGAGGCTCACAGATGGCGCCGTCACGTTTTGATAAACGTCCTTGACGAAAACAATGGGTTTCGCAGTAAGCCCGTTTGAAATGTAACTCTCTCTATCTAGGGTACGAGAAACGTCGAGCCTCCCAATGGCTGTGGATTTTCTTCTCATTTACTGTGAACCAATCGCTTTATATACCCTTTTACAAAAATTGTTAAAGAGGCATATGCTAGAATTCAAACGTCAACAATAACTTTATTTAAAATTATTTTAGGAAACACGTTTCTTAAAACGTCTTAACTAATATTTAGGAAAATTACTGGCGAAAAAATAATTAAAATTAGATATATTTAATCGATTATTTAAGAAAAACGTCTCGACTCGAAGAGGTTTATTTGGTTTCCCAACTTGTTAATCCTAACGAAAGGAGTAGAAGCCAAAAATTGCTTTCTGCGAACACGTTTGCTCCGATTTGCCAACTGCGAACGCGGTGACAGACAGACACACACACACGTCCAGTGTAATACCTATCCGTGACGTCATCGTCACTCGGACAGATAAAAAGAGAAGTCAGGCTATCACAACTTTAAATCAACTCTTAATTATTTCACCAGAATTCTGATGTCACACATTCACATGTTAGATTGGTAAGTTGTGCCCAACCATTCTTACAAGCCAATATGGAAGTGACTCGTTGTCTTAAAGAATTGTTCATCGACTTGCTTGGTACTCTCTTTAAAAATGGCTGTTGCCTTTTGATGTTTACGTCCTTCGCAGTTTTCCTGTCAAAGTTGTCAAGAAAGTGAATAGACACTCTCTTAAAGAAACATAGATCTTATTTTAAATAAAACGAAACATAACAAACCGCCCTATTTAAAGGAAAGAGGAAATGAATGTAAAACAGGATATTTTTGGTCATGAGTAAATTACCATTGTAGTTTACACGGTAATTTACCAAGGCAACTATATTTTACGATTTTCTCAGGTAAGTTACGAAAACGGTAATTACCCTGGTCATACCGTGGTAATTTACCACCAAATTCTCATTTATTTCTCTTGCAAAAGGGTCTAAAAGATCCGTCTTCTCAAAATGGGTAAGAAGAAGAAAGTGGATATTGCTATTCAAAAGTTTTTTGAACTGCAAACATCAAAACTCTGGGTTTAAATAATGTAAAATACTATTCTACCAAAAGTATAGCTGTGTTCAAGTGATTTTTTTATTATTTAGCTTATAAACGATCAATATAATTCATTTTTGAATTTTTCGTTACGGCGTAATTTTCCACTTTCCAAAATTACCGTAATTTTCGAACCCTAATTATGAGGCAAATTAATTTTCTAATATTGCAAGTTGGATTGTCCTTTTTAAAGATGGCAGCACGAGGCGTGCTATAATATTACCAATTCGTAATATATTTAAATATTAACGTAAAGAGTCTACACGTTTGTCACCGCGTTACTGTCCATTAATCTACGCCAGTAACGCGGTTAAACAAGATTATAGTTTAATAAAGCTACTTAAATTAACACAATAAAATTATTTTTTCAAAAAAAAAAAAAACCTTGACCCATCTTTCCAGACGCGAAACTACTTGTGTTGCTTAATTTTTTAACACTTCATTAAAAAAAATACTGTCTTAATATAAAGTACTTTCATTTAAATTTCATTCGCAATTTTATACGCAATTGCCATTTCAAAAATTCCTCATCTTATTTCAACTTTCTGATTAATGTTCTGTCACCTTAACGAAGTTAACATTTTGAACCAAAAATGAGTAGGCCTAGTTCATATTTCTGAAGGATTAAATTAAGTACCAAAAATTTAACAGGTGGGTTAGCTATTAGATGAGGACAGAGGACAATGTTGAACGTTCCGAGATCAGGTCTTTGCTTCAAATGTGAACTTATGAAGTCTGCAATCACAAGTTAATAATACAACTTCAAGGTAGAAAATACAATGGAGGATATTATGTGTTTACGGAAAATAATAATTAAAGAATGGAGCCATATTGGTCCAGGACGTTAACCAGAGTTCGACCAAGTCAACAACCTCAAAAATACACTGAAACTTTGCGCCATAACACAGCGAAAAATCTACTTACACGAAAAAAAGGTCCCTAGATGACGCCACTAACTTTTCCCTTACGTTAGTACTACACTGTGAATAGCTTGATTTCGTGTCACCACTTCATGAAATTTTATTAAAAGAATGAAAATTAAATTATGAACTTTAAATTTTTTCTACACGCGCTCCCTTGCGACTTTAAACCCCACAATGACGACAGAAGCTCTTCAGCCAATCAGAGAAGAGGAGACAATTTGAGGTGAGGGATAAATGAGGTGAGATTGATTGGAAATGATGACGGTCAACCTGCGGCACCGTAACTCTACCAGCATCCCTCGCGCACGCCCCTACCCTTTGGTAGGCGATTGTGAAGTACTGCCGCGTAGCTCCATTGTATTTGTAAGAGAACTAGACTCGAGCGTGGGAAATAAGGCGGTTTCACAGGGCAAATGACCAGTTTAAAAATTAAATTGGAGGAGGTGGTTCTGTGGGCCACGTGACCACTAAGAAAATTCAAGGGTAGCCAAAGTCCAGACATTAATTCAAATATAGTATTTATCCATTTAATTAGTTTAGCAGACGACGTGCCCTGGTCATTGCTCATGGACCAGTTTATTTATTCCAGGCCAGGGGGGGGGTGTCGCTGGCCAAATGTCCAGTTTAAAAATAATTCTTATTTCCCACCCTGCTAGACCCTATTTTTACGATTCGGTACTGTGCAACCCTACCTAAACGCTGAGGATGCTGGGAGAACTACGGGGCCGTTCCATAGGTGGGGGTACAGAGGAAACGTTATAGGAATAGGGGTGCCACTCCATCCCTTTTTCCTTCATGATTGCACGGATATATCAACTGTCATGATTCTCTCTTCTGTAGTTTTAATTCTTTCAGTGAAACGTTTCATCTTGAACTATTGTTGCTAACAAAAGTCGGTCCCTTGGAGGCGTATTATTTTTACCTTTTGGTTCAGCCAAGAAGTGATATCTAGTTTACTAGGGAGAAGGTAAAAATTCGCCGCCACATTTCTAGCTCTTTATCTCCAGTCCAAACGTAGGTCCGGACGGAGTTAATCCATGCCTCTAATTTCCAACCAGAATCTCATTGGTCCTTGAAAACTCACGTCAGCGCGACGCTAATGAGTTCGAAAATTACTGTCGACTGAGAAGAGGCGAAATGGCCCGGCCTCCTTTTTTTGTATTTTAAAAATGGGGACTGGGACTAAGGCCCCCGGCGAATACTTAGGCATCTTACACCTTCTCCCTAATAAACCATAGATGTCACTTCTTGGTTCAGCTAAAGAATGGAGAAAACCACACAGTGACTGTTCTCGAATAACTAACCCACCCTGACTGAAAGAAGCAAGTTGTAGGGAAAAGGGGGTATGGTTTATAATACAGCATGCGGAAAACAGTCTTCTAATTACAGGGTCTTTTTGGCGGTTGTAATTAACGCTTACGCCAAGGAGAGCGGCCAAGTTGAAACGAAAGACAAACCCCAATTTCATTTATCGCATGCCGAATGGCCCGGAGCGCAACAGTCTGTATTCTCTAGCATCCATTTTACACCCCAGCGTGTACTCTAATACCTTCATGAAGCTAAAACAATTTAACCCAGAGTATTGACGATTTAGAGTTATTTGTATGCCGTTGTCTGTTATACCAAATAGGCCAGGACAGATAGGCCAAAAAAGGGCTTGACCTAGAACATTTGAACATAAAGATGAAAATTGGTACATGTGTTGTTTTTGACCCAACAAAAAATATACTAAAAGTCCCCTGCTGTAGAGCGCGAGCTTTCGCCGCCATCTTGGAAAATGGCCGCCGGGAATTACAGCTACAATGTATTCCACGTTCTTCGTCAAAAATTATGAAAATTGGTACACATTATGATTGGAACCACATGAACATCATGGCAAAATTTTACAACTCTGTGTTCAATAGTTTGGTCGCCATATTGGAAAATGGCCGCCGTGAATGCTAGGTACGGTATATTTCACCATGTTGTTGGAAAATTATGAAAACTGATAGGTATTATAATCAGAGCTGTGTGAACCTCATAGTAAAATATTGAAGCCATTAGTCAGATAGTTTGGCCGCCATGTTGGAAAATGGCCGCCATCAATGCCATTTAGATACAGTATATGGTTCAAAAATTATGAAAATTGGTAATTATTATGTTGAAGACCGTCTAAATATCATAATTGAATATTGAAGACGCGCTACTGATAGTTTGGGCGCCATCTTCGAAAATGACTGCTCGAACTGCCAAATATATTACCGATATATAAATTTTTTCTATATTTTTTTATTGAGTAGAGGATTTTCATGAACGTATAAAACGCCATAAAAATAAATATTTTCGAGTCTAAATTATCGACCCATCTTCAAAAATGGTCCCTTAAATAATACTATCCTAAAATCTGGAAAAAAGAAAAGGAAAGCCATATTACTCGGATTTTGGTTATGAAAAACCGTTTTATATGTGGTATATACATTCTAGTGTCGTTAAGGATTAGTTTTAAGACACATTTTTTACATTTCGTTCATATTTCTCGTCCTCCTGAAGATTCTTTATTACGGCTTATACCTTGAAAATGACCACACATTGCCCAGCAAGCTAATACAGATCGTCTACATTCACAGTTCTTTATACAAAATGTTCTGCAGACTGTAGGTACAAATAATGAGTGGAATAAGTTCATCTGATGCCGGAAGGAGAATGGTGCGAATGGGTCTTCGACTTTCGTGATCGCGAACCAATCCCCACTGTTCGGGATTAAATCGTTTCCTAGCTGTTGTTGGACTTGAAGATACGCTCGGAAAGAATGTAGTTTTGCGGTGTCGGTCGTTGGATGAAGCTTAGCGAGATCAAATGAGGACTTGACAGTATATGTGGCAACGGTTCCATTATACGTGTAATATCTACATAAATGAAGCGTGACGTGTCAATTATCACCCTAAAGAAAGCGAAAAGAAATCTCTCTTCGGCAGCAGCTATGGCTTCCCTAGATGCAATATGGTCATTAAAAAACGCAACAAATTTGTAATATGTTGATTATCTGTCATGGGCCCGAGTTTGGTGTGACGGTTCGGGAGTTCCTTGGGTTCACCCTTGGTTCAGACCGTTCCTTGCCCCAATCCGTGAAGGTTTTGCTGGGCCGTTTCGGCCCCACCCAGGTGCTGCCTTGGCTCGCCCCCGCTATTGGCAAGCCTCTAGGGGTCGCGGATACACTATTTGTTTGGGCCGTATGGCACTTTTGTGCTTGGAGAGAACTCCCCCGTCCCCTCGAGCCTTCTGCTGCTTTAATCCTTCCCTGTCACCCACCACCCTCTGACTGGGCTCGCCACTGACGGTGTCCAGCTTCTGTCACTTGCTCAAGTGGCGTTTGTCGGTCCCACTGGCCGATCTCGTGTGCCATGACGGCGGTTCCGCAGGTTCAATTTGGAATATGATGGGGAGGGGCGCTGTTAAGGCCCCCAGCTATGCGTAGCGCCTATTCAAGGGTTGTGACATGCAATTATGAAAAATCTTCAGGATGACGATGAATATGTATGAAATGCTAGAGATCTGTCTAAATTCTAATCTTAAACAACAGTAGAATGTATAAACCCCATATTAAATCATATTCTCTAATCAACATGTTGAGAATAACAGCTTAGAATAACTTTTCTTTCTTTCAGAATTTAGGGCTATGATTTTCATGTGGCCTTTTTTAAAGATGGCGTCGATAATTTCGACTTCGAGATATCCATTTTTTGTTGTTTATTACGTTAATGAAAATCATCTATTCAAAAAAGGAATTTCAAAAAGATTTATATATTTGAAATATATTTAGCATTTCCAGCAGTCATTTTCGAAGATGGCGCCCAAACTATCAATAGCACGTCTTCAATAGTCAAGTATGATGTTTAGACGGTCTTCAACATAATTATTACCAATTTTCATAATTTTTGAACCATATACTGTATCTATATGACATTGATGGCGGCCATTTTCCAACATGGCGGCCAAACTATCCGATTAATGGCTTCAATATTTTACTATGAGGTTCAAAAAGCTCTGATTGTAATACCTATCAATTTTCATAATTTTCCAACAACATGGTGAAATATACTGTACCTAGCATTAACGGCGGCCATTTTCCAATATGGCGGCCAAACTATTGAACACAGAGCTATAAAATTTTGCCATGATGTTCAAGTGGTTCCAATAATAATTTGTACCAATTTTCATATTTTTTGAAGAAGAACGTGGAATACATTGTAGCTGGCATTCCCGGCGGCCATTTTCCAAGATGGCGGCGAAAGCTCGCGCTCTACAGCAGGGGACTTTTAGTATATTTTTTGTTGAGTCGAAAATAACACATGTACCAATTTTCATCTTTATGTTCAAATGTTCTAGGTCAAACCCTAAAAGTCCTGGGCTAAAAGGCGAATAGAATTTAACAGAATGTGAGGTATTAGGATATAATGATAGTGGTGATATTTATAACAAACAATCAGCTATACTTTAACATTACCAAAAGCCTATAGATATAAAAACAAAAAGTATACTTCATTAATAATTCCCTGCTTTTGGTTCACTGTCGACGACATGTAAACTGAGAAGAAAACTACTCTCTGCTCAACCTTCTACAGGAACTAACCAATCAGAGAAAAGCTTCTTGACGTCATAGGTCTTTAGAAAGTAGTACATGATGCTGGCGATCCAAACGTTCATTTTTGGTACTAAAGCTAGCATCTGCTACATTATCAATTTTCAATATCCTTATAAGAAACGTAATCCACAATTTGACTAGTTATATCGTTTTCTGGATATTCTTCTCGGTACTTCATGATGGTAACACTGGTCAAAATTGTCAATTATATTACGACTACGAGAACCTAGGCCTAATTTTGATGAGCTTGCGTTGGTTTGTTTTTCAATCCCTCCATATAAGATTATTCCCTTTGTTTTAAGTTTTGATAAGAGATCTTCTAAGATGCCAGTTTCTTTTCCCTCATTTGGTGATGTTATAAGTAGATCAAGATCGTGCCCTTCTGGTTTTCCTCTACGGAAACCTCCAGTTATTTCAATTAGGCAATTGTTTGGCAAAAGATTTTGCACCAAAGTTTTCATATTTTGACCTTCTTTCAAGGTCACCGGAGAATTTAGGTCTGAATGAAAAACCAGGCCATATACTATTCTTAAGTTTGATTTCCATAATTTAGGCGTATTTTTAACTTTTTCCAAGGTATCATAACCTTGGCTGAACCATTTTTTAGCGGTGCTTGGTCCCACACAAAAAACTGATGTTAAATCAGTCACACTTTTGAACCAATTAGAGTTTGCAGTTTTTTCAACTTCTTCACAATGTCCGTGTTCTATTATATCTGTTATGATTCGCGCGGAATGTTGGCCAATATCATGGATTTTGGTAATATCTCCCGAATGGTTTATTCTTTTAGATTGTTTCAGTGCTGTACAGGCTTTTCTAAAAGCTAAAGCTCTGGGGTAATCTCCAGGGTCATAACGTAATTCAGCTTCTTTAGCCAAAATTTCTAAAGCTTTAACCAAATCTACGTTTTCGTGGCTTAATAGTGTAGGCCTTTGACACAAATACTGGTTTCTCTTCATAATTTTTGAAGGTATGACTTCACTATCTGACAATTTACGTTTCAATTTGTAACTTTCAGTTATTTGGGGTGTATGTGATTTAACGCTGTCAAAAAACCATTTTAGAGAGAGTATTTCAATATTACTATCGTGTTTTAAATCAATAATTTGTTTCAAAGCCAATTCCTCAGAGTCTAGTTCAGTCAGTACATGGGTAACATTTTCAGATAAAGTTTCGCTTATCTTATAACCATTCTTAATAGCTTAGTTTTTTATTGATTGCAACCGTAATTTTTGTATTTTTGAAAGTATAATGTATAAAAGTATACCTTTTTTGTATCAATTTCATTAGAATTCATAATTATTTACTTCGAAAAACCACGATGTTTATCAGAAACAAATTTACCGCCAAAATACTAAACAATGTAAACGATATTCATCCGCCGTTAGATGGCGTTCGTTACAGAAACGACGTCACGCTCACGTGTCAAGCATTGACCAATGAGAGAACGCAAACTTTGAATTTCCAGTATAAAAGTTGGTTTGAAGTTCAGGCGGAGTGTACTACTGAGTAAACTAATAATTTTTAAAGTTAAAATTATATAAATTTAAAATGAATATTAATATATCCTAGGGAAATATAGAATTCATGGCAACAGAAATTTTTTTGTGAAGTTTATGAAAATTGTGAAGAAAAAAAGACGGGACAATGTGCTCCGTCACTCACTCAAATTGATCCACCGTGGACATTGACATGGTCTATGCCCTCTGGGAAGATAATTTTGAGGGTCGGCGTTAAAATTAAATTGGTTGGCTCCTTGCGGATTTCGAACGCGAACTCTTTCTCCAATGTTTATTGGGAAATTTTCCTGTTCCGCTCTTGGTCTGCCCACAGGCCTCCTTTCTCGTGCTGGAGGATTGTTTAATACTTCTTCATTTTGATGATTCGCTCTTGGTCTGCCCACAGGCCTCCTTTCTCGTGCTGGAAGATTGTTTAATACTTCTTCATTTTGATGATTCGCTCTTGGTCTGCCCACAGGCCTCCTTTCTCGTGCTGGAAGATTGTTTAATACTTCTTCATTTTGATGATTCGCTCTTGGTCTGCCCACAGGCCGCCTTCCTCGTGCCGGAGGACTGTTTAAAATTTCCCTTTCCACGAATGGTTCATTTTGATGAGCTGCCCTAGCTCTACCCACAGGCCGCCTTCCTCGTGCCGGAGGATTGTTTAATATTTCCCTTTCCACGAATGGTTCATTTTGATGAGCTGCCCTAGCTCTACCCACAGGCCGCCTTCCTCGTGCCGGAGGATTGTTTAATATTTCCCTTTCCACGAATGGTTCATTTTATGAGCTGCCCTAGCTCTACCCACAGGCCGCCTTCCTCGTGCCGGAGGATTGTTTAATATTTCCCTTCCACGAATGGTTCATTTTGATGAGCTGCCCTAGCTCTACCCACAGGCCGCCTTCCTCGTGCCGGAGGATTGTTTAATATTTCCCTTTCCACGAATGGTTCATTTTGATGAGCTGCCCTAGCTCTACCCACAGGCCGCCTTCCTCGTGCCGGAGGATTGTTTAATATTTCCCTTTCCACGAATGGTTCATTTTGATGAGCTGCCCTAGCTCTACCCACAGGCCGCCTTCCTCGTGCCGGAGGATTGTTTAATATTTCCCTTTCCACGAATGGTTCATTTTGATGAGCTGCCCTAGCTCTACCCACAGGCCGCCTTCCTCGTGCCGGAGGATTGTTTAATATTTCCCTTTCCACGAATGGTTCATTTTGATGAGCTGCCCTAGCTCTACCCACAGGCCGCCTTCCTCGTGCCGGAGGATTGTTTAATATTTCCCTTTCCACGAATGGTTCATTTTGATGAGCTGCCCTAGCTCTACCCACAGGCCGCCTTCCTCGTGCCGGAGGATTGTTTAATATTTCCCTTTCCACGAATGGTTCATTTTGATGAGCTGCCCTAGCTCTACCCACAGGCCGCCTTCCTCGTGCCGGAGGATTGTTTAATATTTCCCTTTCCACGAATGGTTCATTTTGATGAGCTGCCCTAGCTCTACCCACAGGCCGCCTTCCTCGTGCCGGAGGATTGTTTAATATTTCCCTTTCCACGAATGGTTCATTTTGATGAGCTGCCCTAGCTCTACCCACAGGCCGCCTTCCTCGTGCCGGAGGATTGTTTAATATTTCCCTTTCCACGAATGGTTCATTTTGATGAGCTGCCCTAGCTCTACCCACAGGCCGCCTTCCTCGTGCCGGAGGATTGTTTAATATTTCCCTTTCCACGAATGGTTCATTTTGATGAGCTGCCCTAGCTCTACCCACAGGCCGCCTTCCTCGTGCCGGAGGATTGTTTAATATTTCCCTTTCCACGAATGGTTCATTTTGATGAGCTGCCCTAGCTCTACCCACAGGCCGCCTTCCTCGTGCCGGAGGATTGTTTAATATTTCCCTTTCCACGAATGGTTCATTTTGATGAGCTGCCCTAGCTCTACCCACAGGCCGCCTTCCTCGTGCCGGAGGATTGTTTAATATTTCCCTTTCCACGAATGGTTCATTTTGATGAGCTGCCCTAGCTCTACCCACAGGCCGCCTTCCTCGTGCCGGAGGATTGTTTAATATTTCCCTTTCCACGAATGGTTCATTTTGATGAGCTGCCCTAGCTCTACCCACAGGCCGCCTTCCTCGTGCCGGAGGATTGTTTAATATTTCCCTTTCCACGAATGGTTCATTTTGATGAGCTGCCCTAGCTCTACCCACAGGCCGCCTTCCTCGTGCCGGAGGATTGTTTAATATTTCCCTTTCCACGAATGGTTCATTTTGATGAGCTGCCCTAGCTCTACCCACAGGCCGCCTTCCTCGTGCCGGAGGATTGTTTAATATTTCCCTTTCCACGAATGGTTCATTTTGATGAGCTGCCCTAGCTCTACCCACAGGCCGCCTTCCTCGTGCCGGAGGATTGTTTAATATTTCCCTTTCCACGAATGGTTCATTTTGATGAGCTGCCCTAGCTCTACCCACAGGCCGCCTTCCTCGTGCCGGAGGATTGTTTAATATTTCCCTTTCCACGAATGGTTCATTTTGATGAGCTGCCCTAGCTCTACCCACAGGCCGCCTTCCTCGTGCCGGAGGATTGTTTAATATTTCCCTTTCCACGAATGGTTCATTTTGATGAGCTGCCCTAGCTCTACCCACAGGCCGCCTTCCTCGTGCCGGAGGATTGTTTAATATTTCCCTTTCCACGAATGGTTCATTTTGATGAGCTGCCCTAGCTCTACCCACAGGCCGCCTTCCTCGTGCCGGAGGATTGTTTAATATTTCCCTTTCCACGAATGGTTCATTTTGATGAGCTGCCCTAGCTCTACCCACAGGCCGCCTTCCTCGTGCCGGAGGATTGTTTAATATTTCCCTTTCCACGAATGGTTCATTTTGATGAGCTGCCCTAGCTCTACCCACAGGCCGCCTTCCTCGTGCCGGAGGATTGTTTAATATTTCCCTTTCCACGAATGGTTCATTTTGATGAGCTGCCCTAGCTCTACCCACAGGCCGCCTTCCTCGTGCCGGAGGATTGTTTAATATTTCCCTTTCCACGAATGGTTCATTTTGATGAGCTGCCCTAGCTCTACCCACAGGCCGCCTTCCTCGTGCCGGAGGATTGTTTAATATTTCCCTTTCCACGAATGGTTCATTTTGATGAGCTGCCCTAGCTCTACCCACAGGCCGCCTTCCTCGTGCCGGAGGATTGTTTAATATTTCCCTTTCCACGAATGGTTCATTTTGATGAGCTGCCCTAGCTCTACCCACAGGCCGCCTTCCTCGTGCCGGAGGATTGTTTAATATTTCCCTTTCCACGAATGGTTCATTTTGATGAGCTGCCCTAGCTCTACCCACAGGCCGCCTTCCTCGTGCCGGAGGATTGTTTAATATTTCCCTTTCCACGAATGGTTCATTTTGATGAGCTGCCCTAGCTCTACCCACAGGCCGCCTTCCTCGTGCCGGAGGATTGTTTAATATTTCCCTTTCCACGAATGGTTCATTTTGATGAGCTGCCCTAGCTCTACCCACAGGCCGCCTTCCTCGTGCCGGAGGATTGTTTAATATTTCCCTTTCCACGAATGGTTCATTTTGATGAGCTGCCCTAGCTCTACCCACAGGCCGCCTTCCTCGTGCCGGAGGATTGTTTAATATTTCCCTTTCCACGAATGGTTCATTTTGATGAGCTGCCCTAGCTCTACCCACAGGCCGCCTTCCTCGTGCCGGAGGATTGTTTAATATTTCCCTTTCCACGAATGGTTCATTTTGATGAGCTGCCCTAGCTCTACCCACAGGCCGCCTTCCTCGTGCCGGAGGATTGTTTAATATTTCCCTTTCCACGAATGGTTCATTTTGATGAGCTGCCCTAGCTCTACCCACAGGCCGCCTTCCTCGTGCCGGAGGATTGTTTAATATTTCCCTTTCCACGAATGGTTCATTTTGATGAGCTGCCCTAGCTCTACCCACAGGCCGCCTTCCTCGTGCCGGAGGATTGTTTAATATTTCCCTTTCCACGAATGGTTCATTTTGATGAGCTGCCCTAGCTCTACCCACAGGCCGCCTTCCTCGTGCCGGAGGATTGTTTAATATTTCCCTTTCCACGAATGGTTCATTTTGATGAGCTGCCCTAGCTCTACCCACAGGCCGCCTTCCTCGTGCCGGAGGATTGTTTAATATTTCCCTTTCCACGAATGGTTCATTTTGATGAGCTGCCCTAGCTCTACCCACAGGCCGCCTTCCTCGTGCCGGAGGATTGTTTAATATTTCCCTTTCCACGAATGGTTCATTTTGATGAGCTGCCCTAGCTCTACCCACAGGCCGCCTTCCTCGTGCCGGAGGATTGTTTAATATTTCCCTTTCCACGAATGGTTCATTTTGATGAGCTGCCCTAGCTCTACCCACAGGCCGCCTTCCTCGTGCCGGAGGATTGTTTAATATTTCCCTTTCCACGAATGGTTCATTTTGATGAGCTGCCCTAGCTCTACCCACAGGCCGCCTTCCTCGTGCCGGAGGATTGTTTAATATTTCCCTTTCCACGAATGGTTCATTTTGATGAGCTGCCCTAGCTCTACCCACAGGCCGCCTTCCTCGTGCCGGAGGATTGTTTAATATTTCCCTTTCCACGAATGGTTCATTTTGATGAGCTGCCCTAGCTCTACCCACAGGCCGCCTTCCTCGTGCCGGAGGATTGTTTAATATTTCCCTTTCCACGAATGGTTCATTTTGATGAGCTGCCCTAGCTCTACCCACAGGCCGCCTTCCTCGTGCCGGAGGATTGTTTAATATTTCCCTTTCCACGAATGGTTCATTTTGATGAGCTGCCCTAGCTCTACCCACAGGCCGCCTTCCTCGTGCCGGAGGATTGTTTAATATTTCCCTTTCCACGAATGGTTCATTTTGATGAGCTGCCCTAGCTCTACCCACAGGCCGCCTTCCTCGTGCCGGAGGATTGTTTAATATTTCCCTTTCCACGAATGGTTCATTTTGATGAGCTGCCCTAGCTCTACCCACAGGCCGCCTTCCTCGTGCCGGAGGATTGTTTAATATTTCCCTTTCCACGAATGGTTCATTTTGATGAGCTGCCCTAGCTCTACCCACAGGCCGCCTTCCTCGTGCCGGAGGATTGTTTAATATTTCCCTTTCCACGAATGGTTCATTTTGATGAGCTGCCCTAGCTCTACCCACAGGCCGCCTTCCTCGTGCCGGAGGATTGTTTAATATTTCCCTTTCCACGAATGGTTCATTTTGATGAGCTGCCCTAGCTCTACCCACAGGCCGCCTTCCTCGTGCCGGAGGATTGTTTAATATTTCCCTTTCCACGAATGGTTCATTTTGATGAGCTGCCCTAGCTCTACCCACAGGCCGCCTTCCTCGTGCCGGAGGATTGTTTAATATTTCCCTTTCCACGAATGGTTCATTTTGATGAGCTGCCCTAGCTCTACCCACAGGCCGCCTTCCTCGTGCCGGAGGATTGTTTAATATTTCCCTTTCCACGAATGGTTCATTTTGATGAGCTGCCCTAGCTCTACCCACAGGCCGCCTTCCTCGTGCCGGAGGATTGTTTAATATTTCCCTTTCCACGAATGGTTCATTTTGATGAGCTGCCCTAGCTCTACCCACAGGCCGCCTTCCTCGTGCCGGAGGATTGTTTAATATTTCCCTTTCCACGAATGGTTCATTTTGATGAGCTGCCCTAGCTCTACCCACAGGCCGCCTTCCTCGTGCTGGAGGATTGTTCAATACTTCCCTTTCCACGAATGGTTCATTGTCCTCTTCTCCTGGGTCAGGGTCTTCCAGTAGGTCGTCTCTTTGACGGTTTAAATTGATTTCTATGTGGTCTCGTTCACCCCTCCTTAAATCACCTCCTTCGTAGTAAAAGTGTAGTGTAACTGGGCAATTGTCGGATATTGAGATTAGTCTATCCATCTTGTTGGCTAGATTTTGAAATAAAGACATAGGATTTTATAGGAGAAAAAATGTGTTTTTATAGGAAAAAATAGGACTAAAAATGACTGGAGCTTGTCATGAAGTGGCCAAAACTGGACAATAACAGTAAACACTGATTTAAATAGAGATTGAACTTACCTGGTAGGCTTGGTAGCAGCAACCGTAAAATGCACAGAATAGTTCTTTTACACAACAAACTAGCTAAGCCTAATCCTAAGAATGCGCGTGCTGAAATACAATATCAATTGTCAGCACGCGCAAAGCTATAGAGCTATTAAATATTAAAATATTTTTGTTTGTTACCCTTCGGGTAAAGGTGGAGCACCCTCTTCTTGCCCAGGCGCGTTAACATGATAAACGCAAAAACTTTACACCCTGAAGCTTCGGAGCTGCAAATACTTTCTCTAGAGGCGCTTATATCTTGAGCTTTCTGAAGTCGACTCAAAACGGACGACGTAATTGTACATTCCATTCTAAAACATCGGAAGAAAAAGAATTATAAATAAAATTATAAATTATAAAAACTGAACATTGAACATACCTAAGTGATTTCACAAGCATTTTCATTTGAGTTTTGAGCATGGAAACTTCTCCTTTAAGAAGTTCCACCTCTTTATCTTTTTCCCTACGTATACGCTGCATTTCAATTATGGTTTCTTCTAAACTTCCGCATAATGCCTATTAACAGACAGTTTTAATTGTTCAATTAAATATAATTGGTAAAAATAATTAGAAATAAGGGTTAATTACCCTGCTTTCTTCGAAACCATCATCAGGACCAGGTGGGTCATCCATACAAAAAAATTCCTTTACAGGATGACTATACGAAACAAATTTAAAATAAAATTAATAACTACATTAAAATAGCTCATAATTAAAATGAAAGAGTACATTTTTTTTTAATTGTTAATATGTAATACCTTTTCATTACTTCTTCATTCATCATTAGACTATTTACAAAAGATTGAAGTCCGTTTACACGATCTTCAAGAAATGCTGTGTCAAAATTATCACCAAACCACCTTTTCGGTGGTATTGTGAATTTTAAATTAGGGAATAAAGTTTTGAGCTACGTTTCAAAAATAAAGCAAATATTTTAATTATTTATAACTTTGAAATTTAAATATTTATAGATAGTAGAAGCCTAAGTACTTTTTTATTAAGTCTTGCAAAATCAGTGTAACGTCTGAAAACAAACCAACGTCTACATGTGGTGGAATGTTCCACTTGAACTTTGTATATCTTAAAAAGAAATAAATAAATATATAAGTCGTGTACAATAATTATCAATTTTTAAGATTATTTGAAGTATTTAATGATTTATTATCTTGGTCTGTTTCTGTCTCGGTTTAAAATAAGGGTATTAATAACCGCAATTTCGCAATGAAATTAAATTATCTGCCATAATCAATCAATTATTTCAGTTTAATTGAAAATCAGATAGAGTTAAGATGTCCTTGAAAATTCTAACACCAAGTTCCCCTAATTAGCTTGTAAAACAGCTCGAAGTCAGAAATGATTTCTCTTTTTGATACACGTACTTTTTATGGGTGTTTTAGATTAAAATTGAGGGAGAGAAAAGTTTCAAGGTAGCCTAGCATCATTCTAGGCCTAGAGTCTTAAGACATTCTTAGAAGAATAAATAACATAATTATATTTATTCATAGTAATTCTCTTGATTTTGTTTAAATCCTATTCAATTTTTCTCAAGCATGACGACAATATCAGGGACAATTTTATTGCCGAAAAGAAATTTTTTGGAAGGGAGTTACAATAAATGATTAACCCAAAAGGGAGTTCCAAAGTTAACCAGGATGACTAAAAATATCGTGGGATTCCACACAATTTAAGTGAAAAATGGGACAAAACGTTATTAGAAAGTAAATAACTACGCAAAAACTTCTGTAGGATGCTAAACATTTTTTTCAACCACGCCAGGGATGATCTTTTGCGTCTTTGTGGCAGATGCTAAAGCACACGTTGAAATTACGTGAAAAACACCTTCAACGTACCCCACACTTGAAAACAAAAGAGAAATACGCCTAATGCCTTTAAGGGAAAGTGACAAATTTAATTAAATTAAAGGGAGAATGAAGATGCGAAATAGTTAAATTATTTCTTTTTATACCCATTGAAATAACATTGGCGTATAACAAATCTAAATTAATTAATTTCTCAGGAATTAAATATCTGATTGATACATCATTTATACCACCGTATAGGGCATGATTGGTAGTATATTTTGTCAAATTTTGATATATATAAACAGAGCCATTTTCGAGAAAAATGACTTTTTGACTTTTGTGTACGACCATAGAAATAACATTAACGTATTACAAACCTAATAAAATTAATTTCTCACAAACTAAATTTCTGATAAATACGTCATTTATACCACCGTTTAGGGCATGATTTGTAGTATATTTTATCAAATTTTGATATAAATATACCGAGCCATTTTCGAGAAAAATGACTTTTTGACTTTTGTGTACGCTCATAGAAATAACCCAGGTAGCAAAAACCCGTGATTTACACGTCTAAAAGCGGTGTACGGTAAACCTAATTATGAACGTGTAAAAAACCCATACCATGTCACCTCTAAACACCGTCTTATTCACGTTAACAAATAGAGAGAATCACGTTATTTTTATTAAATATGTAAACAATATTTGCACTTAAATTAACGTGAAAATAATGTAAGGTAATTTAGTGTTCGTAACGTGCAATTTACGTGGATAGAACGTGTACCCAACGATTCTCAGGTACCCAAAACCCGTGATTTACACGTCTAGAAGCGGTGTACGGTTAACCTAATTATGAACGTGTAAAATACCCATACCATTTCATCTCTAAACACCGTCTTATTCACGTTAACCAACAGTGAAGATCACGTTGTTGTTACTAATAAATATCATAAGATTAACTTCAAATGCGTGAAAATGAATGGCACATGATCATTTAACTTGCTGTTATATGTTGAAATCCAAAATATATCCATGTTAAATTTTAAACGCAAAGCTGGAAACTAACCTCCAGCTAGCCGACCGAAAACCAAATGGTTAAAACATTGCGATAGATAAGGAGGTCTAATATTTTTTAAAATGAAAGATTTAAAAAAGCGAACGGCCGAACACCCTAACTATTTTTAGGAGCACTATACTGAAGGAGGCGTAGCTGTATTTTAAAGCACTTATAAGGCAACGTTAATTTTTAATCCTTAAATATTACTCCAAGGAAAATGTCAATAGAAAACGGTACTAGATGGTAGGTGTCATTGCCATATTGGAGAAAGAAAATGTGGGCTTCAACAATTAGCTGTGAATGACGGGCGGTCTTAACAACGATGAAGTCTATACAATAATCACTTATTTATTTGTACCCATACATATCACCTGTGCTTACCTTTCTAAAAATTATATTAATACAATTGTATGTGTGGAAATTTGATTTACTATAAATTTAAAGTTAAACAATATGTTGTTCTTTTCAACCTCATTGTGACGTGATTTAGGCATTTTGAGTAACTGTTAAATTCAACTTCATGTTCACATGTATTACACGGCCTAAATCACCACCAAACTTAGTGTGATATTTTCCACCAATTCTCCACGTGTATTAAACGCTTTAAATCCCCACCAAATTAACGTGATGAGTTCAACCAAAACTCCACGTGTTTTACACGTCTAAATATACTCCACAATTAACGTGATAGTTTCAACCTATTCCCCACGTGTTTTACACTCCCAAAATCAGCACCACAATTAACGTGATATTATCCACATATACTCCACTTGTTTTACACGTCCTAAATCATCAGCTCTATTAACGTGATATATTCAACGTATACTCCACGTGTTTTACATGCCTAAATATACTCCACAATTAACGTGATAGTTTCAAGCTATTCCTTACGTGTTTTACACGTCCTAAATCATCAGCTCTATTAACGTGATATTTTCAAGCTATACTCCACGTGTTGTACACGCTTTACATCGCCACCAAATTAACGTGATGTGTTCAACCAAAACTCCACGTGTTTTACACGTCTAAATATACTCCACAATTAACGTGATAGTTTCAACCTATTCCCCACGTGTTTTACACGCCCTAAATCATCTGCTCTATTAACGTGATATATTCAACGTATACTCCACGTGTTTTACACTTATGAAAAACCCAAACACGTTATATACACTTATGAAAAACCCAAACACGTTATATACACTTATGAAAAACCCAAACACGTTATATACACTTATGAAAAACCCAAACACGTTATATACACTTATGAAAAACCCAAACACGTTATATACACTAAGAACACTCAAAATACACGCAATTTACATGGTGAATTGCTACCTGGGAACATTAGCGTATAACAAAACTAAAATAATTAATTTCTCACAAACTAAATTTCTGATAGATACGTCATTTATACCACCGTTTAGGACATTATTGGTAGTATATTTTATCAAATTATGATAAAAATACACAGAGCCATTTTCGAGAAAAATGACTTTTTGACTTTTGTGTACGCCCATAGAAATAACATTACCGTACAACAAACCTAAAATAATTAATTTCTCACAAACTAAATTTCTGATAGATACGTCATTTATACCACCGTTTAGGGCATGATTTGCCTTCATTTCTGAAGAGTTAGAGTTTAAAGAAATTGAAGCGGAGCGTAGCCAAATTATGGAAGAAATTAGCAACTTTTAATTCAATAAAATAAATTTAAAAAAACATGGCAGTAACGGAGCTTTACAAGATTTGCCTTCATTTCTGAAGATTTAGATGAAATTGAAGAGGAACGTAGCGAAATAATGGAAGAAATGACCAACAGTTAATGTTTTTTTCCCAACGTTTTGTTTTAATAAAACTGTTTTGAAAAACCTGGCAGTAACGGAGAATTACAAAACTTACACACCAGGAGTCCCTCGTCCCCTACCTCTACCAACGCACCCACTCCCACCAGGTCTATCTGCAAGTCCAAATCCTTTATATATACCATCCTCGCTAGGATACCTATTTCTAATTTTATTAACGGCACAAGATGGGACAACTTTCCCGTTCCCTCTTCCTAAGGGACCATTGTGCCAAGAACTAAAAGCTGCGTAAGCAGCGAAGCGATAGCGTGTATTGAGTTCAGCTTCATACCGTATATTTCCCCAGCCGCATAATAATTCCATTTGGATATGGAGGGCTTCTCGATCGAGAAGAAGTTTCTCAAATCGGACAGGAGGTAATGTAATACAACCAAGTCCCCTAAAATAATTTAGGTAATTAGTAAGTTATCTGAATGGGTAATTTTTCTAATCAACTTTTGTCTAGACGCACAGCATACCCTTTCTATAGGGGTAGGCATTTCGGTACAATTCCTACATTTGCACCAACTAGGGCTTTCACCTTGATCAGGTGGCGCTAACGGACAATCAGGCGGAGATGTTCATGGAATGATTACATTGTCCAAGGTATCAATATCATCATATTATTCATTAATGATAATGGTCTTTCGGGGTTATCCTGGTCTGCCATATTTGAAATATCTTTCAACGCCTTGTTGAAAGATATTTTTGGACTCTTTTCCAAAACTCCATCAAAAGTTTCACAAAGAAAGGGATGGGCATCTTCATAATCTAGGCGCAAATTAAAGTTGTACGCCTAAATTAAACAATTGTTTTTAAATAATTACCTTTTCTGTTTGTATAATCGGCTTTGGTTTAACAACGCGCCACTCCATTTGCTTTGGGTTATTAACCAAGGCAACAGTCTCCATTTTAATGATTTCACTAAGACTTTGCTACGAAACACGACTGGAGTGCGGACTGGACAGGCTATTCCAATAGAGAGAATAGAAAGGAAGGCTAACAACCAATCACAGGAGAGATTGGCCGTATGTGAGAAACCACTTTACTAGCAAGAAATTATTCCTTTTTGACGCATTTTACGTCAGCAGCTGACGTCAAAAGAAAGGGCGAAGGACTTTTTTAAAAACATTCAACGGTCCGCCGACCGGTTTAGAGTCCCTTTAACAGCGGCCGTAGGAATTTTGCTAATAATTTTTTTAATAATGCACTAATCTTTATAAAATACGGGTGGCGCCACCTATTAATCACTTGAAGAACTCCTTTACTACCGTCTGCGGCTATAACCCGCGTAACAAGCTGTCAAGATAGTTTTTTAAACGTGTTAAATAAAATACGCGAGTTAAATAAAAAAACTCTAGTCCTTTTTAATCTGATAAATAGATGAAATAAAAATCATAACTATGTTTCTGATTGCAAATAAGCGAGTAAACTTTGTAATTGGTTCCGCTAGAGGCTCACAGATAGAGCTGGTGGTTGCATCACGTTTTGATAAACGTCCTTGACGAAAACAATGTGTTTCGAAGTAAGCCCGTTTGAATTGTAACTCTCTCTATCTAGGGTACGAGAAACGTCGAGCCTTCCAATGGCTGTGGATTTTCTTCTCATTTACTGTGAACCAATCGCCTTATATACCCTTTTACAAAAGTTGTTAAAGAGGCATACACTAGAATTCAAACGTCAACAATAACTTTATTTAAAATGATTTTAGGAAACACGTTTCTAAAAACGTCTTAACTAATATTTATGAAAATTACTGGCGAAAAAATAATTAAAATGAGATATATTTAATCAATTATTTAAGAAAAACGTCTCGACTCGAAGAGGTTTATTTGGTTTCCCAACTTGTTAATCCTAACGAAAGCAGTAGAAGCCAAAAATTGCTTTCTGCGAACACGTTTGCTCCGATTTGCCAACTGCGAACGCGGTGACAGACAGACACAAACACGTCCAGTGTAATACCTATCCGTGACGTCATCGTCACTCGGAGAGATAAAAAGAGAAGTCAGGCTATCACAACTTTAAATCAACTCTTAATTATTTCACCAGAATTCTGATGTCACACATTCACATGTTAGATTGGTAAGTTGTGCCCAACCATTCTTACAAGCCAATATGGAAGTGACTCGTTGTCTTAAAGAATTGTTCATCGATTTGCTTGGTACTCTCTTTAAAAATGGCTGTTGCCTTTTGATGTTTACGTCCTTCGCAGTTTTCCTGTCAAAGTTGTCAAGAAAGTGAATAGACACTCTCTTAAAGAAACATAGATCATATTTTAAATAAAACGAAACATAACAAACCGTCCTATTTAAAGGAAAGAGGAAGTGAATGTAAAACAGGATATTTTTGGTCATGAGTAAATTACCATTGTAGTTTACACGGTAATTTACCAAGGCAACTGTAATTTACGATTTTCTCAGGTAAGTTACGAAAACGGTAATTACCCTCGTCGTACCGTGGTAATTTACCACCAAATTTTCATTTATTTCTCTTGCAAAAGGGTCTAAAAGATCCGTCTTCTCAAAATGGGTAAGAAGAAGAATGTGGATATTGCTATTCAAAAGTTTTTTGAACTGCAAACATCAAAACTCCGAGTTTAAATAATGTAAAATACTATTCTACCAAAAGTATAGCTGTGTTCAACTGATTTTTTCATTATTTAGCTTATAAACGATCAATATAATTAATTTTTGAATTTTTCGTTACGGCGTAATTTTCCACTTTCCAAAATTACCGTAATTTTCGAACCCTAATTAGGAGGCAAATAAATTTTCTATCATTGCAAGTTGGATTGTCCTTTTTAAAGATGGCAGCACGAGGCGTGCTATAATATTACCAATTCGTAATATATTTAAATATTAACGTAAAGAATCTACACGTTTGTCACCGCGTTACTGTCCATTAATCTACGCCAGTAACCATTCCTGCGGTTAAACAAGATTATAGTTTAATAAAGCTACTTAAATTAACACAATAAAATTATTTTTTCAAAAAAAAACCTTGACCCATCTTTCCAGACGCGAAACTACTTGTGTTGTTTAATTTTTTAACACTTCATTAAAAAAAATACTGTCTTAATATAAAGTACTTTCATTTAAATTTCATTCGCAATGTTATACGCAATTGCCATTTCAAAAATTCCTCATCTTATTTCAACTTTCTGATTAATGTTCTGTCACCTTAACGAAGTTAACATTTTGAACCAAAAATGAGTAGGCCTAGTTCATATTTCTGAAGGATAAAATTAAGTACCAAAAATTTAACAGGTGGGTTAGCTATTAGATGAGGACAGAGGACAATGTTGAACGTTCCGAGATCAGGTCTTTGCTTCAAATGTGAACTTATGAAGTCTGCAATCACAAGTTAATAATACAACTTCAAGGTAGAAAATACAATGGAGGATATTATGTGTTTACGGAAAATAATAATTAAAGAATGGAGCCATATTGGTCCAGGACGTTAACCAGAGTTCGACCAAGTCAACAACCTCAAAAATACACTGAAACTTTGCGCCATAACACAGCGAAAAATCTACTTACACGAAAAAAAGGTCCCTAGATGACGCCACTAACTTTTCCCTTACGTTAGTACTACACTGTGAATAGCTTGATTTCGTGTCACCACTTCATGAAATTTTATTAAAAGAATGAAAATTAAATTATGAACTTTAAATTTTTTCTACACGCGCTCCCTTGCGACTTTAAACCCCACAATGACGACAGAAGCTCTTCAGCCAATCAGAGAAGAGGAGACAATTTGAGGTGAGGGATAAATGAGGTGAGATTGATTGGAAATGATGACGGTCAACCTGCGGCACCGTAACTCTACCAGCATCCCTCGCGCACGCCCCTACCCTTTGGTAGGCGATTGTGAAGTACTGCCGCGTAGCTCCATTGTATTTGTAAGAGAACTAGACTCGAGCGTGGGAAATAAGGCGGTTTCACAGGGCAAATGACCAGTTTAAAAATTAAATTGGAGGAGGTGGTTCTGTGGGCCACGTGACCACTAAGAAAATTCAAGGGTAGCCAAAGTCCAGACATTAATTCAAATATAGTATTTATCCATTTAATTAGTTTAGCAGACGACGTGCCCTGGTCATTGCTCATGGACCAGTTTATTTATTCCAGGCCAGGGGGGGGGTGTCGCTGGCCAAATGTCCAGTTTAAAAATAATTCTTATTTCCCACCCTGCTAGACCCTATTTTTACGATTCGGTACTGTGCAACCCTACCTAAACGCTGAGGATGCTGGGAGAACTACGGGGCCGTTCCATAGGTGGGGGTACAGAGGAAACGTTATAGGAATAGGGGTGCCACTCCATCCCTTTTTCCTTCATGATTGCACGGATATATCAACTGTCATGATTCTCTCTTCTGTAGTTTTAATTCTTTCAGTGAAACGTTTCATCTTGAACTATTGTTGCTAACAAAAGTCGGTCCCTTGGAGGCGTATTATTTTTACCTTTTGGTTCAGCCAAGAAGTGATATCTAGTTTACTAGGGAGAAGGTAAAAATTCGCCGCCACATTTCTAGCTCTTTATCTCCAGTCCAAACGTAGGTCCGGACGGAGTTAATCCATGCCTCTAATTTCCAACCAGAATCTCATTGGTCCTTGAAAACTCACGTCAGCGCGACGCTAATGAGTTCGAAAATTACTGTCGACTGAGAAGAGGCGAAATGGCCCGGCCTCCTTTTTTTGTATTTTAAAAATGGGGACTGGGACTAAGGCCCCCGGCGAATACTTAGGCATCTTACACCTTCTCCCTAATAAACCATAGATGTCACTTCTTGGTTCAGCTAAAGAATGGAGAAAACCACACAGTGACTGTTCTCGAATAACTAACCCACCCTGACTGAAAGAAGCAAGTTGTAGGGAAAAGGGGGTATGGTTTATAATACAGCATGCGGAAAACAGTCTTCTAATTACAGGGTCTTTTTGGCGGTTGTAATTAACGCTTACGCCAAGGAGAGCGGCCAAGTTGAAACGAAAGACAAACCCCAATTTCATTTATCGCATGCCGAATGGCCCGGAGCGCAACAGTCTGTATTCTCTAGCATCCATTTTACACCCCAGCGTGTACTCTAATACCTTCATGAAGCTAAAACAATTTAACCCAGAGTATTGACGATTTAGAGTTATTTGTATGCCGTTGTCTGTTATACCAAATAGGCCAGGACAGATAGGCCAAAAAAGGGCTTGACCTAGAACATTTGAACATAAAGATGAAAATTGGTACATGTGTTGTTTTTGACCCAACAAAAAATATACTAAAAGTCCCCTGCTGTAGAGCGCGAGCTTTCGCCGCCATCTTGGAAAATGGCCGCCGGGAATTACAGCTACAATGTATTCCACGTTCTTCGTCAAAAATTATGAAAATTGGTACACATTATGATTGGAACCACATGAACATCATGGCAAAATTTTACAACTCTGTGTTCAATAGTTTGGTCGCCATATTGGAAAATGGCCGCCGTGAATGCTAGGTACGGTATATTTCACCATGTTGTTGGAAAATTATGAAAACTGATAGGTATTATAATCAGAGCTGTGTGAACCTCATAGTAAAATATTGAAGCCATTAGTCAGATAGTTTGGCCGCCATGTTGGAAAATGGCCGCCATCAATGCCATTTAGATACAGTATATGGTTCAAAAATTATGAAAATTGGTAATTATTATGTTGAAGACCGTCTAAATATCATAATTGAATATTGAAGACGCGCTACTGATAGTTTGGGCGCCATCTTCGAAAATGACTGCTCGAACTGCCAAATATATTACCGATATATAAATTTTTTCTATATTTTTTTATTGAGTAGAGGATTTTCATGAACGTATAAAACGCCATAAAAATAAATATTTTCGAGTCTAAATTATCGACCCATCTTCAAAAATGGTCCCTTAAATAATACTATCCTAAAATCTGGAAAAAAGAAAAGGAAAGCCATATTACTCGGATTTTGGTTATGAAAAACCGTTTTATATGTGGTATATACATTCTAGTGTCGTTAAGGATTAGTTTTAAGACACATTTTTTACATTTCGTTCATATTTCTCGTCCTCCTGAAGATTCTTTATTACGGCTTATACCTTGAAAATGACCACACATTGCCCAGCAAGCTAATACAGATCGTCTACATTCACAGTTCTTTATACAAAATGTTCTGCAGACTGTAGGTACAAATAATGAGTGGAATAAGTTCATCTGATGCCGGAAGGAGAATGGTGCGAATGGGTCTTCGACTTTCGTGATCGCGAACCAATCCCCACTGTTCGGGATTAAATCGTTTCCTAGCTGTTGTTGGACTTGAAGATACGCTCGGAAAGAATGTAGTTTTGCGGTGTCGGTCGTTGGATGAAGCTTAGCGAGATCAAATGAGGACTTGACAGTATATGTGGCAACGGTTCCATTATACGTGTAATATCTACATAAATGAAGCGTGACGTGTCAATTATCACCCTAAAGAAAGCGAAAAGAAATCTCTCTTCGGCAGCAGCTATGGCTTCCCTAGATGCAATATGGTCATTAAAAAACGCAACAAATTTGTAATATGTTGATTATCTGTCATGGGCCCGAGTTTGGTGTGACGGTTCGGGAGTTCCTTGGGTTCACCCTTGGTTCAGACCGTTCCTTGCCCCAATCCGTGAAGGTTTTGCTGGGCCGTTTCGGCCCCACCCAGGTGCTGCCTTGGCTCGCCCCCGCTATTGGCAAGCCTCTAGGGGTCGCGGATACACTATTTGTTTGGGCCGTATGGCACTTTTGTGCTTGGAGAGAACTCCCCCGTCCCCTCGAGCCTTCTGCTGCTTTAATCCTTCCCTGTCACCCACCACCCTCTGACTGGGCTCGCCACTGACGGTGTCCAGCTTCTGTCACTTGCTCAAGTGGCGTTTGTCGGTCCCACTGGCCGATCTCGTGTGCCATGACGGCGGTTCCGCAGGTTCAATTTGGAATATGATGGGGAGGGGCGCTGTTAAGGCCCCCAGCTATGCGTAGCGCCTATTCAAGGGTTGTGACATGCAATTATGAAAAATCTTCAGGATGACGATGAATATGTATGAAATGCTAGAGATCTGTCTAAATTCTAATCTTAAACAACAGTAGAATGTATAAACCCCATATTAAATCATATTCTCTAATCAACATGTTGAGAATAACAGCTTAGAATAACTTTTCTTTCTTTCAGAATTTAGGGCTATGATTTTCATGTGGCCTTTTTTAAAGATGGCGTCGATAATTTCGACTTCGAGATATCCATTTTTTGTTGTTTATTACGTTAATGAAAATCATCTATTCAAAAAAGGAATTTCAAAAAGATTTATATATTTGAAATATATTTAGCATTTCCAGCAGTCATTTTCGAAGATGGCGCCCAAACTATCAATAGCACGTCTTCAATAGTCAAGTATGATGTTTAGACGGTCTTCAACATAATTATTACCAATTTTCATAATTTTTGAACCATATACTGTATCTATATGACATTGATGGCGGCCATTTTCCAACATGGCGGCCAAACTATCCGATTAATGGCTTCAATATTTTACTATGAGGTTCAAAAAGCTCTGATTGTAATACCTATCAATTTTCATAATTTTCCAACAACATGGTGAAATATACTGTACCTAGCATTAACGGCGGCCATTTTCCAATATGGCGGCCAAACTATTGAACACAGAGCTATAAAATTTTGCCATGATGTTCAAGTGGTTCCAATAATAATTTGTACCAATTTTCATATTTTTTGAAGAAGAACGTGGAATACATTGTAGCTGGCATTCCCGGCGGCCATTTTCCAAGATGGCGGCGAAAGCTCGCGCTCTACAGCAGGGGACTTTTAGTATATTTTTTGTTGAGTCGAAAATAACACATGTACCAATTTTCATCTTTATGTTCAAATGTTCTAGGTCAAACCCTAAAAGTCCTGGGCTAAAAGGCGAATAGAATTTAACAGAATGTGAGGTATTAGGATATAATGATAGTGGTGATATTTATAACAAACAATCAGCTATACTTTAACATTACCAAAAGCCTATAGATATAAAAACAAAAAGTATACTTCATTAATAATTCCCTGCTTTTGGTTCACTGTCGACGACATGTAAACTGAGAAGAAAACTACTCTCTGCTCAACCTTCTACAGGAACTAACCAATCAGAGAAAAGCTTCTTGACGTCATAGGTCTTTAGAAAGTAGTACATGATGCTGGCGATCCAAACGTTCATTTTTGGTACTAAAGCTAGCATCTGCTACATTATCAATTTTCAATATCCTTATAAGAAACGTAATCCACAATTTGACTAGTTATATCGTTTTCTGGATATTCTTCTCGGTACTTCATGATGGTAACACTGGTCAAAATTGTCAATTATATTACGACTACGAGAACCTAGGCCTAATTTTGATGAGCTTGCGTTGGTTTGTTTTTCAATCCCTCCATATAAGATTATTCCCTTTGTTTTAAGTTTTGATAAGAGATCTTCTAAGATGCCAGTTTCTTTTCCCTCATTTGGTGATGTTATAAGTAGATCAAGATCGTGCCCTTCTGGTTTTCCTCTACGGAAACCTCCAGTTATTTCAATTAGGCAATTGTTTGGCAAAAGATTTTGCACCAAAGTTTTCATATTTTGACCTTCTTTCAAGGTCACCGGAGAATTTAGGTCTGAATGAAAAACCAGGCCATATACTATTCTTAAGTTTGATTTCCATAATTTAGGCGTATTTTTAACTTTTTCCAAGGTATCATAACCTTGGCTGAACCATTTTTTAGCGGTGCTTGGTCCCACACAAAAAACTGATGTTAAATCAGTCACACTTTTGAACCAATTAGAGTTTGCAGTTTTTTCAACTTCTTCACAATGTCCGTGTTCTATTATATCTGTTATGATTCGCGCGGAATGTTGGCCAATATCATGGATTTTGGTAATATCTCCCGAATGGTTTATTCTTTTAGATTGTTTCAGTGCTGTACAGGCTTTTCTAAAAGCTAAAGCTCTGGGGTAATCTCCAGGGTCATAACGTAATTCAGCTTCTTTAGCCAAAATTTCTAAAGCTTTAACCAAATCTACGTTTTCGTGGCTTAATAGTGTAGGCCTTTGACACAAATACTGGTTTCTCTTCATAATTTTTGAAGGTATGACTTCACTATCTGACAATTTACGTTTCAATTTGTAACTTTCAGTTATTTGGGGTGTATGTGATTTAACGCTGTCAAAAAACCATTTTAGAGAGAGTATTTCAATATTACTATCGTGTTTTAAATCAATAATTTGTTTCAAAGCCAATTCCTCAGAGTCTAGTTCAGTCAGTACATGGGTAACATTTTCAGATAAAGTTTCGCTTATCTTATAACCATTCTTAATAGCTTAGTTTTTTATTGATTGCAACCGTAATTTTTGTATTTTTGAAAGTATAATGTATAAAAGTATACCTTTTTTGTATCAATTTCATTAGAATTCATAATTATTTACTTCGAAAAACCACGATGTTTATCAGAAACAAATTTACCGCCAAAATACTAAACAATGTAAACGATATTCATCCGCCGTTAGATGGCGTTCGTTACAGAAACGACGTCACGCTCACGTGTCAAGCATTGACCAATGAGAGAACGCAAACTTTGAATTTCCAGTATAAAAGTTGGTTTGAAGTTCAGGCGGAGTGTACTACTGAGTAAACTAATAATTTTTAAAGTTAAAATTATATAAATTTAAAATGAATATTAATATATCCTAGGGAAATATAGAATTCATGGCAACAGAAATTTTTTTGTGAAGTTTATGAAAATTGTGAAGAAAAAAAGACGGGACAATGTGCTCCGTCACTCACTCAAATTGATCCACCGTGGACATTGACATGGTCTATGCCCTCTGGGAAGATAATTTTGAGGGTCGGCGTTAAAATTAAATTGGTTGGCTCCTTGCGGATTTCGAACGCGAACTCTTTCTCCAATGTTTATTGGGAAATTTTCCTGTTCCGCTCTTGGTCTGCCCACAGGCCTCCTTTCTCGTGCTGGAGGATTGTTTAATACTTCTTCATTTTGATGATTCGCTCTTGGTCTGCCCACAGGCCTCCTTTCTCGTGCTGGAAGATTGTTTAATACTTCTTCATTTTGATGATTCGCTCTTGGTCTGCCCACAGGCCTCCTTTCTCGTGCTGGAAGATTGTTTAATACTTCTTCATTTTGATGATTCGCTCTTGGTCTGCCCACAGGCCGCCTTCCTCGTGCCGGAGGACTGTTTAAAATTTCCCTTTCCACGAATGGTTCATTTTGATGAGCTGCCCTAGCTCTACCCACAGGCCGCCTTCCTCGTGCCGGAGGATTGTTTAATATTTCCCTTTCCACGAATGGTTCATTTTGATGAGCTGCCCTAGCTCTACCCACAGGCCGCCTTCCTCGTGCCGGAGGATTGTTTAATATTTCCCTTTCCACGAATGGTTCATTTTGATGAGCTGCCCTAGCTCTACCCACAGGCCGCCTTCCTCGTGCCGGAGGATTGTTTAATATTTCCCCTTCCACGAATGGTTCATTTTGATGAGCTGCCCTAGCTCTACCCACAGGCCGCCTTCCTCGTGCCGGAGGATTGTTTAATATTTCCCTTTCCACGAATGGTTCATTTTGATGAGCTGCCCTAGCTCTACCCACAGGCCGCCTTCCTCGTGCCGGAGGATTGTTTAATATTTCCCTTTCCACGAATGGTTCATTTTGATGAGCTGCCCTAGCTCTACCCACAGGCCGCCTTCCTCGTGCCGGAGGATTGTTTAATATTTCCCTTTCCACGAATGGTTCATTTTGATGAGCTGCCCTAGCTCTACCCACAGGCCGCCTTCCTCGTGCCGGAGGATTGTTTAATATTTCCCTTTCCACGAATGGTTCATTTTGATGAGCTGCCCTAGCTCTACCCACAGGCCGCCTTCCTCGTGCCGGAGGATTGTTTAATATTTCCCTTTCCACGAATGGTTCATTTTGATGAGCTGCCCTAGCTCTACCCACAGGCCGCCTTCCTCGTGCCGGAGGATTGTTTAATATTTCCCTTTCCACGAATGGTTCATTTTGATGAGCTGCCCTAGCTCTACCCACAGGCCGCCTTCCTCGTGCCGGAGGATTGTTTAATATTTCCCTTTCCACGAATGGTTCATTTTGATGAGCTGCCCTAGCTCTACCCACAGGCCGCCTTCCTCGTGCCGGAGGATTGTTTAATATTTCCCTTTCCACGAATGGTTCATTTTGATGAGCTGCCCTAGCTCTACCCACAGGCCGCCTTCCTCGTGCCGGAGGATTGTTTTAATATTTCCTTTCCACGAATGGTTCATTTGATGAGCTGCCCTAGCTCTACCCACAGGCCGCCTTCCTCGTGCCGGAGGATTGTTTAATATTTCCCTTTCCACGAATGGTCATTTGATGAGCTGCCCTAGCTCTACCCACAGGCCGCCTTCCTCATGCCGGAGGATTGTTTAATATTTCCCTTTCCACGAATGGTTCATTTTGATGAGCTGCCCTAGCTCTACCACAGGCCGCCTTCCTCGTGCCGGAGGATTGTTTAATATTTCCCTTTCCACGAATGGTTCATTTGATGAGCTGCCCTAGCTCTACCCACAGGCCGCCTTCCTCGTGCCGGAGGATTGTTTAATATTTCCCTTTCCACGAATGGTTCATTTTGACGAGCTGCCTAGCTACCCACAGGCCGCCTTCCTCGTGCTGGAGGATTGTTCAATATTTCCCTTTCCACGAATGGTTCATTGTCCTCTTCTCCTGGGTCAGGGTCTTCCAGTAGGTCGTTCTTTGACGGTTTAAATTGATTTTCTATGTGGTCTCGTTCACCCTCCTTAAATCACCTCCTTCGTAGTAAAAGTGTAG
>JAEQBA010001611.1:0-39219 GCA_019434445.1 Phalangium opilio | reverse complement strand
TTTGATGAGCTGCCCTAGCTCTACCCACAGGCCGCCTTCCTCGTGCTGGAGGATTGTTCAATACTTCCCTTTCCACGAAGGTTCATTTTGACGAGCTGCCCTAGCTCACCCACAGGCCGCCTTCCTCGTGCTGGAGGATTGTTTAATATTTCCCTTTCCACGAATGGTTCATTTTTGACGAGCTGCCCTAGCTACCCACAGGCCGCCTTCCTCGTGCCGGAGGATTGTTTAATATTTCCCTTTCTACGAATGGTTCATTTTGACGAGGGTGCCCTAACTCTACCCACAGGCCGCCTCCTCGTGCCGCAGGATTGTTTAAATTTCCCTTCCACGAATGGTTCATTTTGATGAGCTGCCTAGCTCTACCACAGGCCGCCTTCCTCGTGCTGGAGGATTGTTTAATACTTCCCTTTCCACGAATGGTTCATTTTGACGAGCTGCCCTAGCTCTACCCACAGGCCGCCTTCCTCGTGCCGGAGGATGTTTAATATTTCCCTTTCTACGAATGGTTCATTTTGATGAGCTGCCCTAGCTCTACCCACAGGCCGCCTTCTTCGTGCCGGAGGATTGTTTAATATTTCCTTTCCACGAATGGTTCTTTGATGAGCTGCCCTAGCTCTACCCACCAGGCCGCATTCCTCGTGCCGGAGGATAGTTTAATATTTCCCTTTCCACGAATGGTTCATTTGATGAGCTGCCCTAGCTCTACCCACAGGCCGCCTTCCTCGTGCCGGTGGATTGTTTCATATTTCCCTTTCCACGAATGGTTCATTTTGATGAGCTGCCCTAGCTCTACCCACAGGCCGCCTTCCTCGTGCTGGAGCATTGTTAATATTTCCCTTTCCACGAATGGTTCATTTTGACGAGCTGCCCTAGCTCTACCCACAGGCGCCTTCCTCGTGCCGGAGGATTGTTTAATATTTCCCTTTCCAAGAAGGTTCATTTTGATGAGCTGCCCCTTCTACCCACAGGCCGCCTTCCTCGTGCCGGAGGATTGTTTAATATTTCCTTTCCACGAATGGTTCATTTTGACGAGCTGCCCTAGCTCTACCCACAGGCCGCCTTCCTCGTGCCGGAGGATTGTTTAATATTTCCCTTTCCACGAATGGTTCATTTTGATGAGCTGTCCTAGCTCTACCCACAGGCCCGCCTTCCTCGTGCCGGAGGATAGTTTAAATTTCCCTTTCCACGAATGGTTCATTTTGATGAGCTGCCCTAGCTCTACCCACAGGCCGCCTTCCTCGTGCTGGAGGATTGTTCAATACTTCCCTTTCCACGAATGGTTCATTTTGACGAGCTGCCCTAGCTCTACCCACAGGCCGCCTTCCTCGTGCCGGAGGATTGTTTAATATTTCCCTTTCCAAGAAGGTTCATTTTGATGAGCTGCCCTTCTACCCACAGGCCGCCTTCCTCGTGCCGGAGGATTGTTTAATATTTCCCTTTCTACGAATGGTTCATTTTGACGAGCTGCCCTAGCTCTACCCACAGGCCGCTTTCTCGTGCCGGAGGATTGTTTAATATTTCCCTTTCCACGAATGGTTCATTTTGATGAGCTGTCCTAGCTCTACCCACAGGCCGTCTTCCTCGTGCCGGAGGATAGTTTAATATTTCCTTTCCACGAATGGTTCATTTGATGAGCTGCCCTAGCTCTACCCACAGGCCGCCTTCCTCGTGCTGGAGGATTGTTCAATACTTCCCTTTCCACGAATGGTTCATTTTGACGAGCTGCCCTAGCTCTACCCACAGGCCGCCTTCCTCGTGCGGAGGATTGTTAATATTTCCCTTTCCACGAAGGCTCATTTTGATGAGCTGCCCCTTCTACCCACAGGCCGCCTTCCTCGTGCTGGAGGATTGTTTAATATTTCCCTTTCCACGAATGGTTCATTTTGACGAGCTGCCCTAGCTCTACCCACAGGCCGCCTTCCTCGTGCCGGAGGATTGTTTAATATTTCCCTTTCTACGAATGGTTCATTTTGACGAGCTGCCCTAGCTCTACCCAAAGGCCGCCTTCTTCGTGCCGGAGGATGGTTTAATATTTCCCTTTCCACGAATGGTTCATTTTGATGAGCTGCCCTAGCTCTACCCACAGGCCGCCTTCCTCGTGCCGGAGGATAGTTAATATTCCTTTCCACGAATGGTTCATTTTGATGAGCTGCCCTAGCTCTACCCACAGGCCGCCTTCCTCGTGCTGGAGCATTGTTCAATACTTCCCTTTCCACGAATGGTTCATTTTGATGAGCTGCCCTAGCTCTACCCACAGGCCGCCTTCCTCGTGCCGGAGGATAGTTTAATATTTCCCTTTCCACGAATGGTTCATTTTGATGAGCTGCCCTAGCTCTACCCACAGGCCGCCTTCCTCGTGCTGGAGCATTGTTCAATACTTCCCTTTCCACGAATGGTTCATTTTGATGAGCTGCCCTAGCTCTACCCACAGGCCGCCTTCCTCGTGCTGGAGGATTGTTTAATATTTCCCTTTCCACGAATGGTTCATTTTGACGAGCTGCCCTAGCTCTACCCACAGGCCGCCTTCCTCGTGCCGGAGGATTGTTTAATATTTCCCTTTCTACGAATGGTTCATTTTGACGAGCTGCCCTAGCTCTACCCACAGGCCGCCTTCTTCGTGCCGGAGGATTGTTTAATATTTCCCTTTCCACGAATGGTTCATTTTGATGAGCTGCCCTAGCTCTACCCACAGGCCGCCTTCCTCGTGCCGGAGGATAGTTTAATATTTCCCTTCCACGAATGGTTCATTTTGATGAGCTGCCCTAGCTCTACCCACAGGCCGCCTTCCTCGTGCTGGAGGATTGTTTAATATTTCCCTTTCCACGAAGGTTCATTTTGATGAGCTGCCCTAGCTCTACCCACAGGCCGCCTTCCTCGTGCTGGAGGATTGTTTAATACTTCCCTTTCCACGAAGGTTCATTTTGATGAGCTGCCCTTCTCTACCCACAGGCCGCCTTCCTCGTGCCGGAGGATTGTTTAATATTTCCCTTTCTACGAATGGTTCATTTTGACGAGCTGCCCTAGCTCTACCCACAGGCCGCCTTCTTCGTGCCGGAGGATTGTTTAATATTTCCCTTTCCACGAATGGTTCATTTTGATGAGCTGCCCTAGCTCTACCCACAGGCCGCCTTCCTCGTGCCGGAGGATTGTTTAATATTTCCCTTTCCACGAATGGTTCATTTTGATGAGCTGCCCTAGCTCTACCCACAGGCCGCCTTCCTCGTGCTGGAGGATTGTTTAATATTTCCCTTTCCACGAAGGTTCATTTTGATGAGCTGCTCCTTCTACCCACAGGCCGCCTTCCTCGTGCCGGAGGATTGTTTAATATTTCCCTTTCCACGAATGGTTCATTTTGATGAGCTGCCCTAGCTCTACCCACAGGCCGCCTTCCTCGTGCTGGAGGATTGTTTAATATTTCCCTTTCCACGAATGGTTCATTTTGACGAGCTGCCCTAGCTCTACCCACAGGCCGCCTTCCTCGTGCCGGAGGATTGTTTAATATTTCCCTTTCTACGAATGGTTCATTTTGATGAGCTGCCCTAGCTCTACCCACAGCCGCCTTCTTCGTGCCGGAGGATTGTTTAATATTTCCCTTTCCACGAATGGTTCATTTTGATGAGCTGCCCTAGCTCTACCCACAGGCCGCCTTCCTCGTGCCGGAGGATAGTTTAATATTTCCTTTCCACGAATGGTTCATTTTGATGAGCTGCCCTAGCTCTACCCACAGGCCGCCTTCCTCGTGCTGGAGGATTGTTCAATACTTCCCTTTCCACGAATGGTTCATTTTGACGAGCTGCCCTAGCTCTACCCACAGGCCGCCTTCCTCGTGCTGGAGGATTGTTCAATACTTCCCTTTCCACGAATGGTTCATTTTGACGAGCTGCCCTAGCTCTACCCACAGGCTGCCTTCCTTGTGCCGGAGGATTGTTTAATATTCCCCTTTCCACGAAGGTTCATTTTGATGAGCTGCCCCTTCTACCCACAGGCCGCCTTCCTCGTGCTGGAGGATTGTTTAATATTTCCCTTTCCACGAATGGTTCATTTTGACGAGCTGCCCTAGCTCTACCCACAGGCCGCCTTCCTCGTGCCGGAGGATTGTTTAATATTTCCCTTTCCACGAATGGTTCATTTTGATGAGCTGCCCTAGCTCTACCCACAGGCCGCCTTCCTCGTGCCGGAGGATAGTTTAATAAGCCCCTTGAGTCTGGCGCCTGAGACCGCTCGGCCATCCTGACGTGGTTTTGTGTAATTTGGACGTTTTAAAATTATATCTCTTCCAGTTATTTTCATAAAACATATCGATTTCGAAGGGGGGATTCGAACCCACGCCCTCATACGAGGACCAGAATACACAGATTCACATCAAGAATGAAGGAAGCTAAGCCCCTTGAGTCTGGCGCCTGAGACCGCTCGGCCATCCTGCCGTGGTTTTGTGTAATTTGGACATTTTAAAAATACATCTCTTCCAGTTATTTTCATAAAACATATTCTGTCAGAAGTGGGATTCGAACCCACGCCCTCATACGAGGACCAGAATACACAGATTCACATCGTGAACCAATGAAACTTTAAACCCTTGAGTCTGTCGCCTTAGACGGCTCGGCAATCCTGACGTGGTTTTGTGTAATTTGGACGTTTTAAAATTACATCTCATCCAGTTATTTTCATAAAACTTATCGTGTCAGAAGTGGGATTCGAACCCACGCCCTCATACGAGGAGCAGAATACACAGATTCACATCGTGAATGAAGGAAGCTAAGCCCCTTGAGTCTGACGCCTGAGACCGCTCGGCCATCCTGACGTGGTTTTGTGTAATTTGGACGTTTTAAAATTATATCTCTTCCAGTTATTTTCATAAAACATATCGAGTTCGAAGGGGGGATTCGAACCCACGCCCTCATACGAGGAGCAGAATACACAGATTCACATCGTGAACGAAGAAAGCTAAGACCCTTGAGTCTGGTGCCTTAGATCGCTCGGCCATTCATCCGTGGTTGTGTGTAATTTGGACGTTTTAAAATTATATCTCTTCCAGTTATTTTCATAAAACATATTCTGTCAGAAGTGGGATTCGAACCCACGCCCTCATACGAGGACCAGAATACACAGATTCACATCGTGAACCAATGAAACTTTAAACCCTTGAGTCTGTCGCCTTAGACGGCTCGGCAATCCTGACGTGGTTTTGTGTAATTTGGACGTTTTAAAATTACATCTCATCCAGTTATTTTCATAAAACTTATCGTGTCAGAAGTGGGATTCGAACCCACGCCCTCATACGTGGAGCAGAATACACAGATTCACATCGTGAATGAAGGAAGCTAAGCCCCTTGAGCCTGGCGCCTTAGATCGCTCGGCCATCCTGCCGTGGTTGTGTGTAATTTGGACGTTTTAAAATTACATCTCATCCAGTTATTTTCATAAAACATATTCTGTCAGAAGTGAGATTCGAACCCACGCCCTCATACGAGGACCAGAATACACAGATTCACATCGTGAACCAATGAAACTTTAAACCCTTGAGTCTGTCGCCTTAGACTGCTCGGCAATCCTGACGTGGTTTTGTGTAATTTGGACGTTTTAAAATTACATCTCATTCAGTTATTTTCATAAAACTTATCGTGTCAGAAGTGGGATTCGAACCCACGCCCTCATACGAGGAGCAGAATACACAGATTCACATCGTGAATGAAGGAAGCTAAGCCCCTTGAGTCTGACGCCTGAGACCGCTCGGCCATCCTGACGTGGTTTTGTGTAATTTGGACGTTTTAAAATTATATCTCTTCCAGTTATTTTCATAAAACATATCGAGTTCGAAGGGGGGATTCGAACCCACGCCCTCATACGAGGAGCAGAATACACAGATTCACATCGTGAACGAAGAAAGCTAAGACCCTTGAGTCTGGTGCCTTAGATCGCTCGGCCATTCATCCGTGGTTGTGTGTAATTTGGACGTTTTAAAATTATATCTCTTCCAGCTATTTTCATAAAACATATTCTGTCAGAAGTGGGATTCGAACCCACGCCCTCATACGAGGACCAGAATAAACAGATTCACATCGTGAACCAATGAAACTATGAACCCTTGAGTCTGTCGCCTTAGACTGCTCGGCAATCCTGACGTGGTTTGTGTAATTTGGACGTTTTAAAATTACATCTCATCCAGTTATTTTCATAAAACGTACCGTGTCAGAAGTGGGATTCGAACCCACGCCCTCATACGAGGAGCAGAATACACAGATTCACATCGTGAACCAATGAAACTTTAAACCCTTGAGTCTGTCGCCTTAGACTGCTCGGCAATCCTGACGTGGTTTTGTGTAATTTGGACGTTTTAAAATTACATCTCTTCCAGTTATTTTCATAAAACTTATCGTGTCAGAAGTGGGATTCGAACCCACGCCCTCATACGAGGAGCAGAATACACAGATTCACATCGTGAATGAAGGAAGCTAAGCCCCTTGAGTCTGACGCCTGAGACCGCTCGGCCATCCTGACGTGGTTTTGTGTAATTAGGACGTTTTAAAATTATATCTCTTCCAGTTATTTTCATAAAACATATCGAGTTCGAAGGGGGGATTCGAACCCACGCCCTCATACGAGGAGCAGAATACACAGATTCACATCGTGAACGAAGAAAGCTAAGACCCTTGAGTCTGGTGCCTTAGATCGCTCGGCCATTCATCCGTGGTTGTGTGTAATTTGGACGTTTTAAAATTATATCTCTTCCAGTTATTTTCATAAAACATATTCTGTCAGAAGTGGGATTCGAACCCACGCCCTCATACGAGGACCAGAATACACAGATTCACATCGTGAACCAATGAAACTTTAAACCCTTGAGTCTGTCGCCTTAGACGGCTCGGCAATCCTGACGTGGTTTTGTGTAATTTGGACGTTTTAAAATTACATCTCATCCAGTTATTTTCATAAAACTTATCGTGTCAGAAGTGGGATTCGAACCCACGCCCTCATACGTGGAGCAGAATACACAGATTCACATCGTGAATGAAGGAAGCTAAGCCCTTGAGCCTGGCGCCTTAGATCGCTCGGCCATCCTGCCGTGGTTGTGTGTAATTTGGACGTTTTAAAATTACATCTCATCCAGTTATTTTCATAAAACATATTCTGTCAGAAGTGAGATTCGAACCCACGCCCTCATACGAGGACCAGAATACACAGATTCACATCGTGAACCAATGAAACTTTAAACCCTTGAGTCTGTCGCCTTAGACTGCTCGGCAATCCTGACGTGGTTTTGTGTAATTTGGACGTTTTAAAATTACATCTCATTCAGTTATTTTCATAAAACTTATCGTGTCAGAAGTGGGATTCGAACCCACGCCCTCATACGAGGAGCAGAATACACAGATTCACATCGTGAATGAAGGAAGCTAAGCCCCTTGAGTCTGACGCCTGAGACCGCTCGGCCATCCTGACGTGGTTTTGTGTAATTTGGACGTTTTAAAATTATATCTCTTCCAGTTATTTCATAAAACATATCGAGTTCGAAGGGGGGATTCGAACCCACGCCCTCATACGAGGAGCAGAATACACAGATTCACATCATGAACGAAGAAAGCTAAGACCCTTGAGTCTGGTGCCTTAGATCGCTCGGCCATTCATCCGTGGTTGTGTGTAATTTGGACGTTTTAAAATTATATCTCTTCCAGTTATTTTCATAAAACATATTCTGTCAGAAGTGGGATTCGAACCCACGCCCTCATACGAGGACCAGAATAAACAGATTCACATCGTGAACCAATGAAACTATGAACCCTTGAGTCTGTCGCCTTAGACTGCTCGGCAATCCTGACGTGGTTTGTGTAATTTGGACGTTTTAAAATTACATCTCATCCAGTTATTTTCATAAAACGTACCGTGTCAGAAGTGGGATTCGAACCCACGCCCTCATACGAGGAGCAGAATACACAGATTCACATCGTGAACCAATGAAACTTTAAACCCTTGAGTCTGTCGCCTTAGACTGCTCGGCAATCCTGACGTGGTTTTGTGTAATTTGGACGTTTTAAAATTACATCTCTTCCAGTTATTTTCATAAAACTTATCGTGTCAGAAGTGGGATTCGAACCCACGCCCTCATACGAGGAGCAGAATACACAGATTCACATCGTGAATGAAGGAAGCTAAGCCCCTTGAGTCTGACGCCTGAGACCGCTCGGCCATCCTGACGTGGTTTTGTGTAATTAGGACGTTTTAAAATTATATCTCTTCCAGTTATTTTCATAAAACATATCGAGTTCGAAGGGGGGATTCGAACCCACGCCCTCATACGAGGAGCAGAATACACAGATTCACATCGTGAACGAAGAAAGCTAAGACCCTTGAGTCTGGTGCCTTAGATCGCTCGGCCATTCATCCGTGGTTGTGTGTAATTTGGACGTTTTAAAATTATATCTCTTCCAGTTATTTTCATAAAACATATTCTGTCAGAAGTGGGATTCGAACCCACGCCCTCATACGAGGACCAGAATACACAGATTAACATCGTGAACCAATGAAACTTTAAACCCTTGAGTCTGTCGCCTTAGACGGCTCGGCAATCCTGACGTGGTTTTGTGTAATTTGGACGTTTTAAAATTACATCTCATCCAGTTATTTTCATAAAACTTATCGTGTCAGAAGTGGGATTCGAACCCACGCCCTCATACGTGGAGCAGAATACACAGATTCACATCGTGAATGAAGGAAGCTAAGCCCTTGAGCCTGGCGCCTTAGATCGCTCGGCCATCCTGCCGTGGTTGTGTGTAATTTGGACGTTTTAAAATTACATCTCATCCAGTTATTTTCATAAAACATATTCTGTCAGAAGTGAGATTCGAACCCACGCCCTCATACGAGGACCAGAATACACAGATTCACATCGTGAACCAATGAAACTTTAAACCCTTGAGTCTGTCGCCTTAGACTGCTCGGCAATCCTGACGTGGTTTTGTGTAATTTGGACGTTTTAAAAGTACATCTCATTCAGTTATTTTCATAAAACTTATCGTGTCAGAAGTGGGATTCGAACCCACGCCCTCATACGAGGAGCAGAATACACAGATTCACATCGTGAATGAAGGAAGCTAAGCCCCTTGAGTCTGACGCCTGAGACCGCTCGGCCATCCTGACGTGGTTTTGTGTAATTTGGACGTTTTAAAATTATATCTCTTCCAGTTATTTTCATAAAACATATCGAGTTCGAAGGGGGGATTCGAACCCACGCCCTCATACGAGGAGCAGAATACACAGATTCACATCGTGAACGAAGAAAGCTAAGACCCTTGAGTCTGGTGCCTTAGATCGCTCGGCCATTCATCCGTGGTTGTGTGTAATTTGGACGTTTTAAATTATATCTCTTCCAGTTATTTTCATAAAACATATTCTGTCAGAAGTGGGATTCGAACCCACGCCCTCATACGAGGACCAGAATAAACAGATTCACATCGTGAACCAATGAAACTATGAACCCTTGAGTCTGTCGCCTTAGACTGCTCGGCAATCCTGACGTGGTTTGTGTAATTTGGACGTTTTAAAATTACATCTCATCCAGTTATTTTCATAAAACGTACCGTGTCAGAAGTGGGATTCGAACCCACGCCCTCATACGAGGAGCAGAATACACAGATTCACATGGTGAATGAAGGAAGCTAAGCCCCTTGAGTCTGGCGCCTGAGACCGCTCGGCCATCCTGACGTGGTTTTGTGTAATTTGGACGTTTTAACTATCATTTATCATAGGCAAGGCAAATAGTGTAAAACACATTTGGTATTTTATCAGCAGGGTGCGGAAACGAAATTAGTATCTATAGTTTTTCGAGTACTTAAATTTTGAAGATTGAAGATTATGCTTCAACCAATTATTGCATCAGAAGAAACGACACTGAAAATTGTTAAAAACATATGTTTTCTTCACAATTTATTGAGGCAAATTATGATAAAGAAGACCATTGATTGCAAGAACAGATACTTCCCTCCCAGTTCTATGGGCAGAGAAAACCAGGTGAATGGAGAAATGATGCGGGTTCTACGCAGCTCAGACAATTGGGTCGACAAGGTAGTAGAAATAATACCCGACAATGCGAGAAAATTCAAGAAAAACTTTGTCAGTATTTCAATAGCTCTTTCAAGAAATTTCTCTCTTCGTGGTTTCCCCCCCGACACGAGAGAAGAGGGGAAACTTTGATAGCAAATTTCTGGCATAGCGCACCCGACCACGCGCTTCACGAGGCAAGCTGCTCGCGCCACCGTCGGTTAAAAAAAATCGGTCGCGCCATGCTAAAAATCCAGTTTTTAACGAGTTCTTCTTTGGGAAACCGATGAAAACTTATATTTTTATTTGAAAATGTGTAGCTATTGCATTCGGGAATGCGACAGGTATTTCCCCTAACACGGTTGCGCTGTTGAGTTTGTGCTTGAAGTTTACATATTTCAAGTTTTTCTTCAATATCTCACTCCAGAATGAGTAGCAGACGACGCGTTCTTCAAAAGCACAAAGATAAATATGTTGTCTATTCTGCCGCGAAGCTGCATCTCCTATCCTCGCGTTAGATTATTACTTCTACTTGAAACTTTGATAGAAAATTTATTGAAGCAGCTATTCCGAAATAGGAAAGATTGCTTGGCAAGATAATCAAATACAGTGAATTCTATGAATAAAACAAACACTAGGTTTAAAATAACAAAGTTTTTAATTTTTAATGAACTTAACATGCACACATATTCTAGCTCAAATAGAAGTGTTTCATTATTTTTACGAGCCATAGCTTGTTTCTCGGGATCCAATGCCACATTTTTTTGTACTAAGGACAAACAATAAAGCTCTACTGAAGATTGGGGCTTCATTGCTGCTTCGATAGGCACCACTCGTTTTCTTTCCGCAACGCTTTTCGGAATTTCCATTTCTAATTCTTCTTTGGCCTTTCTCTTCGTGTTAGGTGTTTTAACCATCTCAACATCGCTGTCAATTTGCCAGATTGGTTCTGGCAGAATCAAGTTGGGAACATGTCGGAAATTCTGCCAAACCAAAAAAACAAAATATACCTATAACCATTTTCAGGCCAAATTAAAAAACCTCGTATCTTCCCCCACGAACGGTGAATTTTCATGAAACTAAGCAAACACATTCTAATTGAACTACTCTATCGAATTAACCCGGTCTCTTTAATTGCAACTCGGCCATTCTAATTGAAATTAAGTAAAAACGGATTTTTTCCGGGAAAAAGCCTTGTATCTTCCCCCACGAACGGTGAATTTTCTTGTAACTAAGCACACATTCTAATTGAACTTACAAGTTTTAAATTCTTTTTGGTTTTTCAAGTTTTTAATTTTTTTTTTTTGGTTTTTCAAGTTTTTAATTTTTTTTTTGGTTTTTCAAGTTTTTAATTTTTTTTTGGTTTTTCAAGTTTTTAATTTTTTTTTTTGGTTTTTCAAGTTTTTAATTTTTTTTTTTTGGTTTTTCAAGTTTTAATTTATTTTAATTTAACAAGATTTAAACTTATTTTTTTCGCATTAATAAAAAAATACAAGCGTAAATCTGTACCGCAATGATAACAATATTTTATGGCAGATCAGGTGAAAAAAGTGTTCATTCAGTCACCTCTTCTTTATCTTTTTTTTCGCGACTAGAAAGTTTCAGGTGAAGCTAGTAGCTATGCACACTGTTATTTCATTTGAAATACCTTGAATAACATGGAGGATTGTTTTTAACTTTAAAGTTACTCATATCTCCCATGTAAAGGAAGGTGATATTAATCGTTGCTTCTGAATGATCGGGATCTGCTTGCACTGGGATGCGGCGGGTCCCTTTCATCAAAAGCAAGGACCCTTCTTTTAGGTCAACTGATCTAACTGCGTGCTTTGCTCCAATTGGCTTCATTTGAAACTTTCCAGTTGCTCCAAAAGATAAAGAAGCTATGACGGAATGAACCTTCTTTTCATCGTCATTGTGCCACCCAACACTGTCATTACATATTTATCACCGCCGCGTTGAATTGAAACTTTGTTTCTCGTTCCACCTTTACTTTCATATCGTATAACTCTCTTGGCCACTCGTTAAGCGCTTCGTGAGTCACGCCCCTTCCGTAACCGTATTCTTTAAAATCTGCATTGGTGCAAATGTATTGGACTTTCCTATTCATTGTTTTTCTGTTTTCTAACATTGCCTCCAATGTCCGCCTGAGTGTTTCGAAATTGACGTTTGGGTGGAAACCAGGATAAAACTCAATGGTTGCACCTCGGCCAAGAATATTTTTCCCCATAGTTTACGTTTGAGGATCATATTCTGCAACATATTAGTACAATTTTAAATTACTCAGAGAAATGGTAAGAAAATTCGTTCTAAATTATAGTGTAATTCAACATTGTAAATAAATAGATTTCAAAAATGAGAACTGAAAAATTTGGGAACGTAAGGGTAGAATTATTCAGGAATGTTTGGTTTAAAGCTGTAATTATTGCTTGCTAAAATTGTATGATTTTTACCTTCTTTTCGTTGAGATGACTCTGATTTGGCGTACGGTTCTGGTATTCTGTTTCTTTGGCTTCTGCTGCCTCGGCTAATTTGTTTACAGGAATTTTCGTAATTGTCGAAAGTTTCCCGGGACACGTGTTCCACAGACTGGATGATTGGGGGCGCAAAAATAGAACCTTTAACGGCATCATATAACTCCGCAGCTGTTGGAATTATTTTTTATAATTAATGAAAGTAATATTATGTTGTATGCAAAACCCGTCAGTTCAAACTGGAGAAACATTGCGTCTCACGTACTTATGGTTAAAGGTTCCATTTCCAAATTATGGTTTACCAAAAAATTGGCCCAAATCTGACTCCCCCGGATATATCACAGGAAAATCGGAATTTCCGATGTGAGAAATATCTTCAGAAATCGGAAAATGTTTTAAATCGTTGATTTTTTGTGATTTCCAAAACCCCAGGGACACTTCCTTGTATGTACCTATCTTGGCTTTTTTCCAAACATACCAACTTCAATTTGAAAAGCCCTTAACAAAAATAATAAATAACACATTAAAATGGTGGTCATTTTCATTAGCATTTTTAGATTAGATTCCAAAATTTCACAAATATCGCCTAAAACCCAATATACTTTCCGCAGGAAATTTATAGCACTTATTTAATCATTTCCGAATTATGAGAGAAATCTTACACTTTGAAATTTGGAATTTACAATTAAAATTTTGAATAAAGCCACCATTTTAAATGAAAAATTGTTAAACACCATTAAATTTCAAATTACTTAAAAATTTCACAAAACTCTTTGAATTTAATTCAAAAATTACACAAAACTCCTTGAATTTAATTCAAAAATTTCACAAAACTCCTTGAATTTAATTCAAAATCCCTATAGCACATTCCCAAAAGAGACTATAAAAAACCTACACTTAGCAACACCTATATAAAATATAAAATAAATTACATTTTCGTATACGTAATGCCGCTTTTTTGATTAAAAAAAGGAACTTCTCTAACTGAAGCAATTTCAGTGACTGTAAGCTCGTGTCAGGAGAAGGGCTTTTCTAAGGACCTTTTCAATACCGTTGCCTACCCCGTTTTTACCATGAAAAGCGACGATAGAGAATTCTGGAGTGAAGGTACCCAACACTAAAAGCTTCATAATGCCATAGTCATGAGGAATTACCTAGATTGCTAGGTAGCGTCCTGGTACCGTTCAAACCCTGGTTTTTCATAAATGACCATCCATAGAGGAAAATATGAGAGAAATTCGTAAATATTTAAAAAAATCTTGACCTATAGCCGAATTTTATTACAGATGAATTGACGTACGCCGTGCCTATATATTTAAACATGCCATCAGTTGAGAGTACACCTGTTTTAAATTAAAAGACCTCTTCAATGTAAAATTATACAACTGTAAATTTAAGAGACATACTCTATAAAACCTGGAATGTTTTTTTTTGCTAATTTCGTATGAACCGTCATTGTAAGAGTGTTCCTTAAAGGGAGGATGACGTGGAAAATCAACTGATTTTTTTAACAATTCTGGTTACATAAAATCAAATTATCAGAAGTATTATATTTGAAGTCATGAGTTAATCATATATTTTTATATGAAATTTTTGCATAAATAATTTGCGGCTTATGTTTCATTCAAACCATTTCCCTAAAAACGCACTATTATATCCTGTAAGGAATAGAAACGAGCTGGGTTTATCCAAATACTGGTCATCAGCTCGCTCCACTCCCCTGCCCCATGCCTAATCCATTGATGAAAACGTGGATGATAGAGAGATAGGAATAAGTCAAGGGAATTTCTATACACAACCCTTCTCCTCGTACCAACCCTAGCATCTCCACGTGCATCTTTGTTTAGAAATACAACCAGAAGTATATAAACTTTGGTTTTCATAACTATTTTTAACATTAACGAAATGGGGCCCTTTCATAAAAAGGGAAATTACAAAATGTTTGGAATTTGGAAAATGTTAACCCCGGTGTACCGCAGGATAAACGTTTCTACAGGCGTTCTACGGTAACTTAATATTAAATTTTGCCCCAATGAGTCGGCTTACCATATAAAATGTTTCATTCTGTAATGGAATACAGTAAGAGAAATTAGGCGATACATTAATCCAGAAGTAACCCATAGAAATTTTTAATTTTGTATGTTCCAAGCTGCTCAAAGACTCCACTATCTCTTAAACATAACTTTTTATTATTATATTTATTTATATTTATTCCTTGAATGAAACAAAAATATTTCAATTTTGTACACTTAAAAGTTTCTCTATGGAAAGTGCAAATTGGGTTTTTAAGCGTTTTTGCTAGCCGAAAATTATTATTAGTAACTTTTTAGAGATCTAAATTGTCGCTAGTCTTTTGACACTACAATGGAAGTACGAACCTTTGAGAAGGGGCAAGTAAGGGATAAGGGTCGTTTTAGCGTAAGTTACAGAAATGTGACCAATGAAGAACCAGGAAAAGCAATGCTTGTAGTAATTGGCCACAATTTAAAGAGGGTAGGTGAGTTCAAGGGTAAACTGGGAAAAATATGGCTCGATGTGGTGCAAAGATTGGGTTTGCGTGAGGAGTATTGACATGAAGTCAAAGTGTTTTCGGAATGCTACTAATTGCTTCTATAGAAGGTACACTAAAGATTTGAAAGGATTTAAAACATATTTCAATGCCTTGATTATGAGCCAAGATGGTACTACCCATGGGGATGAATCAATCCCGGTAGGCCCATCGGTACATCCTTGCGTTGACCAATCGGTTTACCGTCATGCTGGAGTTCAATCGCAATTGGAGAAACAAACATTAAGAGGAGTTAAAGAATCTGTTGAATCAGATGATTACCAATCGATTGAACCTCTTGAGAATGAACCAACTGTGTCAACCGACAATCTGACAGTTACCCAAAAAGAAACCACCAAGGCAAAGGAGAATTCTGCCGAACCCCTAATGGCAAAGGAGAATTCTGCCGAACCCCTAAAGGCAAAGGAGAATTCTGCCGAACCCCTAAAGGCAAAGGAGAATTCTGCCGAACCCCTAAAGGCAAAGGAGAATTCTGCCGAACCCCTAAAGGCAAAGGAGAATTCTGCCGAACCCCTAAAGGCAAAGGAGAATTCTGCCGAACCCCTAATGGCAAAGGAGAATTCTGCCGAACCCCTTAAGGCAAAGGAGAATTAACTTTGCTTGGAGAAGACCCTGAATATAGTGGTTATGTACAGAAAATATCAACCAAATCATGTTATGTTTCCCTCTATTCCAAAGCCTCAGTTAATTACACTCGTGACCATGCTAAGCGTGATATTTTATTTTGGGATGGAACTGGCTCGGTAGTGCCCACTGAAATCGTTATACGTTTTATGTATTACCCCATGGTCATGTTATGTCTAGAAATTGATAAGAAATCTATACCTTTGCCTGCTGCAGAGATAATAACGGAGGATCAAAAACCGGAGACACTAACCAATTTTCTTTCACACTTCTTTCAAGCGCAAAAAACAATAGCAAGGAAACGTAATGTTATAAACCCAGCAATTATTTCCAGCGATCGAAGTCTTGTTCTGATCACTGCAGCTTTGAAGGTATTTATTGGAATGATTTTAAATCAGTACTTATCTAGGCTATAAACTTTTTAACATATTTCCACTAAAATTTAAAAATTGAAGATAACTCCCAAAGATTTAAAATTTCCTTATACAAATGGATAAGAGAACAGTATCACGAACTAGAGAATTTTTTAAATTTAAATTAAAAAAAAATAAAAGAAAAATGTCTATGTATTGAAAAAATAATAATCATAAGAACTAACATAATCTGTAGAGATCTACACAAATTAAATTTTGTCTCATAAAGTCCCCACTGCGCACACGCATCTCGCATATGTAGTGGGGAAGAAAGTGCAATATATATATTTTTGTAAAATAGGAGGGGGTTCCTAGTGGAGAACTGGAGATGACTTAAATTTTACTCTTATTCAGTGTGGCATTTGCCACATGATGAAAGAGGGAAGCAGACTAATGAAAACATTTTATAGTACTTCACCCGAGGGGGTCGGACGTTTGTCAAAATCCCGTACAGTTCGTTTGAAATCTGTTTAAAATCTCTCTCTAAAATCTCGAAACCCGAAATCTTACCCTTAAAACCTCAAAATTCCGAAATCTCACATCAAAATCGAAAAAATCCCAAAATCTCACGTCAAAATCTGAAAATCCAAAAATCCTTACCTTAAAATCTGAAAATCCCGAAATCTTCACCTAAAAACCGAAATCTCTAGAAATCACGAAATCTTAATGTAAAATCAGGAAATTTCACCCTAAAATATCGAAATCTGAAAGCTTACAATACACGTTTTGCATCTATGTAAGAAGGGAAGACACGGGGGTAAAACTCTGCCTTCTATCTCGCTTTTTGGCGCCTGCGCTATATAAGAGTTCTGTCTTACAAATTAGTAGGGGTGTGCGAATACCACTTTTTGAGTATCGAACCGGTTATCGAATACTAAAAAACTTTCCTTATCAAATACCGAGTCGAATAGTTAATTCCACATCGAATACCAAATAGTTAGGCCTTGGTAAATATTTTACTAACCGATTAATCGTGAATAGTTAAGCCTATTATTCGTGAATAATTAAGCCTAGTATTCGCGAATAGTTAACCCTAATACTCGCGAATACTATGCTTAACTATTCCCGATTAATCGGATGGTAACCCTTATATTCGCAAATAGTTAATACAAAGCAATGATAAAAACATTTAGAAGCTCCTAAATTTCAAAATACCTCTCCTCATTGGTGGCCAAGTATTTTTTAAACTTTTCCGGGGCACTTGATGGTAGTTTTTGATGGGAGACAAATAAAATCGGAATGATATTTTTTAAAATAAGGTGGGTCTCTCTAGTGCCAAGGACCTAAATTTATGGTAATCGAACGTTAACCGAATAGTCCGTTCGGTATTCGATATTCGTATCGAATAGTGAAAATGGGCTTATTGAATACCGAATCGAATAATTCGGTTCGGTATTTGATCGAATTATTCGATTGAAACGGTTAACCGCACACCTCTACAAATTAGACTATTTTTGTCGATTTTTCTCCGGGCATTCACTAAATTACCGCCAACTTGGAATCTGCCGAAAATTGCCAAAAGTACAAAACTCTACAATAGTACATTTTCCACTATGCGTCGTCTGCTAGAAAACACCCTTTGGCTAGATTGACTTGAATTTCGACTTAGGCGGTAAAATAGAGTAGTAATTCGGCAAATCAAAAGACATGGCGGCAAAATCCAAAGAGCCACGATTAAAGCTAAGTAACGACTTTATTTGAATATAATAACGCAAGACCATTTAAATACGTTTAAATATTACAAATCAAAGTAATTAAAACGTTTTCTCTCAAGAAAAAGTCCGCGAAATAGTGGCGGTACAGTAGTGTGTTTATTTTCGGCATTTGGGAACAAAAAAATTAAAGCTAATTAACGACTTAAACAAGTTTAAATTAATCTAATAATGCTCTTTCAAAGTTTTCGGGCATTTAAACATCACTTAAGTGGAAAAACTATACTTAAAATCGACTTAACTCCTCCATAGTCTAACGCAGTGCCATTTAAACACATTTAAATAATACTAATCAACGTAAATTCGAACGTTTACTCTCATAAAATAACAGCGCGAAAAATTATCTCTCTTTCGGCATTTTCCAAAAGAAAGAAAGAAAAAAAATCCTAATTAAAACTTATACTAGTTCTATTCAACTATTTTACCCAAAAAAATTAAATTTTGGCAATTTCCAGAAAAACCCTAATTAAAGCTAACTAACTACTTAAGATAATGGTTTTTAAATACCATATCGCTTTGCTAGTTGTACCGAATCACGTACCACATAAATTGACAACAATGACCATTAAAATAGTTTTACAATTAACTTTAGTCACTCTTGGCCTATTAATATTCTAATTTAAACATCAATTCAGTAGAGAATTTACTTAATACCGATTAAGTTGCATCATCCTCTAATGCAAACGCCTTTACACACCTATAATCATTAATTAGCAAAGTTTATTATACTTAAATGACTTCGTTACGATTTATCTCATTCAAATAACCCGCTTCAAAAACATGGCTGTCCAAAACAGGCGGTAATTTAGTTTATGGACACTTTCGGCACTTTACAAAAATCACGTCAGTTCCCTACTCTAGAGCCTAGATGTCAAATCCGTCGCCGTAAAACAAATCGATAGAAAAATGGCTGTCCCAAACAGGTGGTAATTTAGTGTATGGACACTTTCGGCAATTTCCAGAAAAACCCTAATTAAAGCTAACGAACGTCTTAAGATAATTGTTTTTAAATACCAAATCGTTTTGCTGGTTGTACCGATCCACGTAGCGCATAAATTGACAACAATGACCATTAAAATAATTTTACAATTAACTTTAATCATTCTCGGAGTATTAATATTGTAATTTAAACATCAATTCAGTAGAGAATTCCTTTAATACAGATTAAGTTCCATCATCACTGTCGCCTATACACACCTTTAATCGTGAATTACCAAAGTTAATGATACTTAAATGACTTCGTTACGATTTATCTCATTCATTTAAGCCAGTTATCTTTCACACTCGTATCTAAAAATAGCGACCCTGCCTTTATGCATAGTTCCCTTTCCGTCTGAAAGTGAATCTCTCATTCTAGTTACCGTGCCGCGATTACTCACTCCAACCCAACAAACTGGTCTTTAAGAAAATATTTCCCGATAGTAATGCCAGTACTACGTTTGCCAACGTCAGACCCTTCTATCTCTTAGCTCAGCCTCAGTGTCATCCCCCTACTGTGCATGTACAGTATCTCCTCATACAAGCGCGCTTCCAGATCTGGTTTGATGTTTTCTTAGAAACTGGCGATCTCTTCGGTGTAAAATTTTGTATAGGTCTTTTAAATAGTGACAAGAATCTATGAATACACAGTTATACACTCAGTGAACTTAAAAGAGGTTTTTGCACTGCCCATCTCGGTTTTTTTTCTGCTTATTTTACCAGAGAACACTTCATCCGAGCCCGCTTTGTCGCCTAATATAATGTCGAATTTGTGATTTGATAGTTTCCGGTTTCGACAAAACTCCTATTTTAATCTTAATTAAATTTAAAAGATCCTCTTGACCAAATTTTTTTGAGTTGACATATATATAATTTTTTTAAGGTTACATATATATATTTTTTTAGGTTAAACGGTACATATATTTAATATTTTTTTTAAAGTTTAGGAATTTTTTTAAGGCAACATATACTTTTGAAGAAAAAAAAAGAAAGAAGTAAACATTTTCAATAAGGACGGCCCCTTCTTCCATAAGGTCTTCGCCAATAGCAGTAATATCCCCTCCAATATGGGTCCGGCTGAAAACCACGGCCGCGGCTTCTACTGGGTCTGGCCAACCCTTTCTGTCCCATGTGAACAGTCTGTTCAAATAGTTAATTTAAAAATTATTTTCCACTAATTGCAAGGAGTTAGTTTTTTGCGTGAGATTATCCCCCTTTGGTCATGCGAATTAATAATGCTTGTGTGGCCATTTCATTCTCCCTTCAAAATGAATTAAACACGATTATAGATTTCGAGACGAACTTACTTCTTCTGTTCCTTCTATTTTCTCGATTGCTTCTAGGATCTTTATGGCCTTTTCGTGTACAGCCAATAGCCGCGGACCGAACAGATTTGTATTTCTCGCAAGGCCGCACTTTTCCATCAATTCTTTTGTCTTTGGAAATAATGTGTAAACATTGTTCCGACGACGCTCTTCGAGCACTTTCATGTGCTCGAAGACGAGACATTATGTTGTTTCTAGAGCTGTCTTAATTTTGGCCTATATAACGTTAAAAATTTACGCAGTTTCAGAAGCTGATCGAAAAGATGTAAAGCCCTACAGATTCGAGTGATATGCTCGGCCATACAAGTTAGTCGAATGCAGGGGGAAACTTGAAACTCACCAGTATGGCTGCCAAACCGAAGTAAGAGCTAGGAAGGTGTGACGCCATATCGGAATTGAGGGAACATTGTTGAATCTCATAAAAAAGTAGTGTCACTCAATTCCGACTAAAATCGAAGACGTTTCGCTGTCGCACTTTTTATATTTTTTATTTGAAGGGATAGTTAGAGCTGATTCTTAAAGGGACTGTTACCTCAGAACAAAACACAGACTATATGCATCGCTTTTATGGACTAATAATAATAATAATAATAATAATAATCTAAGCTTGGTCTATGAAGGGATTTCCACACTAAGCCTGTGGCTTGTTTACGGGTGGGTCCCTTTACAATGCATAGAGGGGTGGTGGCTAGCCCCTATGCCACAGCTAACCTACAGCGCCCTATACTAACTATTACCGTTAACCTCTGCAAGTTTTGATGGAAAGGAGAAACCGGGTTAGACCGCGGAGGAAAACTCCTTTTAACAAGCGGGGAGAGAACTTGCAAACTCTACGCAGAAGGATTTGTTCCCAGATTTTCACCCGGTGCCACAGTCCGGGTTCGAACCCGGGATCCTCTTGCTGCGAGGCGAAAGCGCTAGCCGCTACGCCACCCCATGGCGACTATAGCCTGAACTAAATGACTGGGTGAAAATCCGCTGCTGGGTAATAAGCCATTAAAATACTCTTCTTTATTTAAACTCTGAATTACGGGTCCCCTTCAATCAATATCACTAGCCACGCGGTTTCAAATATGTCATGCATGACGTCAATAGTGACGGGGTCTATACTGTTTATATGTTAAATTATCGTTACCAATAATCATAGCCGACTTTGCATTAAATTAGTTTATGAATAAAGTTAATATAAAGAATTATCTCTAATTAGTACATAACTGTCGCGGTTATTTAATACGTTATATCTTTCATTTAATTAATACACGAACCGGCCTCAACACAGGTTTTCTTTCTAGTAACTTGCTTAACCATCGTGTAGTAGCCAAAAGAAAAATAATAGACCTCCTTATCACATCAGTGTTACAAGTATAGATTAGATAACAAGAATTGATGCCTTCTGATAAGAATAGATAAGGAAATACTTTTAGAATATTGACCTATTATAGCATGCTCCCTTATTTTCTTACTATTCTGATTCGTACATGTTTTCTATGTTTTCTGATTACACAATTACCCAATTTCTATTGCTCTCATTTTCCCCACCCATTCAATAGTAAACACAATTCTTAATAGCACAATTGTATACTCTTACAAAATTCTTTAAATTTTCTAGCTGCAATAGCCTTTGTGAACATATCCGCTATGTTACTATTTGTTCCAACTAAAGCCAATGCTATAGTATTTTTTTCTACACAATCTCGAATGTAGTGATATCTCAGATCTATTTGTTTAGTACGTTTATTTTCGATGTTACTTCGTGATAAGGCTATGGCTGCTTCGTTGTCACAATATATCTCTGGACACGGTACTGTTTCTTGCGAGTTCATTGACTACACGATGTAACCAGATGACTTTCTTCGATGTTTCGGCTAAAGCTATGTATTCAGCCTCCGTGCTCGATTGAGCAACACACTCTTGTTTAGCTGATCTCCACATCACTGGATTTGTACCGATGTTGATTATCAGTCCCGATGTAGATTTTCCGTCGTTTCGATCCATGCCATATGACGCGTCTGTATACGCTTCGATTGTGATGTACGTTAAATTGTGATAATTCAATCCATACGTACTTGTGTCGAATACATATTTTAATATACGCAGCAACATATCCCAATGGACTTTCGCTGGATTTGATGAATATTTCGATAAAGTTGTGACGGAGTACATAATGTCCGGTCTAGTGCGCTGTGCTAAGTATAATAGTATCCCTATGACTTTACGATATGGGACTTCTAGAGGGGACTCTTCGGGTGGACATTGGTCTTTCGTAAAGGTGGTTCCAACTGGTATTGGTATTTCATATATCCTTTGCGTTTCGGTTGTCCATTCTTGTTTAAATTTTTCGATGTATCCATGTTGATGTATGAAAGCTCTTCCTTTCGATATATCGAATTCAATTCCCAAGAAGTATTTGACTCCGCCCAGATCATTCACCTCGAATTTTGATCGAATTTTTGTTATGACGTCTTGCAAGACCCTTTGCTTTTTGGCCATTACGATTATATCGTCAACATAGATGAGTATAACTGCACTCGCATCCATTGTATATATACAATTACTTCCATTTATTTTCGTACAGCTTATTTCTTGCAGCACCGCATCAATTTCTCGATACCACTGACGTCCGCTTTGTTTCAACCCATATAAGGCTCGTTTTAACTCCCAAACGTGAATTTCTTTTCCTCGTTCTACAAATCCTTTTGGTTGTTTTACATGGATTACTTCATTCAAAGAACCATAGAGATATGCGTTTTTAACGTCTAATTGTGTATGCGCCCGTCCAAAACATACTATAAACAACAGGATGCATGTTCTAACCAGTGAAAAATTTATTACTGGTGCATATGTTTCAGTATAGTCTATTTGATATTCCTGTGAAAAACCTTGAGCGACCAATCTTGCTTTATGTCTTATGACCTCTCCGTTGGCGTTGCTCTTTATGACGTATACCCATTTCGTTCCTATGATCTTCTGATTAGGCTTCTTTTCGACCAAGTCATAGACATCACGATCTTTTATGGTTCGTATTTCTGTGTCCATAGCTTCATGCCATTTTTCTCCATCTTTACTGTTCATCGCTTCCTCGAATGTCTTCGGTACTGTTATGCAATGACCTTCAATATTATCGAGATAAGCTTTTGTTTGTTTTTCTTTTTCCAATGGTATAAATGAGAAATATTTAATGTCATGCTTAATTTTCCGTTTTTCTAGGCACGCTACAACTTCCTTCATGGATCTTAGTCTTTTCTTATCATCCGTATAGTAGTACACGTCCATCCTTCCTGATGTACGCTCTACTTCTTTCCTTGTCCATCCTTTTGGCAAATTTGGAGTTTCGTTCGTTTGGAGTTCCAATGGTTTTCTTAAGGTGACGTAATCGCCCTCGTCTTTGTCGCCTTCGTCTTTTAACTTTTGCCCTTTCTTCCATTGTTCTCTGCTGAAGGTTACATGGTCATCATTATCGAGAGCTTCTTTGTAGTCTTCATCATTGTCGTCTTCATCTGTTGTTATTGGTTCTTTTCGTCTTTTCTCTCCCGTCTCTTCTTGTTTCTTTGGTTTACTTCCATCCTCTTGTTCATTTTTGTCTTCTTCTTCTTCTTCATCAGCAAACCTTACTTTCTTGGTCCTTTGTTCTGCTTCTGGTACATGTACGTATATATTGTCTTCTAATTCTTGAAATTTGCTTATCCTCATCAAAGCTAACATGCTTAGTCTCTATTATCTTGTCCTCTATCGGTAACCATATTCTGTATCCTTTCTTCTTCACTGCGTAGCCAACCATTATACCTTCCCTTGCTCTGTTTTGGAATTTATTTCGATGAGGTTTCTTTTTTCGGATGGGTGCCCTAATCTTTGGTGCCATCTTATAATATTGGCCATAGTTGTTGTATAGGTTTTCGCTTGTCTAATATAACGTGTTTCATGTCCTTGCTTGTAGTCTCTGTGCACCTTGGCAGCCGCAATATATAGGTTTTCGTCCGTTAACTTTGCACTCATAAAGAATTTATTTTCGGTGTCGTATATTGTCATTAGGCCATGCTGGACTATCGTTTTATACCCTTGATTATCGAATTTTCTAACTGATATTAAATTCCTATTATATCCTGGTATGTAGATGACATCCGTTAATGTAATTATTTCAGCACCATTTCGTATAGATAACGCTATTGTTTCGACACCTTGTGCCTTTGCCCCACCTTCCGCGATTTCTTCTTCCGACTCCATTTCCCTATAGCTTTCGAACCAAGCTTTATTATTACAAAAGTGGTGGGTTGCCCCGGTGTCGAGGGCCCAATCTTCTGTACTCTTGACTGCAATTAGTGTTGAGGCAAAAAATGCTTTCCTTCCGTCCCTTTTACTTTCCCTTGTCTCAGTTCGTTTGTATTGCCTCGTATTCCGACAATCTCTAGCGTAATGTCCCTCTTCATGACAATTGTAACATCTTCTAGGAGTTTGTTGTCTTCTAGATCTAGATGTACTTCTATGCCTACTATTATAGTTAGTTAGTTAAGTTAAGAACTTTTTTAGTACTTACCATTTTAAATAGACCAAAAATCGGGGTTTTTCTCCCCGATTTTTTTTTCTTGAATTGACCACGTGACCGTCGCGTCTAAACTAAAGTGATAAGCAGTCATTTGCGTTTTTACTACGAAAAGATCAAGTTCTTAGCCAGAATCTTTTTGGTTAATGGTTTTTCCAAGTATTTTCCGACGCGCAAAAAGCTATTTAAATTGCATTAACGGCTTCCGCTTGAGGACCACGGACTTCCGGTTTTTGAAACATCGCATCTGAAAACAAGAAAAATCAGTTAAATTAAGAACTTTTTTAGTACTTACCATTTTAAATAGACCAAAAATCGGGTTTTTTTCACCCCGATTTTTTTTTTGGACCCTTCTTTGTTTTTAATAAGTGCCATCCAATTTAAAATCTGAGGAACAAAATATTGCTAAATCCCTGTTTAAATATTGTTCCTGCATTTATTATAAAATATGGCTCCATATATTCACCCGTGCCCCAAGTGTAAGAAAAGTGTATTTGGCAGACAAGAAACATATCAGTGTGTTCATTGCCCCTATAAGGTACATAAAGAGTGTATCGATACCTTGAACGACTCGGACATTGACCCTAACGCATTTCGTTGTGGGGAATGTCAGGCTACGATGACGCAAAACGAACAATCATCACCAGCAGGCACTAATAGTCAACGGGGTTCGGAAAGCAAAATAAAATCCTCAATATAAAAATCTAAACTCAATGATAGGAGTAAACCGGCACATGGGAACAGCAGTAAGAATGTCTCTGAAAATAACACCAAAGGAGCAGCTAAAGCAATAATTGACCACCTCACAAAATTACTGCCGGAATTGATTGAATCTGCACGCATAGACAGTACGCTCGCCGTATCGACCTTGACAGAGGAAATAAGATTATTGAAAACTGAACATAAGCAAACAAGGGAAGAACTATCTAACCTTAAGATGCCAATGGCAAGCGTGACAGTCAATCCTGTTGAAAAGACCTTCTACTAGAAAATACTGGACGACATTGGGGCCCTTAAGAAGGAAATCTCTGTACTTACAGAACAGAATATAGAGATCAAACAAGAAGTCGAAGAAACCAAAGTAGCGACGATTAACAATAATTTTAAGGATATATGCGAGCTGCAAAGTAACATTAAAAACGATATAGGGTTCATGGTACAGTTACCATTACACGCCGAAAATACTGTCAAGGAAATTACTGATCAGCCCCAAAAGCTATGGACATACACGCAGGATAGGCTCAAACATAGAGACAAAACTTCTTTGGTACTACAGGATGTAAATGGCCAATTAATCACCAATAACACGAAAATTGCGGAAATATTACGAAATGTTTTCACCTTCATTGATGAACCAGGGCAGATGAATCAGACGACCCAACACAGCCATGAAAGATCTTCAGTAAAAGAGAGCCTTAGTACAGACTACATTGGAACATTGCAAATAACATATAGAGATGTACGCGAAGCAATATAGAAACTTAGACCAAAAAAATCCACGGGACCAGACAATGTCCCTGCTTTTATAATAAAAGGCTGCATTGATATCTTTACCCCAGTCTTGCTGCATATCTTCAACTTGTCGCTAGAAAAGGGCATATTTCCAACCAATTGGAAAAGATCAATAGTTGTGCCCATCTACAAAAAAGGGAACAAAGCAAAAGAGAACAATTACAGACTAATATCCCTAATCTCTGTTTTTTTCCAAGATATTTGTAATTATAATGCACAAATATATAAGCAAATGGTTCGAGCCAGAATTATCCCCAAAACAACATGGGTTTTGTCCAAAAAGATCAACATGTACCAATCTCATAAGCCTCTTAGACTACACTGCATTTCTGATTGAAAATCAAGGACAAGTCGATTGCATTTACATGGACCTGAGCAAGGCCTTCGACCGTATGGACCACGGACGTTTGGCACTCAAACTGGAGCAATACGGACTAGGAGGCAACATACTAAACTAGCTGAAAAGCTACCTATTAAAGAGAGAAAGTACAATAAAAATTAACAATAAACTCACCACTATTTTTTACGAATCCACGAGAGGAGTTCCTCAGGGATCATCACTTGGTCCATTGCTATTCGTCATATTCATAAATGACCTTTTCAAGATTGTAAGGCGCGTTTATAAGCGAGCGAAAAACTGAAGCTGATAGTTGAAGCTTCAAATTTTTACTCGGCGTCGGCTTCGGCTTCCGCGCGACCGTTTATAAACATGCGAGAGCTGATTTTCCATAAGCAGACGCAAACGGCGCTAACTTATGGCGCAAGCTAAGCGCTTCAAAGAAACTTTTATCTTCTCGCCCGTGTATTTTAGGTTTCAGCTCTCGGTTGGGGTCACGTGTTTAATTTTATCCACTAAAACGCCAAATAAATATGTCGTCTGCTATTCTGCTACAGTTTCAGACATTGCGAGATTGCTGCGATCGAGGTGGTTGTGTTTTTTTTAAATGTCGCTTAATAAAGCAAGAAAAGAAATAGAAAGGAAAAAAGACCATGAAGTTAAAGAAATGTTAATCATTGAACGTATGAAAATATCCCTCCTCTTCAACCAAATGGGATGAGTTCCCCACCTACATGCTTTTCTTTCCTTTTTCTTCTCCAACTGTTTTTTCTTTTTTAACAGCAATAGTTTCTTTTTGGTTAGTAAGTAATATACCTTCCATTGCTGATAAAACGATTATGCGTTGCTGAATCATCGTCGCCATTTTAATTACTCTCTCGTTCTAAAAATATCAGTTCTCGAGTCGCGAGTGCCAGCGCCTTTATATACATGAACTACCTAGAGTACGCTGACGTCGCAAGCTTTTTCCGATCACGACGATGAAGTTTCGGCTTCATACACTAGTGAAAGCACCTTTTCTCGCTCGCTTATAAACACGCCTTAACACGACATTCCGATTAAGCTGAAATCGTGCGAGAAAATCTACCTTGGCAGATCGCGAGCTTATTCGGAAAATCAGCTTCATCTCTAGGCAAAAGCTCGTTCAAGTGATATTCTCGCGGGCATGTGAACGGTCACGCGAGAAACAGAAACAAGGGTCAGCTTCATCTCTCATCTTTAAGCTTCATATTCTCGCGCTTGTGTAAACGAGCCTTTAGGCATTGATATGCATCGTGTCAAAACTTCGCGGGTTTAAGGTTCCTAACTACTAAGTAGCGCCAGTAGCGCCATCTCTACAAACTATTACTTGTAAAACCTTTCTTGGTTAGTCACTCGACCTGTCCTTTTTTGTGTATTAAAACAACTCTTTATATGGTTAAGAAACGTATTATTATTATTCGACCTATCCTACAATAACTAATAACATTATCCTTGTTCCTGAAGATAAACAGACTAAGTAGCAGAGTCGAGCCACAGCGTCCTAGATCACGCGACTCGGTGAACGTAGGCTATATTGCAAAATAACCAAGTCAGAATTTTCAGGCTACGACCGCGCTTAAGTTAACAATTGCAACAAAGAAAATCAAAAAATTACGAATATCATGGACGCCCCTACTGCTTGCGAACCATAAAAACGCAATGGCATAGAACCGTGTGACCATTGTCTGTCGTACCGCTGCTATAGACCCTTAATACGTAAAAAAAGAGATGTCAGTCCTCAGTATCGGGACATACAGGGGGTTGACCCATCGCCATCTCTGCTCTATTTATGATCTTTCCATCGAGCGAGATGGAAAGAAAAGTTTTACCCCCGTGTCTTTCCCTCTAAGATATGTCGAAGTGGTCAATTACATAATTCAGTTTAACCAAGAGTAAAAATCATAACGTGAATGTGCTGCCATTGTTGAAATTTGCACTAAAACAAAAGGTTTCACTATGGAGCGTACGGGGAATGAACGGGGATATTGTTTGCAACCTATTAACGACACAATGTTATACACGTACTCTCTTAAAAGTGATAATAAATGTAGTTTTAAAATGTTTTAGGGGAATGGAATTGTGGTTGAAAACCCGAGATAAGTAAATGTTTCAAATTATTGAGAGGGAAAAAATTTACTACCAGTAAAATAAGTTTATTCAATGGAATTGGGTGATGGAACATTACTTTCTTAAGCATGTAAGTTTTAATTAAAAAAAAGTTTCAATATCTGTGCATTCAGTCAAGTGATTAACCTTGTTCTTATCGATACTTTTTAGGTCTTGGTTAATTCCAAGACGCGTTTTGATTAATAAATGAAGACATGGAACCAAAACACCCAAAAACGACGTTTAATGACAATTATGATGAAAGATAAAATTCCATACTCGGATATATATTCTAATACTTTTCATGCGAACACTTTTAATACCAAAAACGCTGTGGATTGAATAATTTCTCTTTGCCCGTGCTCTTTCGAAAACAATTTGAGTTTAAATGTGGTGAAAAAACGACGGTAAGTATTTTTTTAAAATAACCCAGGTAGCAATCACACGTGTACATATGGTGGATATTTGGTGTCTGTGGTGTTCAACACGTGGCACACCAACGAAACACGTGTTTATTTCGGTGTTTCTATGGTTATACAAACACGAATAAAAATGACGTTGAATGTACACGTGTGTTTCCAGTATATTACACGAGATTGGAACACCATATTTATTTCGTGTGTTTCTTATACTACACAAACACGTGTTCATTACACTAAAAATAAACAAACGTTACAAATAATTTTTATAGTTTTATTAATACTAATAAAACACGTGTATAGAACACTATATATCAACGAATCTTGCGCAAAAAATTAAATTACGTCGTTTTTGCGTGTCTCTAACACTAGGGTATATTTCTGGTGTTTTTTTATACTATTCAATCACGTGTTAAGAGCACCAAATATCAACAAAAGCTGCGTAATCTTATAATAGACGTGGTTTTTTCGTGTCTCTAACACTTGGGTATAATTCTGGTGTTTTTTTATACTATTCAATCACGTGTTAAGAGCACCAAATATCAACAAAAGTTGCGTAATCTTATAATAGACGTGGTTTTTTCGTGTCTCTAACACTTGGGTATATTTCTGGTGTTTTTTTATACTATTCAATCACGTGTTAAGAGCACCAAATATCAACAAAAGTTGCGTAATCTTATAATAGACGTGGTTTTTTCGTGTCTCTAACACTTGGGTATATTTCTGGTGTTTTTTTATACTATTCAATCACGTGTTAAGAGCACCAAATATCAACAAAAGTTGCGTAATCTTGTAATATACGTGGTTTTTTCGTGTCTCTAACACTAGGGTATATTTCTCGTGTTTTTTTATACTATTCAATCACGTGTTAAGAGCACTAAATATCAACAAAAGTTGCGAAATCTTGTAATATACGTGGTTTTTTCGTGTCTCTAAAACTTGGGTATATTTCTGGTGTTTTTTATACTATACAATCACGTGTTAAGAGCACTAAATATCAACAAAGGTTGCGTAATCTTGTAATATACGTGGTTTTTTCGTGTCCCTAACACTTGGGTATATTTCTGGTGTTTTTTTATACTATTCAATCACGTGTTAAGAGCACTAAATATCAACAAAAGTTGCGTAATCTTGTAATATACGTGGTTTTTTCGTGTCTCTAACACTAGGGTATATTTCTCGTGTTTTTTTATACTATTCAATCACGTGTTAAGAGCACTAAATATCAACAAAAGTTGCGAAATCTTGTAATATACGTGGTTTTTTCGTGTCTCTAAAACTTGGGTATATTTCTGGTGTTTTTTATACTATACAATCACGTGTTAAGAGCACTAAATATCAACAAAGGTTGCGTAATCTTGTAATATACGTGGTTTTTTCGTGTCCCTAACACTTGGGTATATTTCTGGTGTTTTTTTATACTATTCAATCACGTGTTAAGAGCACTAAATATAAACAAAAGTTGCGTAATCTTGTAATAGACGTGGTTTTTTCGTGTCTCTAACACTAGGGTATATTTCTGGTGTTGTTTATACTATTCAATCACGTGTTAAAGCACTAAATATCAACAATGGTTGCGTAATCTTGTAATATACGTGGTTTTTTCATGTCTCTAACACTTTGGTATATTTCTGGTGTTTCTTTATACTATTCAATCACGTGTTAAGAGCATTTAATATCTACAAAAGTTGCGTAATCTTGTAAATTACGTGGTTTTTGCGTGTCTCTAACACTTGGTATATTTCTGGTGTTTTTTTATACTATTCAATCACGTGTTAAGAGCACTTAATATCTACAAAAGTTGCGTTTATCGAATATCCCTGCTACACATGTTTTTTAAGAAAGACCACCTCAAGAGTAGACGTCAGGGTTGCCATATTGGGCTGGAAAGCAGCCAATTGGGCTTTTTCTCAAAAATATTGGCTTGAAATTGGGCTTGTCGGGGTTTTTCTTTGGCTTTCTGTACTTAAAATACCGCCAATAGGCGAAGATCATTAGAATGCCCAAAAAACTGAGAAATGGTGCTTTCAAACCTTTTGAGCGGCTTATAATTCGTCAATTCATGATTAAATAAAATAGTTTCCTTTTGTCTTGGGTTTTAAAAATGGTGTCAGTATAGAATATGCATTGAAATTTCTAAAAGAAAAACGAATTTCAAATTTTCACGATAAATTTTTGGGCTGGATAGCCTAGATCTTAGGCAGTTTTTGGGCTTTTTTCGAAATACCGTTTGGCTGTTTTTGGGCTTGTTTCCAATTTGATTTTGGCGGGTTGAAGGTTTTCAATCTGGCAACCCTGGTAGACTCCGCGTTAAGTCGGGTCGTTTCTCGAATTCACCGCGGCGTCATTCGATTTTCATTCCTTCGGCGCAAATTGTCCGCGTGCTTCAGCGAAATAAAATCGGGCCTTCGGCTTATTAGGCTAGAATTACTTCAAGCCAATTTTAAATTGAATTTCTTTGCCGTTTCCCGAACATATTAAGAAGGTTGACTAAAACAAAGCGAATTAAAGTAAGAATTTTTTGATTGCATAACTAATTTTGGTTTAAACAATATTTAAATCGTTTCATATTTATATAGCGCAATACTTTTCGATCTTCATTATTTCCTCCCAAATTGTCCGCGTGCTTCGGGCCTTGGCTTATAAGGCTAGAAAGATTTTCAAGCCAATTTTAAATTGAATTTCTTGGCCGTTTTCCGTACATATTAAGAAGGCTGATTGAAGCAAAGGGAATTAAAGTAAGATTTGTTTATTGCATAAATAATTTTGGTTTAAACAATAATTAAATCGTTTCATATTTATTCTTATAGCACAATACTTTTCGATCTTCATTATTTCGTCGCAAATTGTCCGCGTGCTTCGGGCCTTGGCTTATAAGGCTAGAAAGATTTTCAAGCCAATTTTAAATTGAATTTCTTGGCCGTTTTCCGTACATATTAAGAAGGCTGATTGAAGCAAAGGGAATTAAAGTAAGATTTGTTTATTGCATAAATAATTTTGGTTTAATCAATATTTAATTCATTTCATTACTCATATAGCGCAATATTTTTTCGAAGAGATGGATTTTTTCTAAAAGCCTACTGTATACTTCTTTATATCGGAGGTCAGTTATTAGATTTTTGGTTTTCTAGCTAATTAAAATAGGAATTCTTTGCCTGTATTTAAATCTGGTCGTTTGTATTTAGTACCCTCAAATTCAGCATTCTGCTTTTAAATTAACAAAAGCGAGACAAACTTCTGGATTTGGATCCTTTGATTTACGATAGGAGTGAAGTTAAAGTAAGTGATAAATTTATTTGACAAAAATAGCACTGTGGTAAAAGATTTTCATCTGCGCTAGCGTACAATTGTATACCAGCTCGGCTTAAGAATTGGATAGCGTCGCTCGGTTTTGCTTTTGACCCAATTTTTCTATATTTTTTAATTTTTTTTCACAAGTCACTTTTTGTAATATCAACCCGGTTTGCAAAGTAATCCACCTTATTGAATTCCCTACGGACGGAAGTTAGGCTTAACTTGGGATTCATGGGCCGCGTTCAATAGAGCTCACCGGTGTTTCACTGTACAGCAATTTACTGACGTCACGCTGATCAGCGATGTGACACTGAGCTCAGGAAAAAAAGTTTGTTTCGCGTTGAGCCGTTGAGGAAGAGGTGCTAGTTTACGATGGAGGGGACTCGGGAGTACGGGAAGAAATTTGTCTGTCGTTTGCTACAGTACGTTTTATTTCCTTTTGTAGCCAACGACAGACACATTTTTTCCCGTTACTCCCCTCCATGAATCCCGCTCAAAGCGTAACTTCCAGCGATAGGGAATAAGATGGATTTTTCTGTTTTGTGAACCAAGATTGCCCAGACTTTCTAAGCCAACTCCTTTAATGTTAACCCATTTTGCTAAGCCTTGGGAGGGGAATATGGAATGAATTGGGGGGGGGGAGGGAATAAACGGAACCACCTTGGTGACGCTTGTATATAAAATTTAGGTATCTACAGTATACTGCGGCTCTGATGTACAAAGTATCAAAAAGGCAAAGAATTCGGAATGTTACGGCAGCGCTAGCGAAACATTTGGCTGATGTACAACCAACTGAAACATTAGCGGCGAACCAATTTGTCGAGCCATTAGCGAACCAATTTGTCGAGCCATTAGCGAACCAATTTGTCGAGCCATTAGCGAACCAATTTGTCGAGCCATTAGCGAACCAATTTGTCGAGCCTTTAGCGAACCAATTTGTCGAGCCTTTAGCGAACCAATTTGTCGAGCCTTTAGCGAACCAATTTGTCGAGCCTTTAGCGAACCAATTGGTTGAAACTGATGGTATAACAGGTATAGAACATAGTGATGAGTCAGATAACGAAGGAAATGTTTACGGTCATGAATCCAACACTGGTGAAAACTCATCTAGTGATGAAGAGGAAAATGATGAGGGGCTAAAACGTGATTTAAAAGACTGGGTTTTAAATTTTGGCATTAGTCATGCGGCACTTAACGGATTATTGAAAATTTTAAAACCATTACATAAGGATCTACCCATAGATTCAAGGACTATTCTTGATATTCAGAGTCAGGTAGCTGTTAAAGTTGATCATCTTCAAAATGGAGATTACTACCACATGGGACTAATAGAAGGATTGCGGGGAAAACTTAAGTTTGGCTTGCAAAATCAAACTGACTTGTTAACACTACTTTTCAATATTGATGGTGTTCCAGTTTTTAAAAGTTCGAATAGTCAGTTTTGGCCTATTCTCGCCCGTTGCATAAATACGGTTGACAATTCGCCATTTGTGGTAGGAATATTTTATGGCAATGGAAAACCAAAGACTTTAGAATTGTATCTAGAAAAGTTTGTAAATGAGGCTCGGAAACTGACAACTGAAGGATTAGTGTACAATGAGGTTTTCTACAAAATAAAGCTAGGACCTTTTGTGTGTGATGCACCCGCAAAAGCATATTTAAAATGTGTAAAAAACCATAATGGATATTACGGGTGCGACTATTGCGAGCAGAAAGGTACATATAAGGATAAAGTAATTTTTAACGAATTGCACGCCCCACTAAGAACTGATGAAAGGTTTAGAAACTACTCTCAAGTTGACCATCATAATGAGAATATTCATTCCCCATTACTAGCCCTACCAATTGATATGATAACTAGTTTTCCTATCGATTATATGCATTTGGTTTGCTTGGGCTGCACTCGAAGAATTTTAGTTAGTTTAATGAAACCAAAGTCAAGAGTTAAGCAGAAAAGAATTATCATTGATCAGCTGTCAGACAAGCTGCTTAAAATCTCTAAACAAACGCCTGTAGAATTTTCACGTAAACCTCGAAGTTTAACAGAAATTGACCGATGGAAAGCCACTGAATTTAGACAGTTTGTGTTATACACAGGCTTTTTTATATTTCAAGGAATATTACCAGATTATCTTGTGAACCACTTTCAAATGTTGCATTGCGCAATGTATTTATTATGCTCAAAGAGTCCCAAATTAGAACATATTAACTATGCGGAAACACTTCTTGAGTCATTTGTCTCTAGTGCGAGACAAGTTTATGGTAAAAGTATTTATGTGTATAATATTCATAACCTTCTTCATATTGCGTCGCACGCTCGTGTGTATGGAGGGCTAGACAATTTTTCAGCCTTTTCTTTTGAATCGTATCTTGGTCAGCTTAAAAAACTAGTTCGCAGCCCAAGCAAACCTCTACAACAGGTCGTTAACCGACTCGTAGAATTAAATCAGATTGAAGTAATTCCTGGTACGACTCCTAGTCAAAACCATATGAATGTAAAATATGAGCATAATAATGGACCATTATTAGAAAGTTGTAAAGGTTCTCAATTTAAAAAACTTTCGGTAAATGGGTTTACTTTAACCAAAAAAGCTGGCGATAACTGTTGTGAGTTGAAAAATGGCCAGATTGTTGAGGTACATAACTTTATTCTAAGAAATGGCGCAATTTATATTATTGGCAAATATTACAAAGAAAAAGTTGATGCTTACAAATATCCTTGTAATTCCTCGAACTTGGGAATTGTAAAAGTATCCCATTTATCATCTTTAAAATCATGGCCGGCAGGCTGGTTTGCCAAAAAATGTTATTTCATGCCGGACTCTAACTTGTCAGGTATTGCAGTCCCACTGCTGCATTTCAACTAAGAGTTGAGGTTTGTGAGAGGAGTTAGCGAACCCTCTAAATTTATTGTGCACTAAAATAACATAATTTTCTTCTAATATCTAGGATATTTGGCTTCAGTGAGCTTGCCACAACATGTTTATGGTCGTAGAGTTCTCGGAAAAATCTGCTACTGGAGACATCGAATGCGGTGTTATTAATAGAGCATGGCTAGATGAAAGTGGGAAAAAATGCTTTTGGCCACCTTATCGTAATGCTGAAAGACTAGTCAAAGCAATATTGAATTCTGAACAACCATCAGAGAAATGGATCAAGTATGGAATAACCAAAGTGTTTTACGAAACAGGTATTATTAAAATTTATCTAATAGCATAAGTACAATAACTTAACATAAGTACGCCGTAAAGTCAATTACCCATAAAATTTAAGCGGAATATGTCACGGTCGTTATAACAATTTGATATCAGTTTATTTCGATTAGAAACTTGTGTAGAATTGGATGGCGTGTAAATCAGATCTTATCCAAAAGCGCTTTATTGGCACATAGTTATTGTACTTAAACTAGCTGTTATACTGTGTCAAGGTGGAGTACTACAATTTAATTAAATAACCTGCAATATATTAGACAATTACAAAATTGCGGAGAATAAGGCAAAAGAATGTGAATTAAAGTCCGATGTTGCAACAGACTGCAATGAAAATGAAGATCAAAGCAATCGTAGGAAAAGGAGAGACCCGCTTAAATCTCATTCCTCTAAAAGGAAGAAAAATGCGCGAGAGGGTGACTTAAGCAGTGATGATGGTATGTTGCTTTCCTTAATCTTAATTCTAATCCACAAATATCACACAAAATACATATGGCTATCTTTGTAAGCGTAATTATCTTTTAATTGAAAAACACATTTTTTTTTAAGATCCTCCGTCAAAAGTTAATGAACCCAGTTTGCCTAGTATACCAAATTTTCCGTTGAACAACAGTCATTCCGAATCACCTTCGGATCCAGGTGTGTAAAGTACTCTTCATTAAAATCATTACCATAAAAATTTATTTTTGAATTCTGACTACAATCCACATTTTGCAGAAAATGGATCACTTAATTCTTCTAGTGAAATAAGTACTCCTTCAAGACCAGCTATCTCCTCTAAAAATGACGAGGATGAAGTTTCAATTCCTCCCCAAAAAAAAAATTTGGAACAGTCAAGACGGGATGATGGACCAGATATAAACCAATCTAGTGACTTAAATCGAATTAATTCTACATCATGTTGTAAGAATATCACTTAGCGTTTAAATAGGAGTATATCGTTTTAAATTACTTTGCCAGGCTGTAATTTTTCTTTAACGATACGCTACCTCTTCCAATTTTCATCTGCTTTTTTAATATATTTTGATTTATCATCTATATAATAGGTTGTAGAGAGCTGATCGATTTAATAAAGCGAGGTCAAAAGCTTCAAGAAGCAACGTTGCGAGAAGTTGAAACCCTTAAATCGCAATCGATGTCGAATTCTAGGATGCTTGATAAAATTGTAGTAGAAAAAAATCCTCAAAGCTCTAAACTCGAAGTTGATCATCTCAATTTACCCCTTGATTCTGAAGAATCTTTAAAGAACTTCGAAGAGTTTATAGTTGATAAAGAAAACCAATTAACAGTGGTGAGTATAATTTTATATACAATAAAAACGGCTTCATTTATGTATAAGCAATTCTAATAACGTACTAATTTTACTGTCTTACAGATTTCATTTCTTGGTGGTTTAGGGGGGAAAAGCGTAGGGGACGGAACTAGAAGAGTTTTGTCTACCCTTTTTAAAGACAATCTTGCTCAACAGTATAATTGGCAAGGTCATGGGAAGCTGCCCTTCAAAGTTTTAATGGCGAAAGATGTAGTAATTAGTAAGTATTAAATTGTACTCTTAACACAACCCGACCAATTATACCTACTTAATTTTGACTTTGGGGATTTTGTAAACCGGTGATTATGGCTTAGGCATTTGTCAAAATAGTAAGAATATTTGTTGATGTTTCCAATTTGAGGATTATGTCCAGCGAGAGAGAATATTTCCAATTGTAAAGTTCATCAAATAAAAACCTCCTATATATTCTTAGGCTTAAAGGGATAATGAAATAGAAAACATTTTTAATGTGCATAAAAACATGACTTTATATCAATATATAATCAAATATAAAAGTTGTGATTTTTGCTCGCTAAGCCTATAACTACATTTTTGCAGAAAGTTCAGCAGATGTAAATTGCTTTAAAAAAATTTATTGCAGCCATGGCTTAATTGAACGTACAAGTACTCCCTCTTTTCTCCTGTCAAGGTTTAGCCCGCTTGAAACCTCGTTAAACTTAACTTCAGCGTTATTTATGGAATTCATTCATGAAGATTTAAGCCGATTTCATAAATTAATTCCAAAAATAACGCTGAAATTGAGTTTAACGGGGGGTGAAGGGTGGTGGACCTTGACCGAGGAAGAGAGTGAGTTCAAGTCATTTTCAGCGGCCCCTGATTGGTCGCAATAAGTTCCGTTCTTTAAAGAAATTTGCATATTCAGAATATTCTACAATGTGGAATTAGGCTTAGCGAGCTAAAATCTCAATTTTAAAAATAAATTATATATAACGATAAATTTTAGAGAAGTTATATTGATGTTTTGTGCATATCTATAACTTTTCTATTTCATTATCTTTTTAATTAACTAGAAAAACCCTGCAATCGTTAGGCCTAACTAGAAAAAACCCTCCAATCGTTAAGCCTAACTAGAAAAAACCTCCAATCGTTAAGCCTAAGTAGAAAAAACCTCCAATCGTTAAGCCTAAGTAGAAAAAACCTCCAATCGTTAAGCCTAAGTAGAAAAACCCTCCAATCGTTAAGCCTAACTAAAAACCCTCCAATCGTTAAGCCTAACTATAAAAACCCTCCAATCGTTAAGCCTAACTATAAAAACCCTCCAATCGTTAAGCCTAACTATAAAAACCCTCCAATCGTTAAGCCTAACTAGAAAAAACATCCAATCGTTAAGCCTAACTAAAAAAAAATTATTACCTTGAAGGTGCTGTTCGTTCAAACTACAATTTCAAGAAGGCACAGGAGAACGAAATCGAAAATGTAATAAAGGAGTGGTTGAAACAGGCACGTAACAGGCTCAACAAACAAAAAGGCAATAGTAAAAATTAAAATGGAAATGACTGCAAAAAATAAATTTTGAAACCACAATTTATGGCTCTAGTATTATTTAAAATGTAATATTTAAACTATTATAAGGACGCTGTTTGGGCGCGTGATGGTTTGAAGATTGGGCGCGTGATGGTACGAGGTTTGGGCGCGTGATGGTACGAGGTTTGGGCGCGTGATGGTACGAGGTTTGGGCGCGTGATGGTACGAGGTTTGGGCACGTGATGGTACGAGGTTTGGGCACGTGATGGTACGAGGTTTGGGCACGTGATGGTACGAGGTTTGGGCACGTGATGGTACGAGGTTTGGGCACGTGATGGTACGAGGTTTGGGCACGTGAATTTACGATGTTTGGACACGTGAAAGTCCGTTACTAGGACACGTGAACGTCCGATGATAGGACACGTGAAAGTCCGATGATGGGACACGTGAAAGTCCGATGATGGGACACGTGAAAGTCCGATGATAGGACACGTGAAAGTCCGATGATGGGACACGTGAAAGTCCGATGATGGGACACGTGAAAGTCCGATGATAGGACACGTAAAACTCCGATGATAGGACACGTAAAACTCCGATGATAGGACACGTGAAATTCCGATGTTAGGACACGTGAAATTATGATGTGCATACACGTGGAAGTATGATGTTCGGACACGTACATTATTGAAGTTTTTACACGTGAATCTATGTTTTTTGAACACGTGAAGAATACGTTTATACGGTGTTATTAAACACGTAAAAAAAGGTGACATAGCAAACGTTATTATCACGTTTTTGGTTCACGTTATTTCAAATAGCCCTAGATCACGTGTAGCACACGTGGTTTTGCTACCTGG
>JAEQBA010001610.1:85403-103271 GCA_019434445.1 Phalangium opilio | reverse complement strand
AAAACCAATAACTTTTATGTTTGTTAAGGACCATTTCAAAAATCTTAGCAAATCTATATCTATATAAATCAAAGTCCCCGACTGACTGAACTGACTGACAGACTGACTGATAATCAACGCCCAGCCCAAACCGCTTGCCCTAGAAGGCTCAAAATTTGCAGGAACGTTACTCATAAGTAGTAGCGCGTACTAAGAAAGATTTTTCCAATACGCCGCCATCTAAAAAAATGGCGCCCAGAAATGTAAAAACTCTTCTCTATGCAAACTAAGTTCGCGCGTTTCAACCGATTTCACAGATATTTAGTACACGGGCTTCCTTTAACATATTGACGGGCTGAATGGTCTTTTGGGTTCGATTTGCTGCCATCTTTTTAAATGGCGGCCAAAAATAAATCCCTTCTTTATGGAATAATGCCCGCGTGAAAAGTAATAAAAAATTTCCCGACGGGCTGACGGGCAACGCCGAGTGCCTTCGCTTCAAGGGTGCTACAAAAATATTAGTCATCAGTAAAATCTACCCATTCTTTGCATTATTTTGATGGAAGTTCTTATTACACGCGAGCGACGCCGCGGGTAACTAGCTAGTATACACATAAGGGCAATTGGTCTGTAGTTGTGTTGTCTAATTTAGAGCCCTTTTTGAAAACTGGAACTATTACCGACGTTTTCCACATATTTGGGAATTTTTTTGCCTCATTGATTCATTAAAGATTTATGCCTAAATTTTCGCTAATATGGCAGAACAACCTTTAATTATGAATGTTGGTATGCGGTCTATTCCTGTGGAAACTTGGGTTTTAGTTTAGCGCTGGTTTTTACATCTGATTCTGTAATTGTAATTGTATTGAATTAAGAACAAACATTATGTTTTGGGGTTTGATCGGCGTCTTCTTCATTACTATCTCTGTCAGAAGTGTAAGGCTCTATGTACAATTGCTGTTCAAATATTTCTGCAAGCAGGACTGGGTTGGTATTATCCTATTGCCTTTTTTAATAGATATGTTATTGTCAGTTGGTTTAAGTCTTGAATTAGCATATGCCCATTGTTTTTTGGGTCTTTTTTATGCTTTCAACTATTCTATGAGCGTTTTTTAATTTATCAGTGTCTAATAATAGTGCCTCTTTCTTTTGTAATGCCTTATATATTATTAAGCCTGCCTGTTTTTTAGTTCTTTAAACTTCCGATGGAATACCTTTTTCCGCGGAAGAGTTTCCTTAATTCTATGCTGAACCAATGCGGGTAACGAGACAAAGGTAAGTACGACTTTACTGGGATATTTTCTTTCATGGAATCTTGCACGGCCCTTGTAAAGTATCAACCGTCACTTCTATATTTTTTCATGTAGGGTAGGAGTCCAATCAAACTTGTCCAGAAAAGTGTACAGGCCGTAAAGTCGCCAGCTTTGTAAGCTATTTATGTTTTAGAATCATAATCTTGTAAAAAAATGGCAGCATGGTTATCTCCATTGGGGGATGGAACTTGTCAGGTGAAACTAAAGGAGTTGTGGTAATTTTACTGCTAATATTGATGACGTTAGTAAGAATCAAGTCTAGAATGTTTCCATTACAATTCGTTAACTTATTAACTTGCGTTTGGTTCACTGTGTTCATGAAGTCTATTAGAAGCTGGGTCTTGGGTCTCACCGCCGATATACATGCAGTTGCATCATTGAGGTTCCACTTTATGCCTGGCAGGTTAAAATCACCAACAATAAGCAACTCTCCATCAAATGCTGATAGTTTGGCAGAATTGTTTCTAAATAGTTGGCAAACACCCACTCAGAAGTGGAAGCAGGTTAGTAATGATTGCCTACTAGTAGTTTCCTCTGTTACTGTACATGTATTTCGAGCCATACACAGTCGTTTATGTGTTCTAAATCTGATCTGCGCGTTACTGAAATAGGTTTACGACATGCGATTAATACACCATCACCGCGAATGTGTCTGCCATCTAGCGACGGACGATCCGCACGATAAACGTTATAGAGGTTCGGAAAATGGTCTTTATTAAATCATTTAGAGTCGCATTTCAAAAAATTCTTTGGATTTAGTCCTTAGCCCTCGAACATTTTTTTTGATATATGAGGTTTAATTTAGTATTTGAATAATTTAAGAAATTTTTAAAGCTACTGCCCATGGTTACTTTTGCCATTACTATTGTAGTCTTTCTATTATTATTAGATTATTCCTGATTTGAAGACGACTCCCTGCTCATGCTTGTCTGGTTTTTAATTTTACACGGAATTTTATTCCGGTAAAATTTAAGAAAGGGCACCAAACCCCTGTCCCTGTCCTTGTCCCTGTCCCTGTGCCGGACGCGTCCGCGAAACGAACGCTTACGATGAGAGAAAGAGGGAAAACGAAAGTGTGCGGGGGGAGAGAGATCGCTAGCGTACACGACGGCGATACGTAGAGGGAAAAGAAGCTCCGCGTAGAGAGAGAACTGCCTGCCTGGTATATTAGTGAGAGGGGAAGAGGGAGAGGGGGCATCCCGCTCGGAGAGGAGAGAGAGGAAAGAAAGGTAGTTTAAATTTCGCGGGCTTTTTTGAGTGAAGGGAAACAAGACGATAATTTTCGTGCACTACTTTGTGCGCGTGATACATTAGAGATTATGCTGGATGGTTAGGTTAGGTTTCGTAAAAAAGAGGGGACGGTTTACGGTCATAGTGATTTCTGGTTTAGGGGATCCAGGATTTTGTTTTAGATACATTATTTGATTCGTATGGTTTTTAAAATTTATACTTTAGTGGTGTGCTCAATTTAGTTTCATTAATATTATTTGAAATGTGACGGTATTAGAAATTAAAGGGATACACGATTGTGTTTCAGAAATGTTTTTAGTTGTACGATTGATTGGAGATCAACTATACGGTGGGTCACGTGAGCCGTGTAAAATTACTATTAAGGCCCAGCCCTTGGGCCATCTTGGTGCTTAGGCTTTCGTCGTCGTTTTCTCCGTGGGCCACTATTTGTGTGCTGTCATTGTGAACTATGTCTTCGACTATAGTTGTTTCGTCCAGCACAGTAACCTCAATCGCATCGTATTTGCGACTGTGACGGAGCCGTCCTCTGTATTCCGAGTAAACCGAGTTTTCTGGCCAGGATTCGGGGTTGTTAAGCTTGTTCTGTATCACCCAAAGCAACATTATAGGAAGCATAGGTAGGAGGTCTTGTCTTTAGTCTAGTTAGTACTAGTGTCTGCAAGTCCTGTTCCTCTCGTAGCCAGTTTTTAAAGTCAGATAATGACAGTTGTGGGTCGGTGCGGGAGACAAAGAAAGCCTTTTTTCTTAAGACTTTAGTATTATTAGGCAGAATTCCATGTATTGTAGTCGAATTATTCTTCCCAACGGTAGGAAGCCTCAAATTGCTAGGTCTCTTATTACGGTTCGCTGGTCGAGTATAGGTGTCACCATTAGGAGCCGTGTTATCTTTTCTGTGAATTTGTTAATTATTATTTTTTGTTATTACGTCCTTGTAAGTGAGCATTGGTGAAGTGTTCTGGCAATCTTCTTTCGATGTGACCCTTATAAGTTTATCGACACTATCTGTTAAGATGCTTATCTGGCCGGTAAAGATGGAGTTTTTATAATAATGACAATAACTGAATTGAATTAAATTGAATTTTGTTTTTGAATCCTGGACCACAACGTGACAGAGCCACTTTTTACAGTAATACAGGATTATATAATATATAATGTTTTATATTGTTACCTACAGTTAAATACAATAAATTCCCTAACCACTTAAAATTTATAATATATAATTAAAACTTAATGAAGTTAAAATTTAAAAACACAAATCGAATTTAAAAAGTTTAAATTTAAAAACTCAGTTAAAATTTAAAAGATAATTATGCTTAAAAATCAAAACACACAATTTAATTCGAATTTAAATATCTATAGCAAATCGCCTATGTTACAGTTCTTCACAATGTTTAAAAAGTTAGTTTTGAGGCGAATTTGGCTCTGCTCAAATAAGTCGAATTCTTTTAAAGCGTAGCAATTGATATTAATCTTGTTTTGAATTCTACTAATGGGATTTAGCAGTGTTTTATTAGGATTATATATGTAAAATGTTTTGTCACGCCGAAGGGTTTTTTGTGGAATTTGAAACCGCACCTCGTTCAACAGGACTTTCAGTCTATTTTAAAAGTTAAGAGCTTGTTCAAGAAACTTACATCCATATAGGTAATTCTGGTTTTAATAGCTTATAGATTTCGGTTGTTGAGAATTTTTGTTTAGTCATAGTAACCACTCTTTAGGAATTTTTCATATAACAACTGTATAAATTTACGCTGGATGCGTTCTACAACAAGTATCAGGTAATTACTGCATCCTGACCCTATTTGACAGGCGAATTCAATTTTTGATCTTATTATTTATAAATATAACAAATTAAAGACTTGCGGATTTTAATTTTCTAGCTATTATTAGTATAGCGTAGGGACTTTTGAGACACTTGTCTTTAATGTTAGATACTTGAAGTTTGAAATGGAGTTAATGATCCATAATGATACCCAGATCAGAAGTAAAACTTTACCTGGGAATGGAGACCCCGTTTGTACAGTAATTGTACTTAATCCAGTTTTTTTTCGGGTAAACGAGACCACTTTACTCTTGCGGCGTTCAATGGTAATCCATTGCTTTCGCTCCAGACATCTATTTTTTTAAGATCTTGGTTTAGAAGCTCGCAATCACTAGCAGATTTTATGATGCGAAACAACTTATTATCATCAGCAAAGTGGCTAATACTGATTTATTTTGTATACGGGCTGGAAGATCGTTAATAAAAATTGTGAAAAGTAACGGACCAAGAGCAGAGCCTTGCGGGACTCCTCTGTTTGTTTCGTACTGAACATTTGTTATTTTGGAGTTTATTTTTATCACACATCGTCTATCTTGCAAGTATGATTTTAATAACTTGAGCAAAGGCCCACCGAGACCGTAGTGTTCTAGCTTCGATAGATGATTCATGAGATCAAACGCCTTTAAATAGTCCAAAAATACGCAGTCTGCTTGTCTCTTATTTGCCACGATGGAAGCGGAATGGTTCAAAAATGTAAGTTCGTAACAATGGATCTTGCTTTGCAAATTCCATGTTGGCTATCAACCAAGAACTGTCTGAACCAGTTATAGTGCGTCATTTAAGACCATTTCAAAGACTTTGGAGGAAATTGGGATGAGAGATATAGGTCTTTAATTCCCTAAATCGCCTTGGTATTCTCCTTTGTGTACAGGAATCACAATGGATGTTTTCCACTTCCTTGAAAATTCACCCAACTTCAAAGATAGGTTAAAGATTTTGCTAAGAACCGGGCGAAGATCTCGTTACACCCTTTTATTATATGTGATGGGAAAAAGTCTATATCGGTCGAATTTAAGGTTGAAGTCTTTTAATAGCTGCGTTTACGGCTACTTCCGGGATTGTAAGCGTGCAAAAGCTGTCGTGTTCATAGATGGGCACTATCATATCATTTGATAGTTTTACCACTTGATACGATAGAAAACTAAATCTGCCCCAATCAAAGAATCAATTTTGATAGTTATTTTCGAGAAAAATTTGAATTATAATGATCGATTGAGTTTGATAGCTTAGAAAGTGAACTCGAAGTTGATATGATCAGAAGAAAATAGGGGAAGTACGTATTCGTACCTTTAGCTAGTGCAAGTCGTCCTTCTCTCCCAGAAACAAGCTATCGCTTTAAATTGGCCAATCAGAGATAGGCAGAGAACCGATAGAAATTTTTGAAGGTGCGCCACCATACCGTGAGAAACCGAACTACAGAGTATAGACGACGATTTCCGTCCTTCTTTCGCCCGGGTAGATTGACATTGAAAGTTATCGTTCAATTAAGAGTTAAAAATGGATAGTTCTGTCCAGTGTAATTTAGTATATCGTGAAACTAGTGACAAGAAAAGCCAGACAAGTTTTAAAGGCAAAACTAAAGGTATTCAAGTAGATTTTTCGCCAAATTCGAGTGACTCGTTAAGCCTCGGCCATAGTAAACTCAAGAAGGTACCATAACAAAATCAGCATTCAGCTGGATAGCAGACGAACCTTCGAAGAAAATAGTTTCTTGTATTCATCCGCGGTTTCCCGCCAAAAAAAGCGGATATTCAGTGGCGCGAAAAAACCGATAAAGTGACGTCTCGCGAAATAGCTAAGAATACGTACTTCCCCTATTTTCTTCTGATATGATTCATTGATTCGTTGAAATCTTCTAGAGAAAAATATCGATTCTCAACGTGATCTGGCTACTAACCCCATCTTTTAGAAATCATAAAAAATGATAGGCATTATTCCTTGAAAAATATATTGATTTTTTGAGTGATTTTATTTGGCGACATCTGTTTTCTGATTTCATTTTAAAAAAATTATGAGCTAATCTTTGATAGGCAATTTTGATAGTTATGAAAATTTCTGGAAAGATAAGTCGTTTTTTGAATGATATCGAAGTTTTTAATATATTTGAACGTTAGCAAGTGTAGGTTTATTCTATAAGAAGATTCTGTACTTGGTGGTCGTTATAACTCTCACAAACAAATAAATAAAAATAAAATAAACGATGGTTCAACAGTTCAAACTGTGAAGACGGAGCTTCTTGTATATAGAAGCTCCGTGCTGTCACTGATGTGAACGACTACTCGAGGAGGAAGAACGATTCCACGAAATCATCCGAACGTAGAAGTAGATAAATTAAAGTGTAGATTTTCAGATTTTTATTACCCACAGTTTTTAATTGCAATTTTTGCCTTTAATTATTATAAGTTAACCGTTTATAGTAGATGGTTTAGATTAAATCAAGGGCGAATAATTTGAAAAAGTTTGGATAGTAGCTTTTGAACTATAGACAGTTAAAAGTCAAACTTGAGAAATGAGATTATGGAAATTATACGAATATATGAGAATATTAAAAAATTCTACAAAATCAGGAAATATCTGGAATCGATTAAACAGAGTAAAATTAGGTAGAGACCAAATCAGTTTGATCGAAAACGGTCAAATTCAAAGTCCGGAAATTAAATAATCGATAAATTTAGTCGTTCCTAAAGATTTCAATTGGATTTGATAGGCAAAAAAATCTATCTAACAAAGAGAGCCAATCTAACATATTGAAGGAAGATTAAATAGTTTCACCATCTATGATTTGTTGATAGGGAAAAAATCTATCTAACAAATAATGCCAGTCTAAAATATAGCTAGAAGAATTGATAGTTTCGCCAAATATGATAGTTTGAGAGGAAAAATATCTATCTAACCAGCAGTGTCAGTCTAAAATATAGTCAGAAGAGTTGATAGTTTCGCTATCTATGATAGTTTGAGAGGAAAAATATCTATCTAACCAGCAATGTCAGTCTAAAATATAGTCAGAAGAGTTGATAGTTCCGCCATCTATGATAGTTTGAGAGGAAAAAAATCTATCTAAGAAGGAGTTCCACTCTAAAATATAGCCAGAAGAATTGATAGTTTCGCCATCTATGATAGTTTGATAGGAAAAAAATCTATCTAAGGAGGAGTGCCCAACTCTGTTCGTGTTTTGAAAAGGGAAATCCGTGAGAATGGTATTAATATTTCTGGTTTGTAGCGGTTCAGTAAATTTTTCTCTGAAAAGTACGGCAATTTCTTCGGTATTTGATATAAGCGTGTTGTTATGGTCCAGTAATATATCATTCATATTTGGTTTTAGCCTTGTTTGTGTATATTCCCAAAGTTTCGAGGGGTTTTTAGTAATATTTTCAACTACTGATTGTCCATATAATTTTCTATCCCTTGCAAGTAGTGTCTGGCATTTTTTGCGAAGTTCTTTAAATTAAGATACATCGACCGTGTTATTACGTTTCTTCATTTTCCGATGATAATAGTGCTTACTCGTTAATGCTTTTTTAATTCGCATGAGAACCATATTGAAAATTTTGAAGATTTACGGGTATTTTTGTTTTTCATTTGAGGGATATGTAAGTCGGTAGAATTTTACTTTACCTACCTAACCCAACCAACACTTGATTCTGATTAATTAGACCACGGGGAGTTCGCAAAAAATAGTGAAAAAATTCTAAACCCGCCGCAACTTGGTCAAAAATGTTTTTGAAAATTTGAAAGTTGCATGTACTTACCGACATTAAGACCAAACTTTAGAATTCTCATACTAGGGAAGAAAACTATTTCAAGAAAGCTCCAATTTTAAAAATAAACAACGATATTTTGCTAAATTGCGTAGATTATTTCGGAAGTAAATGAAGATAAACCACAATATTTTGGAAAAGGCATAATATTATTTGGGAAGTAAATGAAGATAAACAATGATATTTTGAAAAAGGCTTAACATTATTTGGGAAGTAAATGAAGATAAAGCACATTATTTTGGAAAAGGCGTAATATTATTTGGGAAGTAAATGGAGATAAACAATTATATTTTGGAAAAGGCATAATATTATTTGGGAAGTAATCGCGTTGCAGCGATGCGAAGGTTGCTAAACGGAAAGGATGTATCTGATTTTAGCAGCGTTCCTGAACATATTGTGTGTGCATTTTTTGACGAATGCACATATGTAAAATGAATGCAAGTTGTAGCATTCTGCATATTGAATGGACCATCGGAATACAATTTTTGGCGAATCATTCGTTGGTAAGATTGTTCAAGGCAGGACGAACGTAAGGTTGCAGATCTTTTCATTAACATGAAAAAACTGGAAAATCAGGGTAGATTTTATTCATATGATATTCATTCAGGATTTATAAAATATTTGGATGGGGCTAGTAGATATTTTGGTTCTCGGATTGAGTCATCTTAATTAATTTATTATTTACCGATTTTTACGAGATTTGGTGGAATTTCAGTAAATATAAACGGCAGTAGGCAAGGGGACCTGACTTAACAAAACTCCCCATGAGAAAGGACGTGTGGCCACCTCCAAGTGGTGTTTCTCGGGTAACGCTAAGTGCCACATTTTAAGCAAATTTTATACAATTTTCCAAATAAGTGAACGCCTTTCCAAAATATGTTGTTTATCATCCCAAATATTGTTACGCCTTTTCCAAAATATTGTGGATAATGTTACGCCTTTTCCAAAATATTGTTGTTTATCTTCATTTACTTCCCAAATAATATTACGCCTTTTCCAAAATATTGTGGTTTATCTTCATTTACTTCCCAAATAATGTTACACCTTTTTCCAAAATATTGTTGTTTATCTTCATTTGTTTCCCAAATAATGTTACGCCTTTTCCAAAATATTGTTGCTTATCCCAATTTACTTCCGAAATAATCTACGCAATTTAGCAAAATATCGCTGTTTATTTTTAAAATACAAGTACCCGACCCCCAAAGATACAAGTTCAGAAGTACCCGACCCCCAAAAATACAAGTTCAGAAGTACCCGACCCCCAAAGATACAAGTTCAGAAGTACCCGACCCCCAAAAATACAAGTTCAGAAGCAGGGTGGGAAATAAGGATTTTTTAAACTGGCCATTGGGCCAGCGACCCCTCTGGCCTGGAATAAATAAACTGGTCCATGACCACTGACCAGGGCGCGTCGTCTGCTAAATTGAAGAAGTGGATAATTAAAATATATTAGCTAATGTCTGGACTCTGGAAACCCTTGAATTTTCTTAGTGGTCCTGTGGACCACTGACCCCCTCCGATTTAATTTTTAAACTGGTCCAGGCAATTTTTTAAACTGGTCATTTGCCCTGTGCCACCGCCTTATTTCCCACGCTGTTCAGAAGTACCCGACCCCCAAAGATACAAGTTCAGAAGTACCCAACCCCCAAAAATACAAGTTCAGAAGTACCCGACCCCCAAAGATAGAAGTACCCGACCCCCAAAGATACAAGTTCAGAAGTACCCGACCCCCAAAGATACAAGTTCGGAAGTACCCGACCCCCAAAGATACAAGTTCAGAAGTACCCGACCCCCAAAGATACAAGTTCGGAAGTACCCGACCCCCAAAGATACAAGTTCGGAAGTACCCGACCCCAAAGATACAAGTTCAGAAGTACCCGACCCCCAAAGATACAAGTTCAGAAGTACCCGACCCCCAAAGATACAAGTTCAGAAGTGCCCGACCCCCAAAGATACAAGTTCAGAAGTACCCGACCCCCAAAGATACAAGTTCAGAAGTACCCGACCCCCAAAGATACAAGTTCAGAAGTACCCGACCCCCAAAGATACAAGTTCAGAAGTGCCCGACCCCCAAAGATACAAGTTCAGAAGTACCCGACCCCCAAAGATACAAGTTCAGAAGTACCCGACCCCCAAAGATACAAGTTCAGAAGTATCCGACCCCAAAGATACAGGTTCAGAAAGTTTTAATTAATATTAAATCTCTAACCGAGCCCAGTTACCCCTATGGGTGAGTTGTGGTAATGTGGAGTTTCTTTTAAGCTAAAAAATAACGATAACGAAAGCGAAAACTCCGGCCACAAGTACTACTACTACTACGGCTCGGGTCAAACTAAGAGCCTCATCGTATACTACGATGTGGCTAAAAAGGCACCACTATATTTTATGACAATTTTTATGTTTTATTTACAATTTGTATTATATTCCTTTATACAGAAAACAAAAAAAATCGGGAAAAAAACGAATTTTGTACCATGACTTTATACAGAAAGAAAAAAAAAACAATACAAAAATAAAAAAATAAATAAAACAAATTATAATTTTAATTGATAAAACAAAACAAAAAAATAAATTAACTTGGCTTGACGCTCGTCTGAGATTAAAAATTTCTCTGGCGGGTCTAATTATCGTTTAATTATGTGTCTCGGTTGAAATTCTATACTTAAGATACCTTTTTAATTTATATTTTAGATGTTAGTTTCGACCAAGGCTTAAGATGCCTTACTTAGGCCATGGATTTATAATGGAAGCTTACGCTTCATGGATATTTCACTGTAGCCTTCAGTAAGGCATTTTGATTTTAAACACATTTAGGTCAAAAAAATTCGCGCGGGTGGGGACTGGTGGGGCTGATGACGTAGAAATTGAGGCAAACGTTTTTCACTCGGCGCGCGTGCTTTTCTAAAAATAATTTCGCGCGCGCTATTAAAAATTACTACTCGATCACGTGAAAAACTTCTACCCCCCTCTGAATTTGCCTCAAATTCTACGTCACAAACGCGCTTGCCAGGCTGGTACTATTTCAGACGAGGAATAAATGTTGTGCGCGTTTTAAGGTGAGTGAAATATCAAGAAAAAGTAAGCTTCTATTTTAAATCCATGCTTAGGCAGACTATTGAGTGAGTCTATGCAATGGGTGATTGTAAAAGCTTGAAGGATAGATGGATCAGTGTTGGAAATGAGGTTTTTTTAAAACTGGACCTGTGGCCTAGGTATTTTAATTAAAATAATTGGCCACGGTGCCACTCACTGTAAACGTACAAGGGCAGTGAACGCAATGTCATGGATAATTGCAATCGTAAAGTGGACTGTAAAAGATACGGCTTTGATAGTTTAAAAATCGCGGCAGAGTGTTGGTTTTGAAGTTGACTATAAAGCTTGGGTTTTAAAACGAATTGTGAGCCGTATCTTATAAGAATTAGTAGAAGTGTAGAACCATTTTTAACGTCGTCTTAGAAGTGAAAAATTTCGCATTTCAGGCAAAAAATTGTTTTATAATAGATTAAAACAAATGCAGACTGAAGGAACAGATATTATATAAAAAAGGACTTGGTTTGCCCAAGGCTAAAAAACAAAACGATAAGAGTTTTTCCAGTTGACTGAAGCGCGGATATTTTATTTTTGTTTATAATTTTAAAGACAATCCGTATTTTACTACTCTTTAGAATTTAATTCAATCTCCTGATTTTACTGGTAATGGATTTATTTCCTATAAATTAATTGAAATAAAAAACTACTTATCTCAGATTATCAAACAACAATTCCATTTTCGTAAAATTTTATCATGAAAAATCTGAGATAAGTAATTTTTTATTTCAATTAATTTATAGGAAATAAATCCATTATCAGTAAAATCAGGAGATTGAATTAAATTCTAAAGAGTAGTAAAATACGGATTGTCTTTAAAATTATATAGAAAAATAAAATATCCGCGCTTCAGTCAACTGGAAAAAACTCTTATCGTTTTGTTTTTTAAGCTTGGGCAAACCAATTCCTTTTTTATATAATTACTATTAAGCACTTTAGTTTCTTCCAGCGGTGTGGGTTCTAGTTTTTGTGATCCTTGAAGATGGTTTTCTCTCACGACCACTTTGACGCAAGACGCTACATTCGTATTCGCATGGGGGTTTATATCCGTTTTAGCAATGGTAAGTGGCGCAACCACGAGTTCATTATCGGGGGCTGTGACGGATTTACGTTTTTGTTGTTGTTTTCTTCTAAATTCTTCTAAAATAACTAGGTACAAAAACCTGCGCCGCCCTCGCGTTTGATTGAAGTTCTGGACGGGCACTGGATGAAGACAAGGAAGGTGGTCTGTCTATCATGGGGAAACCAGGACATAACATGCCAGGGTAAACCAAATCCAAAGATTCTCTCATTAACAAATGTTTTTAAAGGAGTTACGTAATCTGTAGGGCAAATTTATAAGGGAAAAACCATTAATTAAAGAGATCATTGCGGACGGTTTAATTTGGACTAAATACCAAAAAAAGATGTAACAGGGTTGCCACGAAACTTTGAAATTCCCCGAATTTAACAGGTTTTCCCTTACTTATTTTTACAATTTTCCCTGGTTTCCAGGGGGAGCTTCCATCAACCCTCAAAAATCGGTTACCACAGCGATGTTATACAGTCGACTTGCTCCATGGATTAGAGGCAGACGCTGCGATTCTACAGTCTGATAATAATGTTGAATGGAATGATTGTTACTTCACTAGTCGTTAACTACTAAATTACAGAATAAAAGATTTGTTTCAAATAAAGAGAAGCGTCTTAAGAAGTTGGGTGAGACGTTGGTTGGAAACTTGAGGGACGTAAAACATTACATTAATCTCACTGTCGGGAGGCTTATATAACCTCAGACGACTTGATCATGCACCCTCGTTCGCGCTCTTGATAATATCACCACGCTTTACAGGATACTATCTTTAATCTCTCAGACATAATGTTTGAAGGTTTTCGCCTTAAAATTCCCACATAATATAGTTTCTACTGTAAATAGGAAAACCTTTTTTTATATGATTCGTTATGAAAATATATACGGCAAAGGAGCTGAAATAATAGCAAGAGATGTAGACATGGAAGATGTTGAGATTGGACACCAGGATATTGTAGATGTTGAAATTGAGGACCAGGGCTCAGAAGATGTTGAAATTGAAGACCGGGATTCTAAAGATGTTGAAGTGGATGTAATTGGACATAAGGACGTACAAAATGAACACTAACATTTTTTATCTAGTTCGTCATGAATACTTGGATCTATGTGAGGTAGAACGCATTTTGAAAACCGCGGAAATACGTGTTAAAGCCGATTCCATTATGACTTGATTCCCTGTTAAACCAAAGGGTGGTCAAACTTTTTTATATAACTGTAAAAACGTCAAGGATTCTGATTTCTTATGTGACCAGTATGCAGGATGTTTATATTATGGGAAAAACAAAAAAAGTTAGAGCAGCCATCCGTTTTGAAAATCTATTGCAAATTGAAAGCCAATGGAAAGGTTTTAAATTTCCAAAAGCACATTTATCGGTTGACAATATCATCTTCGACTGACAATCCTGTAGTTTTAATGCATTATCTGGGAAAGGAAACACTGTGCCAACCAAAGCCGCATGGAAATTTGAAAATTAAGACGAAGTATTTTTGTCAAAACACCAAGACTTTCAAAACCAAAGCCAAAGGTCAAATAAAAACCACCAAGGCTCCAAAAAATTCTGCCAACCCAGTTTAGCAGGAAAGCACCTCATATCAAGCTTTTTACCTCTCCGAGTGACGTATGAGAGAGTATAGACGACCGTATACGCCAGTTTCACTGGCGTATAAAATCGTCTGATGGGGGGGGGGTTCATTACTTCCTCCTTTTCTACCTATCTCTTGCCTCTAGTTGGTACCGTGCCAGAGGGGGGGAATATGGTTGGGGGGATTGATGACGTCACGTATAACGTGATGTTGTTGGCGGGAAATTTGAATTTATATAGGATTTTTGGTGTATCGGTATGACGTCACGTAATTTATTGGTGTTAAAGGTATTCAGTGTCACTTAACTCTAGTGGTATTTTAGGATATTCTGTACATTTAGGGGATGATTTATTGGTAATTCTATAGGTTCTGTAGGCCCTTTCTACACCCTTCCCATTATGTTATTCTTTGTACGATTTTGAGGTATCTCCATGTATGTTTATGCTATTCTTAAAATGAAGACACAGTTTTAATTGAGATATGGTTTACATTGAAAAAGGTACAAATTAAGCTACGACGCGGTTCTAGGTGTACTCATGTTTTGTATTGTTATTATTTTGGTGTATCTTTAGGATATTACGTTCATTTAGGGGATGATTTATATAGGTTCAGTAAACCCGTTCTACACCCACCCATCCTGTAATGCTATACTGTATATGATTTTGAGGTCTCAATGTATGCTTATGTTATATTAAAGAACCAGTTTTAATTGAGATAAGGTTTACGTAGTTCATTGAAAACTAAACTACGATGATGTTCTAGGTGTACTCCTTTTGTGTAATGGTTATCAAGTTACTATGTTAAAAAATAGTACATTGTAATATCATAAAAGGGGAATTAAGGCAGTTTTTACACAACTTGGTAGCTGGTAGTCAGTTAAAAAGAACAAATATTACTATAAAACATCATAAAAGGCTGATCTTAACTAAAGTATACACAAATATAGCTAGACTGCTTCGTATATTTTCTAATTAGCATACATTTTAAGCGACATTTTAATCAAAAAAGAATTACATATACCGTAACACATGATTTCTTACTAACCTTGTCAACAACCTTTTTCTCCAGAGTTCGGAACTGAAATGACTCGCTATAGTATACAAAATCCCCTTTTGGCAACCCAGCAGGTGTAGGTTACATGACATTAAGGGGGGGAGGAGGTCGAACATGGTTCATAACAAAAGAATTTATCCCAATCTGTTTTTATTTATACGCAAACACGTTCAGATGTGTCTAAAGGGCTTTGGGGGGGCATGGCAATGTCACTTGATTCCTTGCATTGCTATCAATGTAATTTATATTTAGAGTGATTTATGACTCACTACCAACGTGTTAAGACATTCCATCTGTTTTTTATTTATACGTAACCATTCTAAGACGGGTCTATGGCCTTAAAAATAGGAGGAACTTGAACAAAAGAATTTATTTTGTCAATTCTTTAATTGGACCACCCATCAGGTGGTTTTGGACCTTAAAAAGGGGCGTGGTTGAAACAGTTGTATTGTTATGAATGGAATTTATTTTTTGATTTATTGCTTTGTTAGTTGGTTACTCTTCCTACCACGAAACATTTAATTGATTCCAGGTGTTTGCCCCGAAGGCATTATCCGGACAAGTCTGAACATGTTTAAGATTAGACCGAAGCATTAACCTAAACGTACTATATTTATCAAAATTATCGGCAGCGTAATCAAAAATTTGTGGAAAACGTAAAACGGTATTGAAAGAAGCATAATTCACAACGCATTTCGTGTTAGAAGTAAAAAACAATCGAAACGTTTTTGATCATTTGCATTACTCTTCTTCGAAACGAAACCGATTATTTAAAATTCTTAAAAACCCATAGGAATACATGGTAGATTGAATAATCCATCGAAACGAAAACAGTCATGTACGTGACAATTGACTGACACGAAACGAGTCATTTGAAATGTTACATTTCAAATGATTAAAAACGTTTCGATAAGTTTTAGCTAAATTTATCAAAATTACTCTATGTTTCACCAAAAACACTTTTGATTTAGCAAAATTCCACCAATTTTCTTCTATTTAAATAAAAATTTATTACCTCTTAACCCCCCCATCTTTGCAGAAACTAGTATAGCAACCTTTTACTATAACAAAGACTAAGCTAATTAACCAAAATATTTCTAGGGAAACGTCAATCAATTCGAGCACGAGTATTAAAATACCAGAGTATATGTTTACAATGGCGAATCATTTACATAGTCTCACTGCTATTTACACTGTTCTAGAGAAAAACACAGATTTTAACTAACACCTTTAGAAAATACATACATCCCTATATACTTAAACAGGATATAGCACCAACGAAAAGTTCAAAGTACAACACAGAGTGTTATTTAGCTAGTGTCAGTGCATGAATCGTGGATTTCTAGCAATAGAAGGACATATTGTACGCAACATTTTTCTACCATATAAAAATGCTTATTTGGGTTTCCTAAATTCCCCAAAGAATTGCATACAGAATTTGAAAAAGTACTGACTTCAGTTAATCCAACTCACTTTGTTTCTTTAGTTTCCATAAAATTTTATGATATGTAACAATGTACCCAACGCATTTAGTGTTAGAAGTAAAAAACAAAACGTTTTTGATCATTTGCGTTACTTTTCATCGAAACAAAAACGATAATTTACAATTCCTAAAAACCCATAGTAATACATGGGGAAATGAATAAACCACCGACACGAAATCAGTCGTTGACGTGACATTTTACCAACCCGAAAAGAGTCATTTGAAAAACAGTTCACATGACTAAAAACGTTGCGATGATTTTCGCAATATTTATCAAAATGATTCGATGAAAATCATATTTTCATTTATTTCAGAATCATTAATTTCAATACAAAACTAGATGGTGTTGCAGACTTAAGGATTTTAATGTTCTATACCTCAAAACTAGCTTAACGCTTATCGTTGCAATTTATTTATTTATTTAATAAGGCTCGAGGGATAGGGTCGTGAAGCCGCCAGGGCTTGAGTACGACCCCCCTCCATGGCACAAGAGTCTAGATACAATACGAGAGTATATACAAACGGGGAATATTACAAACAGAAACGTACAAATGAACTAACAAAAGAGAGAAATCTTACGAAATGGTTAAATTTAAACATTCAGTTACGTCATTAAAAACGTTCCTTAATAATACATTTGAATATCATGAAAAATACTGGTTTTTACGCCAATAGTTACAAAATTTGACGCCTGTTTTGACTAAATTTAATATTGAATATGATTACACTAGTATTAGTGGTTAGGGTCGCTAATTATTGAGATGTTCAGACTTTAGGGTGGTGCTTCCCTCGATTGTTGTCTGATGCTCATAGATTTTTTAGATACATTGGAATTTATTGTTCTTTCTTTAATTGGACCACCCACCTGATTTTATGACATTAAAAGGGGGTTAGGGTGAAGAGGTCGAACTTGATCCATAACAAAAGGATTTATCCCCATCCGTTTTTATTTTTACTATAAAGACGTGTCTTAATGGGTTTAGGGGCATGATCGAACCAGTTGTATTGTTATGATTGGAATTTATTTTGTGATTTTTGCTTTGTTAGTTGGTGACTCTTCCTACCACGAAACATTTAGTTGATTCGATGGGGTTTGCCCCGAAGCCATTATCCTGACAAGTCTCAACAAGTTTAAGATATTTTTGGTGCGTTAACCGTAACCATGAAAATATATGAGTATTTTTCCGGAACTATAGGAGACTAATTTCGTTCTTTTTTTAAAGATGCACGAAATAAAACTTTTTTATCATCTTTAACGTATCAATAACGTAACACAGCTATCCTAAATACCCCATTTTACCTTCAATCTGTCAGCTAAATCAAAAACTTTCAGTGCTTACATCTCAAGTAAACGCTGTATCAATCGAGGATTAATCAAAACATTTGTTAAAAAGCAGTACATTTTTTAACCTTTTTATCGCAAACCCTACAATATATTGTGATTTTCCCGCTCAATGAAATCTCTTAAG
>JAEQBA010001610.1:29529-77887 GCA_019434445.1 Phalangium opilio | reverse complement strand
CACCGCTATAGGCAGTGCGAGCCGTCTGCCTCCCTAAGTGTGAACTCCATAAACTAAGAGAGCGATCTTCTCTTCAAGTTATCAATGAAATAGTCTATTCTCTAACCATCATTTATGAATAAAAACAAACTCAGAAATGAAATAACTAAGATTTATGCATCCATAATTTACAAAGATCCGAGCCCTTGAATATGAACTATGGGTAGGTAGGTAGGTACGTGATTCTTTTTACTATACACGCCGTTTAATTTCAAACGTCACCTATTAGAGATCGCACCGAAAAGCTCAACTTGGGCTTACTATTTGTCGTTAGAGTTTCCTTCGATCTTTTGCCGTTCTTGACTCCTTTTTCGCTCGAGTAATTTTCGGTTTGGTTCGAATGACAATTCTCTCCTTGTCGGACTGGAACTGTCGATTCCGATCGAGCGATTTGTCTCACCGATTCCGTTAGGAAGGAACACGTCGCGCCTCCAGCAGCGCCGTTCAGGTTTAGTTTGGCATTTAGAAAAAGGGCTTCCAAAGAAAAAGTCGGGGCGTTCGTTGAAGGTAACGAACCAAGTCCTTCGTTTTGGCGACAACTGACATCTGAGATTTAATTAACATTGGCAATAAGTCATAATTTCGATTAAGAAGAAGGTATTCAAAGGTACGATGGGAAAGAGTAGGTGATGTTTTTTTACCTTATGGGTGGCTACGGTTAATAAAGCCAAGGAATTGGACAAGTCAGGCGTTTCTGGTGACGATCTATCGAATGTAGCGGGTAATTGTTCATCGTTTGATGCTCGATTTGTGGCGGTGAAGCACCAGGGAACACGGGCGGCTGCTAACGTCTCCATATAGTGCTTGTGCCATTAAAAACCGCCTCTCACTCTCCAGGGTAACCGCGTCCAGTTCCTTGTCAGCGAAGCAACGTCTTTTACGTAGTCGTTCACTTAAGAAGGCCGGAAGTCCGAGGTTGGCCCGGTCTTGGCCGCTCGGGTCCGTTAAACTGTTGAGTCGTATCCTGTAATCTGAATTCAGGATTAGGAATATAGTTATAATTTTGACCTCTAGCTTTGATGTCTTTAATGTAAGACTTACTATGTAGGACATCCTTCGATAAGGTGCTCTTCTGCAAACTTCTCAAGTGCCTCTGGTAAATTTTCTTTTGTTCTAGGAGGGCTTCGGCAGTTTTGGTTTTTTCCTCGCTGTTTTCGGCGCATCCTTTCTTACCTTCCGAAGCCTGCTGTCTGTATTAAATCAAACTTCATTAATTAATTTAGGAATCGTGAACTCTGAAGGTAATCAACATAGTTTTCAAAATCATTCGCTTAAAGTAATTTATCATAGAATATAATTATTAGATAAGAGATTCAAAGCTTATTGCATTCAGGGAGGTCCTTTCATCAAATCTTTTGTATTCGCAAAGAATACTAGGATCCCACACTCCCTAAGCCCTAACTCCAAAATAGAGCGGGAGTTCTAGACATTTGGTTCTCCTCTCAATGTTCATCTTCTTATTTACAAATGGTTTATGTTAAAGTTGGCGAAATTCAAGAAAACGATCGATGAATTTCAAAGACCGTATATTCGTCCGGGACCCAATAGATATAGACCATTCCATTAATCACTTGCAGAGAAACCATCGCAGAAGGGAGGTCGCCCTCGTAGGTTAATTTCCTCGCGCCAACCAAGAGGCAACGCCGTTCACTACAGGCGATGGGAGGCTTACAGACTCTCGTTGCCTGCCTCTGGTGGGTGCTTCTTGACGCGAGGAGACATAACCGAAGAGGGTGACCTCCCCCGTCTCTCTGGTGGTGTGTTTGCTTCTCATCTGAAATTAATGCAATAGTCTATAGAGCTAGTTTTCTCTATCTTCCGAAATTATTTTTAAGAAAATTCTCTAACGTTGCTTAAAGTAAGTAAGAAGATGACGGGGGAAAATCAACAAACAAGTCGTATACGTGATAATACGTCGGTGAGTTTGTCTAAGATAGAATCCCCCGAAAAATAGCGCCTCTGGAAAACGGAGAGAAGTGTGTGAACAAAGAGATTCATTCTATAAGAGTTATTTTTTTGTGGAAGCTCGAAACGGATTGTATTCCAGGCAGTCGGAAAGAGAAATTTTCGCTTTAGAAAAAATGTTGGCTGTGGAATCTACGGACCACAGCGCAAACCATGAAAGAATCTTTGAACTACTAGTTCATGAAACCCAAAATTTTTGCGTTACGTTCGGGCTTGGGTTTACTAAGAAACTTCGTATATACAGAGTGTTACAAATAGGGAGGTTGTTAGGACCGAAACTGCAGCGGGATGGTTCTATGGGAAATCAATTTTGAGTCGGAATGTTGTAACTAATATCGCCATTTTGACACAAAGGACACTGAACATTGGAGCGTTTATTAAGAAACTGAAAGACAATAATTTCTAATTTAATTAAGGGGTCATCGGTAAAAGACTGCAATCATAATTTGTAAACGGTTTCCCAGCTCCATTCAACAAAAAAATGTCATAGACTCAAAATTGCTAGTAGAACCCACCCACTGTTGTTCTGTTCTAACACCCTTTAAAATAACCATGCAGAACATGATTGCCTTCTTGAGAATTAAAGCCATATTGCAAGAAGTTATATCTTTTGAAAGATTTGAGGTGGTGTTAAAGTTTGAATTAGGCTTAGGTTGAATTTGAAAAGTGTTCGCGGTAATAATGCGAACTTGATCAGTAAGGAGCCGTGGTGTGTTTACTAAGCGAGACGATAACGTCGTTAAGAAAATAATCGTCGAAAAGAGAAACTGGCGGCTTTAACTCCGCTAAAGACAGTAGCGAAATACATCAAGTAGTAACTGAGAATTTGGTAGCGAGTAGGAAGAAAAAAAATCTAAATTACAATTAGAAAGAGGATTCCATTCCCCGTGAGAGAATGAAAGGAGACGTAAAGGGGGCTAATGACTTAATTTTAAACAAAATAGATAAAGAAACTCTTTTATATCAGCAAATGGACAAATGTTGTTAGTTTAGACTCGGAGAAGAAATTATCACATGAATTTATAGTGGAAGATAATGAATAAATTAAGGTTTCGATGCAATTGGGTCGATCGGCAGGGATGCCATTAGTCAGGTTACATGACTTGATTAATCAGGTAAAGAATGAGGTTTACTTGGGAAGTGACGGAAGGGGTGTTGGTGGTTTCTTGTCACCTCCGGCGGACACGGGACAGTCGGCACCTCAAGGGTAGGATAGCTGATACTTTGTCGCCCAGAAGCTTAATTGGCTTACACAATCCCAACATGAACATATTTTAAATTAAACATCTAGAAACACGAAATTAACTGATTAAGATTAGTCCTCTTTATCATTAGGTTAATTTTAAGTCTAAATAGGTGACTACTGAAGTACTACTGACTGGTTTTCTACGGGAATATTTACCCCTTCCAAGATTATTATAGACTTTGGAGGTCCATCGCGAATATAAGTTCCAAGTATTTACGACTAACTTATTAGTCAAGTTCTCTTATCTCTCGAGTAGTATCACCGTGTTTTAGCCTTTGGTACATGCGAGGGTCGTTATCAGTTGAGCACGGATGGTGTCTGCGCTACCGCGGTAGATTCATAAAGACTGTGAAGCGGCTAGAAACTCGATCCTGTATTCATTAGTCTAAACTGACGCCCGATTCTACATTCGCTAACATCATTCGTCTCCCTTCTTCACCCTCCGTGTCCCGGAGGTCGCAAACTTCTCAGATTTCTTCCCTTAACTTACTTGCCAACAACTTTCCGCCTTTTAAAATATTTCGCCTTTCTTTCTTTTTTTTTTTGCCCCTTTCAAATTCATATGGAATTTGTGTATTCCATTATCTGATGAATATACTGACTAAAACTAAATTTGGATGAAGAAATTATTGAGGTTTTGTCTCGAGACAGAATGGGGTGATTAAAACTTGACAATTACTTAGATGGGGACGAGGTAGTTTGTAATATCTAACCATGCACAAGCATCATTCAATCGCGTTACATTGTCTTCATTCTCCTCAGACCATTCAGCGTTTATTGCAAAACTCGGTCCAGCTTTGCTGTAAAGTTTCAGTAACTCTAAAATCTTCGGTCGTTTGTATTTAGTAATTTCAGCAAAGTTGAACAACGTTTAGGTGATTGCATAAGATTATTTAGTAGTCATGAAAACAAAAATAGTAACCCGGGTTTTGCAGAGAAATTACAGTCGTAATGGATCAATTGTTGTTGACACCGGAGAAATCTAGCGCGAACTCGGTATTAATCTTTTAACTATGCTCTTGTTGAGAAGTAAATTATTCTTAGGAAAATTGAAAAGATTCTCGATTTAGGACGAAATTAAAAAGTAGAAATGAAAAAGAAACATATCCCTCCTGAGGACGAAACCACCCAATATTTTAAAATGTTAGTTTTGGATGTTCTGGGGAATGAAATCGTCATCATATAGTGACATGAAGGGACTTCTTTATTCCAAAAGGAATTCTAGAAACTTCAAAGGAAGCGCCCCGCTTATACCGGTTTGTTTAGCGAGGTTCTTTTTAGTTTCGTTTTTTTTCCAACGACACGGGAACCCGTTAGTTCTCCAACTCAAATTTCGATTTTTTTTTTTATATTCTTTATCATAACCAGAAAGATGTATCAAACTTTAAATTAACTTTAAGTATTGGTACAAATTAATACATTAAAATATATAGTTTTGGATAAGGAAGCGTAACAGAAGCACGTAACTATTTCACGGACAAACAGTTTGGTTTCTTACCTTCTCAGAGCGACTTGGGCAGCCATGACGCGTTGTCTTTCGACGACTAAAAGACAGTTGGGACATTGGCAGTCTCTCCATCGGCAGAACCTTTGTGTCTTTAAGACAGGAGACAACCCCGTGGTTTCTACAACGAGCGCATTTCGGAGTTCGTAACAAACGTCTTTGGTGGTGAACTTGGTGGGGTTTCTTTCCGGTTGCGTGACGGGTGACACTGCGGACGACGTTTCTGGGATTTACGTGTCGGAGGCTTTGGTGTTTCGAAGGCGCTTCTCGGATGACGGACTGGCGATCCGTTCAACCAGGACATGGAACCTCGTGAAAAGATGTTCTCCGAAAGAAGGGTCTCCGGCTTCATCAAACGTAACTCTTTATGTTCAAGCTTAAAGTAATTGAGAATGCAATCAATTTATTTCGATAATGAAGGGCTCGTACAAAATAACCTTTTGAACTATCGTTAAGTCTAATTTGGAAAGATAGAAATTGCCATTGGAAATACGTTTCTAAATTACCATTTTCCCTCTCTTAAGATTGGATACCATAACTTCAATAATTCATTCACGTTAGTAAGAATATAAAGCTCATAAACCCTTACTCAACTGGCGGGTCATCTTTGATGATACGTTTACCATATCTTCCAATAAACTAATCACATTTCCACAAATAAAAATCAAACATTAAAATGCCAAAGTTTGCTCTTGTATCAGTGTTAGAACAATAACTAGTAGACTACAAGTATGGGAGGATGGTACTGGTTTTAAAACGATGTTCCCGTAACGTGAATGAATGCTTGATACCGTATTGTTATAGTTCAACGCTTTCAAGTTCAATTCAAAAAACAATATAACAATGTTGTACAACTAAATGAAGTCAAAATTACTCACTCTTGATTACTTTATTTGAGCGTTGAGACAGTTAAAATGAAACCGAGTTACTTCCAGAAATCTATGTTCGAAACGTGCTACTTTAGCTATAGACTCTTTTAAGCTCAAACCGAGAGTTTTGAGAAGTTCTGTCTTGAAAGCGGAGGGCGGAGATACGACTCTCATTGGCTACAACGCCGCGGGTAAGACAAGATGCGAGAAAATGTTTTGAAACACTAAGTTCGTGATATCATCGTGAGTTAATTCATTCTTCATGAGTAATGACCTTCTGTTAGTTATAGCGGTGAGTATAACAAAAAGATAACTTGCCATTAAGTGAAATTAATATCTACGGTTAACCTATCATCATTTTACCTCTCCGAGTGAGTATGTCACGGAGAGGTTCTAATTCGACGTGTCTCTGTCTGTCTGTCTTTTTGTCTGTCTGTCTGTCTCTGTCTGTATGTCTGTCTGTCTGTCCGTTGTTATTACCCACGTGACCGCGTTCGCAGTTTGCAGATCGGAGCAAACGTGTATTCAATTTCCAGACCGCATTACAGTCCCGGAAATTGTATTCCACTTACAGGCTATAACTCCATTGTCTGTCTAACAACTGTTCATTTGTCCACCCACATGGACACCAGTCTGAACTTTCTAGCTTCTAAACACCACCATCTTCTAGTCTTTCGCCCTTCCCACATGGACACCAGTCTGTACACCTGGCTTCTAACACCAATCGTCTGGTCTTTGTTTTTGTCCATCCCACATGGACACCAGTCTGTACACCTGGTTTCTAACACAACCATCTTCTAGTCTTTCGCCCATTCCACATGGACACCAGTCTGTACACCTGGCTTCTAACACCACTATCTTCTGGTCTTTGTTTTTGTCCATCCCACATGGACACCAGTTGTACACCTGGTTTCTAACACAACCATCTTCTGGTCTTTGTTTTTGTCCATCCCACATGGACACCAGTCTGCTATGGCAGCACCTGGCTTCTAACACCACCAACATCCTTAAGGTTAAGACATACGCGGCGATCGGCTAGGGTTACGAGAAACGTCTAGCCTTCCAATGGAGGGGTCTTCCTCCAAGGTTCACGCAATTGCGATGTTCTTATCTACAGCCGCGATTCGAATCCCTTATATACTACCTATTTGAGTAAGTCGAAGCAACCGGCGTATGCTTCATTTCAAACGCCAATATTAGTCAAGTCTCTCTAGAATGTTTAATTGTTCTATATCAAAACGATGTAACGTTCAATAAGGCAAACAACTGACGAAGAAAATATTTAATATTAATTATATTTATTTTAATATTTAAGATAATCTTGTTTCTCATCTCAAAATTAATACGGAAAGAGTTAAAAAGCAGCTTATTTTTTGTCTGTGTGTGTCCGTCCGTTGTTACACTAGTGCGTCGCGTTAGCAGTTAGCCTTGTGTTGATGTGTTAAGAAATCATACAGAACCTTAATATTCCCTTTTTACATAATATAAAGTGAATATGTGGAAGTATTTTTCGTAATTATGATGCATTTAGTAGTTTTGTAGCTTTAAAGCTCTGTTTCATTTTGATATTCCAAAGATTTTTTTTAATATTGTTATTTGAAATGGCTGTTTATATATTACTTAAGCTATACGACATCTGTATATAGAATAATCCTTGGTTTAGTGACTTCATGAAGAAACCTAAGACCTAGACTCCGGAGGGTAAAACAAGTATTATCCGCAATAGGCTTAGTGAAACAAAGTGTAAATTATTGAGGCCTGAAGTGAAGTAAACTTTTGGCTTTGATTTTCGTGTCTGAAATGAAGAGACATTAACGGTTCAGAGTGAGCCGAAAGTTAAATACACTCTTAAATAATCAGGTAAAGATTTTATAATAGAAGAAAAGATCATGGTGGCAATTAGATTAGTAAAAGGGCTAGTGGTAAACGAGTAGCTACAGACTTTTTATTCTCTTTACGGTGCGCTATGACTATTAGTGCGTCTGGGTATAATTTAGCTTTGGTGTTATTTAACGTTAACATTCGTGTTGGCAAACTAAGAATATTGTTGAGGTGAGACGAGACGATTGTGTTTACACTGAAAACCAGTTGTGAATGTAGCTACCAGAATATAGGGTAAACAGCTGAAGCGTAGACTTCATTTCCTGTTCTTTTCCCCATTGACTGATTTCCATGTGTCCAAGATTTATCCTTATTGGATGTAAAATGTCGTCTACTTTACTGTTTGCTATGTTTGGAATACTACTTCAATATTTCGTAAATTTTTACTTCAAAAAAGTGAAATAACTCCATATCTGGGTAAATAAGTTTGTAGTAGTAGACCTCTTGACTCGGAGAGGTAATATTTTGGTTTTCCCAACTTGTTTATATAGAAAATCGATCATATTTTCCTGTTTTTCAAATCAAAGCCCATCATGACACCTTATCTAATATTTGAGCATAGCCCACTTGATCACGCTGGCTGCACGGGCTCTAGAAGCCCCCTCAATCGACCCTAAGAATGAAAATAACATAGGTTCGGTCTAAAATTCAAACCCGTCTGGTTTTAACATGGGCGTCTATGGAAGGGGACCAGTTTTATCAACCTTTTTGGCCCATATAGTGCATCCACTGGTTCAAATCTCTTGAATTTTTAATGAGACGTGTATTGAAAAGTTTGATATTATCCTGTAAAATTTAAAGTCTTCAGCTATAATAGTTTTTTTTATAAAAAATAAAGATCATCACATAGTAGAGAAATTTAAAGATTTAAATCCTTCAATTTCTCTACTATGTGATGATTTTTATTTTTTATAAAAAAAAACTATTTGCCCATTGAACCAAAGCGGTCCAATGTATGCTAATTAATTATAATTAATTCCCAATTAGCAGTAAAAGAATTAAAATTAAATGGAAAATTACTGATAACGTGGAAAAATACTGATATTGTGGAAAATTACTGATATTGTGGAAAATTACTGATACCGTGGAAAAATACTGATATTGTGGAAAAATACTGATATTGTGGAAAATTACTGATACCATGGAAAAATACTGATATTGTGGAAAATTACTGATATTGTGGAAGATTACTGATACCATGGAAAAATACTGATATTGTGGAAAATTACTGATATTGTGGAAAATTACTGATAGCGTGGAAAATTACTGATATTGTGGAAAATTACTGATACCATGGAAAATTACTGATAGCGTGGAAAAATACTGAAATTGTGGAAAATTATTGATAACGTTCTTTCCCAGTTAGGTTTAATTTGAAAAAGCGTATCACCGTAATTAGTGGAACGACTAATTATCTGCTAAGGGTACGGTCTTGCTACCACTTTCATTCGTGTCCGTAAAGTTTTTAAGGTCAGAATCTTTCAATTTTATTTAAATTAATTGATATTTTAATGTTAAATATACAGGCTGTTTCTGAAATGTCTATCAAAAATTAAGGGGGCTGTTAATTAATTACGCAATTAAACGCCTCAAACGTCAGACGATATTTTATTTTTCGTCTTCCAAACATACAGGGTGTTTCTGAAATGTTTATCAAAAATTAAGGGGGATGTACTATGGACGATTTTGAGTCGAAAATGTTCTATGACATTTTGCTGTCGTCGCCACCGTTTTCAAGTTGTGTTTTGAGTGTTTTACGGATGACTTCTTATAACTAAAATGAGAAACTCAAAGACAATGCTAGTTAAATTAACGGATCATCCGTAAAACACTGCAATCAAAACTCGAATACGGTGGCCCGGACGGCAAAATGTCATTGCCGTTTTCGACTCAAAATCGTCCATAGCACATCCCCCTTAATTGATACACATTTCAATAACAGCCTGTATGTTTGAAAGACGGCCGTTTAGTTGCGTAATTAATTAACAGTTAGTCGTGGAGATCTGTAATTAACACCATTGGAATCAAGAGGCTCGGAACTTTCAGAGTTCATGTGTTTTCTTAAATAATTAAGCTAATTACAATCGGGAACCGAACGAAAATAACCGAAAACCCAAAACGTTGTGTGTGATTTCAGCTTCACCCCTAAGTACTAGTTCATACGTTTGCAAGTTAAAGTTTCGATGGAATTATTTTTACGTATTTCGTTAATTAAAGCTCGTAATTAAGGAAGAAAATTATTTTTCCTGACTAATTTTAGAGTCAGGAATTTGAAAAAACGGATTTCAAAGCCTACAATGATATTTTTTGGACCTACTTAATTTTATACTAATTTACAAATCAACATTCGATTCCTTGGCTAGAACTACCGCAAAATCAATATCGGGTTAATTAATATGGGCCTAATTAAAGCCATTAAATTACTGATACTGTGGAAAATTACTGATATTGTGGAAAATTACTGATATTGTGGAAAATTACTGATATTGTGGAAAATTACTGATATTGTGGAAAATTACTGATATTGTGGAAAATTACTGATATTGTGGAAGATTACTGATACCATGGAAAAATACTGATATTGTGGAAAATTACTGATACCATGGAAAAATACTGATATTGTGGAAAATTACTGATACCATGGAAAAATACTGATATTGTGGAAAATTACTGATATTGTGGAAAATTACTGATACCATGGAAAATTACTGATAGCGTGGAAAAATACTGATATTGTGGAAAATTACTGATACCATGGAAAATTACTGATAGCGTGGAAAAATACTGATGCTGTCGTCGTGAATTGTGGAAAATTATTTATAACGTTCTTTCCCAGTTAGGTTCCATTTGAAAAAGCGTATCACCGTAATTAGTGGAACGACTAATTATCTGCTAAGGGTACGGTCTTGCTACCACTTTCATTCGTGTCCGTAAAGTTTTTAAGGTCAGAATCTTTCAATTTTATTTAAATTAATTGATATTTTAATGTTAAATATACAGGCTGTTTCTGAAATGTCTATCAAAAATTAAGGGGGGCTGTTAATTAATTACGCAATTAAACGCCTCAAACGTCAGACAATATTTTATTTTTCGTCTTCCAAACATACAGGGTGTTTCTGAAATGTTTATCAAAAATTAAGGGGGATGTACCATGGATAAAGAATGCGCGTGAGGAAATTTGTTTTCACTCTACAGGATAGGCAACTCCCTATCTCGGGCGACAGCTTATTCCGTATATACTCTGTTACAACGTCGGTTGTCAGCACGCGCAAATATATTTCTCTATGGAACGTAGCTTTGTACGTGCTGTCAAGAGACAAAAAACTTCAGGATCTTCAGGATTTAAAATATCCGCGAGTTTTTTAGCTCGAGTGCACGGACCTCTAGGCCTTAGTTTCAAATACGTGTAGTAGGCTGTAGGTAATTTTTTGTCTCTTGACAGCACGTACAAAGCTACGTTACATAGAGAAACAGCTTTGCGCGTGCTGACAACCGATATTGTAACAGAGTATATACCAGGGTTCATACAACTTTTGGAAAACAAATTTCCCTGAGATTTCCAAGTTTTTCCCCACATACTTCCCTCAATTTTCCAGAGTTACGAGCCTCCAAAGTTTAGTGTAATGCTATTCCTATGGAGGGTGTTGTTTGTTTATGTTTTGCTTAATTACTCGGCCCCTGTTTGTCGTAGCCCTACGTTTTTAGTATGGTTGGATGGGGGACAAATTGGACTATAACATACTCAAAGGACTTCCCCGTATCTCTAGTAGAAACAGAGTTACGAGCCTCCAAAGTATAGTGTAATGTTAATGCTATGGAGGGGGGTTTGTTTACGTTTTGCTTAAATACTCGGCCCCTGTTTGACGTAGCCCTAAGTTTTTAGTATGGTTGGATGGGGGACAAATTGGACTATAACATACTCAAAGGACATCCCCGAATCTCTAGTAGAACCAGAGTTACGAGCCTCCAAAGTATAGTGTAATGTTAATCCTATGGAGGGGGGTTTGTTTACGTTTTGCTTAATTACTCGGCCCCTGTTTGTCGTAGCCCTACGTTTTTAGTATGGTTGGATGGGGGACAAATTGGACTATAACATACTCAAAGGACATCCCCGAATCTCTAGTAGAACCAGAGTTACGAGCCTCCAAAGTATAGTGTAATGTTAATCCTATGGAGGGTATGTTCACGAACATTTTGCTTAATTACTCGGCCCCTGTTTGACGCAGCAAATTTCCCTGATTTCCCTGAATTTCACTAAAAATTCGAAATTTCCCTGAGTTTTCCCTGACGTTTTTCTCAACTATTTATTTCCCTGATTTTTCCAGGTTTTCCCGGTTTTCCATGTTTGTATGAACCCTGATATACAGAATAAGCTGTCGTTCGAGATAGGGACTAGGGAGTTGCCGATCCTATAGCGTGAAAACAAATTTCTTCACGCGCATTCTTTATCCATGGATGTACTATGGACGATTTTGAGTCGAAAATGTTCAATGACATTTTGCTGTCGTCGCCACCGTTTTCAAGTTGTGTTTTGAGTGTTTTACGGAAGGATTTAAATCTTTAAATTTCTCTACTATGTGATGATTTTTATTTTTTATAAAAAAAACTATTATAGCTGAAGACCCCTCCCATAGAAGCCCATGTTAAAACCAGACGGGTTTGAAAGTTTAGACCGAACCTATGTGACGCGCCGCATTGGCGAGTTGACATGTAAAAAAAATCGTTTGGACGGGCTTCTAGAGCGCGTGCAGCCAGCGTGCGTGATCAAGTGGGCTATGCACGCACAAAGCTAGGTTACATAGAGACCTATGTTTGCGCGTGCTGACAACCAATGTTGTAACAGAGTATATACAGAATAAACTGTCGTTCGAGATAGGGAGTTGCCTATCCTATAGCGTGAAAACAAATTTCCTCACGCGCATTCTTTATCCATGGTGGAACTACTAATTTTTAAAATCCACATTTGTCCAATGCCACCTTATTTCCGACCCTGTACTTCTTGACCTTGAGTTCAAACTTCAAATGGTGTGATCCAAGTCTGAATGTTTTTGTTATTGTGAATTACTGTTTTTGCAGAAGCCATTACTAGTGAAATTAATAATTAATATGGAAAATGTAATATTGGGAGGCAACGTTGTATCACTGCCAGAAGAACTATGTGAAAATGTATGTTGTTAATTTAATTCAAGCGCAAATGCATGTAACTTTGCCAAGGGTTAAGATTTCTTTGTATTGTTAACCTTTTGACCTATGTTTAAAGTTTCGACATATGTCAAATTTCCCACAACTTTTAAATATTTAATTACAGAAACTATTATTTAACGAAGTTGTCAGCTTCAAAACTTGGAATGACGAATTAAGTAATGAACAAAAACAACGACTTTTTGTAAGTAAAACAAATTTCATATGTTTGCAAGGCCTATAGACTAATGGCACCCCATGTTATTTCCCCATAGAGATTAATACAGTCGAAGGCAGAGGGCTGCCATTACTCTATATCAAATAATAGGGTAATGGCAGCCCTCTGCCTTCGACTGTATTAAGCTCTATGGAGAAATAACATGGGGTGCCATTAGTCTATAGTATACTTAAATAATTTCAATTAAATTAATTTGACCCATTCAGAATTTATTACCAAATTTTCCTGAAAATGACGAGAAAGAAAAGATTGAAACCCTGAAGTATGATGTCATATTTGTAATCATACTTACTTATAACTCTGGATGTTTAATTACTTCAAACTAATCTTTCTTTCTTAGAAAACTTTTTGGTGGAGAAAATTTTAAATTTGGAAACCAAAGAGATTGTCTTTTTAAGAAAATTAACGAAGGTTTACTGTCACCTTCTATCGCCAAGTTGAGTAAAACCCTGAAAAAGGCAGCTTACAAAGAATATAGACATCAACAACAACAATACTCGTGTAAACTCTTAAAGCAAATAATACATTCCAGAAAGGTAGAGAGAAGCCTTATTCCTAATCTTAAAACGTATAACTAATTAATTTTATACGCAGCTTTTATTAGAAGCCGCGCAATACGCCCCTCCCGGTGGTCCTATCCCTAGAATAACAGATTCTTCCAAAGATGACAAACCCAGCACTGGTCTTGAAGATCGAGCAAGATGGAGATATTTTTCAGAGTTACAAGAAATTAGAGAAGAATGTGGAGAGTTGCAAACTTCATCTGAAGACGAAAACTATCCAGGTTTGTATTTAAATAAGTTTTTTACTTTTTTTAAAATATTAAGCTTAACCAGAAGTATATAATACTTCTCTTCGAGAGAAGTGTACCACAAAGCTGGGTGAGTGTAACGTCATTCTTCCCAACATCGGAACATTTAGAGCAAGGTTACTAAACCGAATCACATACGCGATAAATAGTTCCCTCATCATTACTCTATTAGCATTTAAATATTTGGCAAGACGCATGCGCTTGTGCATTTTGTGCCACGTCCAGACGAGGTTTGTGGGATGATTGATGAGGATTTAGTGTCAAACAATTATAGAATTCACCTTACGGTACGATGCCCATCTGAAGTTTGATGAGCGGGAAAGCAAACTAAAAGGGCTCACTCGCCTGGGAAGAATGACGTTACATAACTAAAGCATTAAGAGGATACATAGTGGCATCCTTCTTCTATTATCCCCTTCTGGCTTAACATCTTTAACTCTTTCATTCCAGGACCACCTCCGAAACTTTCCAGGAAACACAAAAAGCATTTACAATTTTTAGAATCTTCCCTCAGCCCTGATATGCACCGAATTAGCGCAACTACATCTCCTCCTACAAGAATAGGCCATTATTGTAATTATAATTAAAATAAATGTCTAATAAACCTAACCAGTTTGTTTAACCTTATTAATTTTCCAGCTGTATCACCGAGATTGGCGATTTTAGATTTGAGTGAAGATAGTTACAGGGCGATGTTACAAGAACATCAACAACGAAGGTCATCGGGAGAATTACACCCTGATTTAGATACTTCCAAAGTAACCCTTGAAGGTGTCATGCAAAGAACCTCCGTTGCTAGACGTCCAGGAAAATCTAGTATTAAAGTTGGAACTAATACAAGTATAAAATAAACCTAGAAGACTTAGTGTGACGTCACCCATGCTATTTGCCCATAGAGTGCTGTCAGAAGCGCCGGTGTGACGTCACCCATGCTGTTTTCCCATAAAGAAAAAACGGTAACTGTCATGGCCGCCCATTGCTAAAGGCAGACTCGTGACGTTTAACCTTGCATCTGACGTCACAACTGACAGCACTCTATAGAAACAATGTGGTACCATGAATCTATATAACTATGAATATACAGCTCTATCATATGCCCCTTCTATCATGTCGATTTGGTTTGGGTGTTACCCTCCTAGCTTTGTTGAGTTTTGCGTAGCCAATCACAAGACAGAGGAAGTGACGTTTCAAATTTACACACCCCCGGAATCCCCCTCCCTTCTCCCGCTCCTAACCCTAGCAGACACGTGACTGATGTCTCCTTTCGCTAAGCCCCGCCCAAACCTTATCGAGAGGTTAGACAGCGTAACGCAGCTGTATATTCATAGTTATATAGATTCATGGTGGTACCAAACATGGCCGCCCACTGCCAAAGCTAAGCCCGTGACGTCACAACTGAGATAGCTCCATTCTTTAATTTGAAATCATTAATGAAAGACTTTATTATAGATACGAGTAGTTCATCCAAGAAGAAATCAAAGCAAAAACCATCTAGTTTATCGCAATCTCAGTCTCATTCACAGGCGACGACTTCTCAATCTAAACAATCAACTCCCGCGGAAGTTCCCAGTCATCCAGTTCCCGTACCTGATGTTAAACCACCACCATTACCACCACCACCTCCGGAAGAACCACCGATAATTCCAGAAATTTGCCCAACTCCTTCACCTTCTTTATCATTACCAACACCTACTTCAAGTTTACCATTGGAAGATCCAACATTATTAACGCAAGCGTCAAGTTCTAGCGATATTCCGCTAGAAGAAATGGAAGTAGACGTTGGAAGTGATGTCGAACTTTATATGCCAAGGTTAATATTGATTAAGGACGGGTAACATAACAGATTATATCTTAAAAGAACGGACGGCCTTATTGTAATAAATATAAAAGGAATTGAATATTAAAATTAAAATAAATGATCTCTTATTACAATATGATAATTAGCGTTTGATTAGTATTAAAAATAATCAAGGACTATTGCGCCAACCGCCATTGCTTTAGTGTCGTCTGCTAAACAGAACCTCCCTCTCAGCCTGTGAGAATTCAATTAACGAATCACGTAGGGTTAAGTGGTTCGATTTAGCAGACGCTCTCTCAGCTTGTGAGAATTCAACCAATCACGTAGGGTTAAGTGGTACGATTTAGCAGACGCCACTAAAGCAATGGCGGATGGCACAGTAGCCCTTGATTATTTTTAAGACTAATTATTTAATTTATTTTGCATTAAGAGATCATTTATTTTAATTTTAATATTTAATTCCTTTTATATTTAGAAAAAGGCCGTTCTTTTGAAGTATAATGTTATTACACCTGAACTTAATTAGCCTTATTCCTAATCAGCGCCACCTACCCATAGCGGCGACTTTGAGAACTACTGTAATCGGCAAGCCAATCAGAAGTCGCTAAAATCTGGTGACGTCACTGACGGGCACTCTCGGGGTCTTACCAAAAATGACGTCACCAGATTTTAGCGACTTCTGATTGGCTTGCCGATTACAGTAGTTCTCAAAGTCGCCGCTATGGGTAGGTGGCGCTGATCAGGAATAAGGCTAATTAATTAATTTACTTTAAAAAATATATCAATTAAATTATTTCGTCGTCTGTAGTAGAACAACAGCGTCATCAGACTCTGAATCTGTTAAACACCCATCCAGTTTCTTCACTCTTATTCGTGACTTTTTTTATGAACTTCCCGAACAAAAAATGACAGTTAGCAAAGTAAATAAATAAATAAATAATTACTATTTAATTTTTCCGTTGTTAATTTATTTAATTAATTTTTAACTTAATTCGAATTCAATCCATCTTCAGTTGGAAGATAGAGTTAAATCATGGATGGATAACCCAGTTGGCAATGTGGAGTGGTTCCAACTATCGGATAATTGGGTTGAACTTGTTTCCTCCGCACTTAAATTTCTCGCTGGTGATTTACTCGGAATTGTGCCCGAAAATTTTGTTCCTTATTTGGATTATCGCGAGAAGCAACAGCAATGGCAATGGATTGGTGCCGGAAGAGATACGGATGACCATTTAAATCCACTTTGTCAGCATTGGATAGAGAATAAGGAAGATTTGGGTGGTTTAGAATCACTAGATTCGTGTCAAGGATCGCCTCCACCCGCCAGAGTGTAAGAATTAACCTAATTCAATTCAATTAAGGTTAATTAAACTTGGTCTAATGGTTAATTAAACGTCGTTTAATTAATAATTTGAATAGAGCAACTGATTGGACTGTTAAACCGACTTCTGAAGAGGAAAAGAGTATTTATAGACATCAGGTTTGACGCGATGGTTTTAATTTCTTTGGATTAACACCAGGGGTGTGCGAGTACTCGTTAAGTTCGAGTACTCGGTTCGAGTATCGTGCCGAGTACTTGACTCGATACTCGATAACAACACATTGAGATACTCGAGACAGATTCAAGTAGCTTTTTAACATCTTAAATACTCGACAAATACTCGAGTCCGAGGCTTACAACTATAGCAGACGATGAGTTCATGATCATTTATTTTGAAAATCACCTGTTCAATGTTTAATTGATCACTAGCAATCTTTTTGAACTAGTTAGATGTTAGATAATTGAACATCTTCGTTATTTTCAAGAAATTTACAAAATTGCTACTCGACAAGTCAATATTTGAGACTCGATAATTACTCGAGAGAACCAAAATTTGACCTATCTAAATACTCGATACTCGAAAGTATTTTTGATACTCGGCTCGATAGTTACTCGATAAGAAATTAGTTTCGATACTCGGACTCAGCTCGAAACCGAAAAAACGGGACTCGCACACCACTGATTAACACTTTATTTTTAATTAATTTAATATGAATTAATTAATTATTTATTTTATTTATAAAGGAAAATATTAGATATCAAAATCCTCATAAGGCTTTTACATTCCGTATTCACGGATATGAATCAGTTGTGGGTCCCGTTAAGGGTGTTTACTTAAACACATCCCAGATTTCGTCAACCCCTAAGGCTAGGGAACATTCGCTGTTGGTTAAAGATAGACCAAATTTCGTCACTATTCTTTCATTAGGTACAAAAGTCTAAAATGCTTCTCGAAATGTTTTAAAAAGTTAAACTTTTTTAACGTTTTTCATAGTTAGGGACTCGGCCGCGCGATTACCAAATGGTGAAGGAACCAGAGCGGATATTTGTGAACTTTTGAAAGATTCACAATATCTTTCGGCCGCTACCGATCAACAAGTTCATACTGTGGTTAGCGGAGCATTGGATAGATTACATTATGAGAAGGATCCTTGCGTTAAATACGACACTAATAGAAAGTTATGGATATATTTGCACAGGCATCGAACTGAGGAAGAATTTGGTAACGGAATTTATTTCTTACGATCGAGGGGTCGGACGTTCGGCATTTTAGTGTACGGGATTTTGAGATTTCAAGATTTTGACCAAGATTTTGAGATTTTCCCCAGATTTTGAGATTCTGACTGAGATTATAGAAATCTTGAAATCTAGTCGAAGATTTTAAGATTTCGGGATTTGGTTCAGGATTTTCAGATTTTGAAAGAGATTTTCAGATTTTGAAGGAGATTTTCAGTTTTTGAAGGAGATTTTCAGTTTTTGAAGGAGATTTTCAGTTTTTGAAGGAGATTTTCAGTTTTTGAAGGAGATTTTCAGTTTTTGAAGGAGATTTTCAGATTTTGAACGAGATTTTCAGATTTTGAACGAGATTTTCAGATTTCGAGGAGAGTTTCGGATTTTGATATTTTAGGGTGAGATTTCGGGATTTTACGTTAAGATTTCCGGATTTCTAGATTTTAATGTGAGATTTCAGGATTTAAGGTGAAGATTTCGGGATTTTTCAGATTTTAAGGTAGGGATTTCGGGATTTTCAGATTTTAAGGTAGGGATTTCGGGATTTTCAGATTTTAAGGTAGGGATTTCGGGATTTTCAGATTTTAAGGTAGGGATTTTGGGATTTTCAGATTTTGCTGTGAGATTTCGAGATTTTAAGGGTAAGATTTCGGGATTTCGAGATTTTCGAGAGAGATTTTAATAGATTTCAAACAAACTGTACGGGATTTTGACAAACGTCCGACCCCTCGATTTCTTATCATAGTTATTTTACCACTAATTGCTGAATTGTTTTAAACTTTTAATTTAATTGCATTTGATAGAAAAAATTCATCAAGCTCAAGCTGCAGCTGCTAAAGCCAAGAAAGCCATGCAGAAGACGAAACCCGCGAGAGTTGTAATTAATTAAACTCATTAATTAAGTTATTGATTATACTTTAAGTTGAACTTCAATCTCTTCAATTGTCTTTAGAAAACAAAAGATGGATGTTGGCTTTCTCCGACTGGTAACTCAACATCTTCCCAGGGTGGCGCTGAGAGCTCTAATAGTAATTTACCCGATACGTCAACGAGCCAAACCAGTCCTCGACCCACTTCTACTTCCAAATCTCCCGTAACTAACTGTTTATTAATTAATTTTACTTTAAAAAAGTTTTATTAATCGTCATTAATCAATCTTAATTTTATAATTTAGAGTTCAAGTAAAGGAGCTCAGGCGGTAAGTTCACGGAGGACATCTGCCCAGTCTCAACAGCAACAATCGACAACTCAAACCAATCAAACGACGTCATCTACTTCAAGTTCCAATACGATATTACCCGAAAATTCCTCTAAACAACGCGAACCTTCACCTTCCCCTCAACCGCAAACAAACAAAAATACTGCGGCGGTCCAGATGTCTTCAACCGCTACTACTAACATTTCTAATGCCGGTGTATTGGCAGTCAAATCGACTATTCCACCAAAAACCATCGCCACAACCGTAACCCAAACTATTTCAATCAAACCCGAAGTTATTTTCTCTTCAACCGACTCGAAACTAACTGAACCGACTCAATCCAAGTCTGTTACAACCAGCGTAGCGACATTAATCACGACTTTACCCACCACAAACCAACCGCCACCAACAACGTCAGTCGCTTCCTTGCCGACTTTCGTTAGTCAAAACCAATTACTTCAATCCGTCAGTCAAGCGGGACAAACTTTAACTGGTCTTTTGCAACAAGGGAATACTTCAATGGCCAATATTCAAGCACTTCAGAATAAGACGCAACAAGCTATGTTGCAGTGCGCCGCCAAAAGAACTAATCCTTCCGGAGGTGTTCAAAGTTTCCAGACGATTGTTATTAAACAAGATCAAGTTGGGAAGACATCAGTTCCTTTATTAACCGCTGCTGGACGCGCTGCGGCAGCTGGTGGCGCTAATTTATCCAAACCAGTAGTTGCGAGATTGGTTTCCGGGACTCATCAAGTTGTTTCTTTAAGTAATTTAATGAGCGGGTTCGGAGAAGTTCCTGTTAGGTTTCAAGGGGCTAATTACGGACAAAGTGGCACCAGTAACATTAATGTCCTTCAGAGTTCCACAAATACGGGTTCTAGGTGAGTACGTGTTATCAGAAGTATATAATACTTCTCTTCGAGAGAAGTGTACAAGCACAAAGCGGGGTAAGTGTAACGTCATTCTTCCCAACATCAGAATTAACATTTAGAGCAAGGTTACTAAACCGAATCACATACACGATAAATAGTTCCCTCATCATTACTCTATTAGCGTTTAAATATTTGGCAAGACGCATGCATGCGCTTGTGGATTTTGTCCCAGCCGCGTCAAGACAATCAAGGTTTGTGGGATGATTGCTGGGGATTTAGGGCCAAACAACTATTGAATTCACCTTACGGTGCGAGAGTTACCCATTTGTAGTTTGATAAGCGGGAAAGCAAACTAAAAGGTGAACACTGAGCCTGGGAAGAATGACGTTACATAACTAAAGCATTAAGAGGATACAGAGTGTCATCCTTCTTCTATTATCCCCTTCTGGTATTATGTAGTAGCTCTCTAATATAGTAATAATAATATTAATGCGTTTGAACTCTGGTTGATCGACTTCCATCTCTTAGGCTTCAGACTTTCGCGTTGCCCAATGCGCAAGTTGGTGTCGGTCAACTGTCATCCGCGGGTGGAATTGCAACCAGGGCGTTAGTGGTAGACCAAGAAAAGCAAGCTCTTTTCACCACTGCCGGAGGTACTTTGAAACTCGTTGCTAATCCTACCACGTTGCAACAATTACCTCCTGGATTAAAAGTCCAACAAGCAGTTGGTGCTAACAAGAGTGTAGCTTCAACTTTGACAACAGGAACTAACGTAGTTATGACCACGACTGGTTCTCTAACTAGCATGTTGTTAGCCGGAAGCAATCCAGTTATGATAGGTATGTTGTTATAAGCTTAATTAGCCTTATTCCTGATCAGCGCCACCTACCCATAGCGGCGACTTTGAGAACTACTGTAAGCGGCAAGCCAATCAGATGTCGCTAAAATCTGGTGACGTCACTGACTAACACTCTCGGGTCTTACCAAAAATGACGTCACCAGATTTTAGCGACATCTGATTGGCTTGCCGCTTACAGTAGTTCTCAAAGTCACCGCTATGGGTAGATGGCGCTGATCAGGAATAAGGCTAATTTAATGTATTATTAGAGACGAAATTTGAGTTTTTAGTTTTTTTACGAAGTCAAAAATGTTTTATTTATATGTTTATACAATTGTCTTAGCAGCTTCTCAATCAACGTTAAAACCCACAACCCAAACTTATGTCATGGCAGCAACCGGTACTTCACCCCAAACAGTCAGAGCCATGAAAACCCTTCAAGGTATCAAAGTAATTCCAGTCTCTCAAGCGGTGGGTACTTTACGAGGAGCTAATAAAACTCAGCAACCACTCGTGGCAAGAATTATTACACCATCGACTGGAATAACTTTGCAACCAGCTCATGGATCTTCAGCGGCGGCGGCAGTTGGTTTAGTTCAAAGTTTATCAAACGTTGCTGGTGTGCAAAAAGGGGGAATTGGTTCGAGTAAACCAGCCACAATCTCCTTAACAACCGCAGCTGGTCAACAACCAGTTATCATTCAAATGCACACTTCTGAATTGACAACCCCCCAAAGTTCAGCGACGAATGTGGTAACAAAATCAGAAGAAGAAGCTAAGAAATCTTAAAAGGTTTGTTTGTTTTATTTCTCGTCACGATGTCTTTTCGACCCAAACTTCTTCAGATGAAGAACCATCTTCTGATGAAGATGAAGATGATGATGAATCTAATTCCTTTTTGCGTTTTTTCCTTTTCTTCTTTTTGTCTTTGGATTTTAGGTGTCTTTGTCTGAAATTATATAACAAAGAATATTATAAATTAATTTTTTTTACACAAAGACTTAAAAGTTTTGTTATAAATAGTCACTTTTTCTCTCTTGTCTGTGATTTTTCTATCGTTTCTGCAGCTTCAGGGTATAGTTCTAGATATCCACTATGATCCCATCTGTGTTACAATTAATTACGATGTTATAATGGTGAAAAGTAAAATGTTTTAAAAAAAATTGTCATACTGAGCCACTTTTTTTGATATTTGAGTCTGACCATGGCGAGGACTAGACACTTTAGACTGGTTCTGGGCGGGTTTTAATTTTTCTATTTTAGGCCTTTTACGTTTCTTGGTAGGAATTTCTTCATCATTTGAGATATTTTCCGACTTTTTTCGATGTAAATCCCACATTATTTGTTCTTCTAAAACCTTAATAAGGTGAAAGAATAATGTTAAACCAAGGCTTAGTGTGTGTAGATTACACTTTTTAAATTACCCGATTATGATGGTCTACTGTTCTAATTGTATTTTTTAAAAGTTCTCTTCCAGCTCTACTAACCATGTTATTTATAATTAAAATGCCCAGTAATTAAATAACTCTTAAATAGCCAATATCTTCATTAGAATCTAACAATTATCCAAAAGTAGGCTTAACGTATTTTTAGCAGACGGAATGTTTTTTGTCTTTCGAACAAGGTCGGAAATAAGCACAGGTCATTGGAAATTGTCCAATAAAACTTTAGACTATTATGATGGTCTACTGTTCTTATTGTATTTTTTAAAAGTTCTCTTCCAGCTCTACTAACCATGTTATTTATTATTAAAATGCCCAGTAATTAAATAACTCTAAAATAGCCAATATCTTCATTAAAATCTAACAATTACCCAAAAGTAGGCTTAACGTATTTTTAGCAGACGAATGTTTTATGTCTTTCGAACAAGGTCGGAAATAAGCAAGCACAGGTCATTGGAAATTGTCCAATAAAACTTTAAAATGACCCATAATATTTTTAAAAACCAAGGGGTTCACTGGATACTTGACCAATAAATTTTCCGAAGTTTTGATAGCTTGACTATAAAGAAGCGAAACTATTTATTGTAAGAAAAACCATATTTCCAAGACTGGTTTATGTAAGTACTTGTGGTGGCGCTCTCATTTCCCGCCAAAATACGCTTGTCAAATTTAAAATTTTACCGCGAAATAATTTTTTTGGGTCTCGGTCCAAGGTTTGTAAAGCTTAAAAGTTAACTTAATCATTAGGCTTAGTCCGTAAGGGAGAAGCAAATTTGCCTCGATTAAATTTGAGGGGTAAAAAGTCAGATTGTGATGATTATTAGTTTAATAATATTTTCTGGTTTTTGCATTTTCTCTAATACCAATTACGAAAAAGTAAAGGTCATCCCGCGGAGGTAGTGGAGGGGTGTAACATTTCCCCGCCGGGTGGGTAGAAACCAAGGCCAGTCAGTGCCCTCTCTCGGAATGAGAAGTTGAGAACCGAAACCAGAGGCCAATAAATGTGGTAGCTAAGCTATAGTGGGTTGCGTTCTCCGTTGAGTGTTGTAGTGTTATTTTCGCGTAATATCTTTAAAATTTTCATTCCATATTCAAGAAATAAATTCGGAAATACAGCGCGTAACGGGCTTAATGTTAATTAACTTTTACAACAGTTAAAAAAACGGTGATGTAGATATTTTGGGTCTAAAAAATGTTGGTGTTAAGATTAAGAAGACCCCAAACCCAAACTGGCTTCTTAGGGAAGCCACAGGTGTGTGAGAACCGGTAATAGGGGGTTTCGTTGCCAAATAATAGGCCTAAAGGTACCGAGAATTTTTTTCTCGCGTCGTTCGAGAGCATACGCTATGTTCGCCATGGCATTTCTTTGCCCCGTAAGAATACGAAGAGGAAGACACAAGAAAGGTAAGATACTTTAAAAGTTTTTAGGCGTTTAGTTTAATTTGGTAAACATATGTTTTAATAAGTTTTCAAAATAGTTTTTAATTCGCGTTTTAATTTCATTACGTTTAAGATGGTGAAAAATTATCAAATCGGACACCGAGTATTGGTAGAATTACCGGTAGTGCCAGTATCGAAACTCTAGTTCGCGTTGGTATTGAGAAAGAGCATGGTCTCTCTCCAGACTCTAAAATGGTAGTTTTGCACGATTTTACCCCTTGTGTTGATGACGAACTCGAAGTGAAACAAGGTCAAATGGTAAATGTTCTATACCAAGAGAACGATTGGGTGTATGTCATTGCTGAAAGTGGACAAGAAGGATTTATACCTCACTCCTATTGCACCACTTTTGGTAGCCAACTCGCGGTTAATGTGAAACATAAAAAACTTCCCAGAAACGAATCAAACGCGGATCATGATATAGAACAAGCCTCTTCCCGCGGAACGTTATCTTTAGATAGTGGACAGCAATCTGACACTGAAAGTTACGGAGGCTCTCCCGGTTTAAAAAATCAGCAGTTATCATCCTCTCAAAGCTCTCTGCCCGATGTTCACCCGTTTTTTAAGGACCCCGCTGGACGGTTTGTGGTTCTATACACTTTTGTAGCCAGGGATGAAAATGATGTAACTGTGGAAAGAGGAGAAGTAGTCACTGTCCTAAACAGAGAAGATCCCGACTGGTTCTGGATCGTTAGATCTGATGGACAAGAAGGATTTATACCCAGTGCCTTTGTCTATCCCGCGGAAGATGCTCAAGGTGAGTGATTTTTAAAATTAACTTACAGATACATTAGAATAGAAAGGAACTGAGAGGGGAGGAGCTAAGGGGACGTGACGTCAATATTGGTAGTTTAAATTGCATGCTCTGAGCTGACGACTTCAATATGGTCGCCAAAACCCGAGGTAAGAGACGGGAGGGTGTGACGTCACGAGATACGTCGTAGTAACAGACTTATAGAAAGGAACTGAGAGGGGAGGAGCTAAGGGGACGTGACGTCAATATTGGTAGTCTAAATTGCATGCCCTGAACTGACGACTTCAATATGGTCGCCAAAAGCCGAGGTAAGAGACGGGAGGGTGTGACGTCACGAGATACGTCGTAGTAACAGACTTATAGAGTGACACTGAGAGGGGAGGAGCTAAGGGGACGTGACGTCAATATTGGTAGTCTAAATTGTATGCCCTGAACTGTTGACTTCCAATGTGGTCGCCAAAACCCGAGGTAAGAGATAGGAGGGTGTGACGTCACGAGATAGTTCGTAGTAACAGACTTATTAGAGTGGAACTGAGAGGGGAAGAGCTACGGGGACGTGACGTCAATATTGGTAGTCTAAATTGTATGCCCTGAACTGTCGACTTCTAATACGGTCGCCAAAACCCGAGGTAAGAGATGGGAGGGTGTGACGTCACGAGAAAGTTCGTAGTAGCAGACTATAGCCAGAGCGGGTACTTGAATACCATGCGTGTCATGTAAAACAATTTAATATATGGTTCAAAGAGTTTTGAGTGTTTGAAGTTTCAAAAATACGTATTTGTATCAAAATTTTGGCCTACTGTAATAGGCATGATTCTAAAATGAAGCCTATTGGTAACTCCTAGTCCCGTTTTGTGATGAAATTATTTCGTATGTTTAATATCAGATCAAGTAAATCGAAATGGCAACCAAGGAACATTATCTCATCCTGTCGGAGGCAATAGTGGCCACCGCGCTGGTCAAACCCCTCCTGATGAGCTTCGTTTCCATGGTAGTGAACTTGTCATGCTCTATGATTACAAAGCTCAAGCGCCTGATGACTTAAGTGTCAGAAGGGGTGATTGGGTGTATGCTGACTTAAACAATCAAACTGTAGATGGCTGGCTATGGGCCTACGCTCCAAAAACCAGAAAATACGGTTTCATTCCAAAGGCCTACGCGAGACCACCAGCCATGACCTCCCTTTAAATTAGAGTAGCTAATTTTTTTAATTATTTTAAGATGATATTTTTGTACTTGTACATCTATTATATAGAAATGCAAGGGTTTATAAATTATACGCGCGTACGAATGTTTTGTACGACATTTAACTATATTTCTGCCAAGAAAATAATTAGTTTTTTGCTAATATTGTCTAACTATACTCTAATTTTTTTTTTTGTTTTCACACTATGTCCATATTTTGATCAAACTTCTGTTTTTGCGAAGTAATATGTCATTTAAAAATATGTTGTTTAAGAAAAGCTAAATTATGTGAAAGAATTTTATAAAGATTTATTGTTCTCTTAATATTTGACGTTTTAATTTTTATGTGAAACTTATATTTGGTTCCGCTCATCTTGTTCTTAAGCCTACATCGCTTCTACCATAGCCCACTCGATCACGCGCTTCATGAGCGGCTTGCGTCGTGGAGCGCGTGATTACACTAGACTTTTAAAATTTAAATACCCTAAAGGCTTAAAAGAACAGAAACATTCAATTCTAGACGATGTAGTACTATGGTAATGTTTGTGGAAATGCTACTAATTAGTGAATTTTCATCTGATCTTTCTATTTTTTAATAATAAAATCCGTCATTTAGTGAAATTTTCAAAATTATTCGCCAGTCCCGATCAGTTCGGGATTTATTCTTGAACTGTCAACGCGTATTTTAATTCTACAGAAGGTTTGCATTCCGAACTGTTCGGGACTAGTTCCGACTTCACGAGGCAGTTCTGAAAAAAAATCCCGAACGTTTCGGGACTGACGAATAAAATTCACCTATTGTAGCACGTGATCGGAGCCGGCATCTTCAGCAACCAATAGGTTGATCCGATTCAAGCGCGTGACCGAGCGGCTTCGCGCCGAATCCCGCCGATTCCGCCGAATTGTTTTTCCCCACTCTCTCGTTGACGTGACGATCGAACGGCTGTCTCCTCACTGCGCTCTCTCTAGCGAATACCTAATATATTTCTTCGGTAGAAGTTAAAACTATTAGTTTCTTCAGTTTTAATTATATTACGAATTTACGGCTTAAAAATGAATGTTGAAAATAATTACTCTAACGATTTCTTCGAGGGTACCGAAAAACTCCTCGAAGTATGGTTTAGTCGTAGCCTAGAATCCCTCGATAAACCCGCAACAGGAACCGAAGGGAAGCCTTGCGATTTGCGGAAAATTCCTAGGTAAGCCTAACATTTCATTTTTACGTAACTCTTTTGGGACTATGGTTGGTAAGGGGGTAAAACATCATCCATGTTTTAAGTAAGGTCATTTTTGTAAGACTTATAATTCGAGGAAGCTAGCTAGGAAGGACTTGGATCAAAGCCTAATTTCAGGCTTGCAGACTCTCTCGAGTCATTGCCTAGACAAAATAATTTTGGCTGATGTTTCGTGTAATTATAGGCCTAAGTAGATTTGAAAAAGAAATCTGTTTTAGTTTCCACATGAAAAATGCTGATAATTGGCATTCCTACCGATATGTGAAACATGGACAGACCCCTAGAGAAATATAGCAATATCTAAGATAATCTTGGTCTCTCAACCATCAACCAATATTGAATTAGCAAATAATAGCAATTAGCATGAACCCTGATATATTGATATCCATTTAAAGTCATACAGTCAAGTCATGAAATGATTCATTATCTTTCCGTTCTCATAGATTTTAAAATTTGATTTAAGAGTCCCCTACTTCAACTTCTTAGCTTTTTAATCAATTGGTGCCACTTATAATTTTAAATTTATCATTTTTCTCTTATAATTTTATCTCTCCTTATAATTTTAAATTTTCCTTTTGAATATCTATCATAATTTCTTTATTATTTTGTATATTTTCCCCTTTATTGAGACCACTAATGTCCTGGGACTTAATTCCCCATTGTCCCAATTTAATGTTCAGCATTACTATAGCCAACAGGCTGTAAAATTCTAATTCTTGACGGTAGCTAAATATGAATTTCGTGTGTTTTTTTGTGGCATATTTTTTATCTTTCATTTTTTCTGGCGGCCAAAACCAGTTTATTTCACGTGTTCCGACACGCTGCTGCTTACTGAGTATTGCCTCCTTCCCGCGTAATCCTTATGTATTCAAGAATACATACCGCTAATAGGAATTATAAAATTCCTCATCATACCATAAGTTTATAAGATGTTCCATGATAAGTATGACACTGCCTATACTTCGTAATGCTACTGAGAGACTTGCAACTCGAGCTAGTTAGAGGTAGAACGACAAGCGAGAATTGAAGTACTACACTCGGTTAGCTATGCAGTCCATCTAGGTCCTATAGAGTAGTGTCGGTAGAGAGGGGAGTAGACGGTGTATCCCTCCCTCTAGGCGCGCTTTTGTAAGAGGGGATACTGTACGCGCCTGGTAGGGGGGATGACACTGAGCTAAGAGATAGAAGGGTATGACGTTTGCATACGTAGAACTGACGTTACTCTATGTAGTCTGTATACTAAGCCTTTGACAGCGCCAAAACCAGGAGTAGCTTTACCCCGAATCTGTGACCTACGTCACTTCATGACGAGCTCCAGTTTGTAACCAGTGACAAACTTATAAGGAACATATCTTATGAACTTATGGTCATACATAATGATTGGTCCATAAGTTTATAAGATATGTTCCATAAGTGTGTCACTCGTTAATGAGAGCTTGTCATGAAGTGACGTAGGTGAAACGTCATAGATTCTCGTAAAGCGACGCCTAGTGAGGCCCTGTCAAAGGCTTAATACAGACTAAAGAGGAGGATGGACTGCAAAACCGAGTGTAGTCAACTCTCACGTTGTTCTTGAACTAGCTCTCATTAAGCCTCTAACATTACGAAGTATGGGTAGTGACATACTTATGGAACATATCTTATAAACTTATGTTGGTCCCATAAAATCCGCCTAGATACGTTGAGAAAATGGCCATACTCAATTATTCCAAGTAGCTGTGTGCATTCCTGGTATTTTTATCTATACCATTCATCATTAAATGAATAGAGGCACGGTTATTTTCATATGATTTTATCAACCCTTTCTTCTTGGAAATTTTCTTATTTCTTCACGATAATGACTTGTTGAAAAAGTCCTTACTTCAAATATAATTAATTATGAATAGCATTGCAAATATCTAAAAGAATTCAAGAAGTATTTGTTTAATCGAGGCTTTAGATGACATTTTTGATTTTAGTTTCGATTTCTTCTTGTCCTTGAATTTTTTATTAGGGCATACTTACAATTAAAAAAAAAACACCCTTTTTTTAGAAATTTACAAAAACAGTTTCATGTTTAAATCAATTGACCTTGCACTAAATTTATATCGAGGGTCAGCACTCCATTATTATCCTCCATAGAGCTTAATATAGTCAAAGGCGGGGAACTGAGATTTCTTTTATACAGGGTGTTCATAAAAGGGTTGTAGGACCTCGAAGTACAGCGAGTGGGATGGTTCTATGGGAAATCAATCAATTTTGAGACGAAAATGTAACATCTATGACATTTTGCCTTACGGGACACCCTAAACGTGTTATGATTTAAAGTGTTTTATGGATGACCCCTTAATTAAATTAGAAATCATCGTGTGTTCAGTTTAAGGGGTCGTCCATAAAAAACAAATCCTAAACTGTGTCACATTTCAATGTTCATAACTTGTTTGGAAGTTACATTTTTGATTCAAAATTGCACGTTTACGGTTCATAGAAACCTGGAAAACTCAGGGAAATAATAAAAAAATAAATTAAAAGAATAACTCTGAGAAATTAAGAATATTTAATAAAATTCAGGGAAATTTGTGAGGTTTGAGTAAGTTTCCTATAAAGGGGGTTGCGTCAACTATATGGGAAAACCCGGAAAATTCAGGGAAATATATGGAGGAAAAAACCGGAATACTCAGGGAAATCGGTTTTCAAAAGTTGTATGAACCCTGACATAAAACCCTCTGTACTTCAGACCATGTTCAGACCAAGAAGTGATATCTAGTTTATTAGGGAGAAGGTAAAAGATGCCTAAGTATTCGCGCGCCATAGTTCCAGTCCCCCTTTCAAAATACAAGGGGGGACGTAAAAGGAGGACGGGCTATTTCGCTACACTCTCCTCAGTCGGGAAATACGTAATTTTCGTCATTCGCGTCGCGCTGACGTGGGTTTTCAAGAACCAATGAGATGCTGGTTGTAATATAGAGACGGGGATTAACTCCGGACCTACTATACGTTTGTACTGGAGATAAAGCTAGAAATGCGGCGAATTTATTCCTTCTCCCTAATAAACTAGATATCACTTCTTGTTCAGACGTAACACCATTTTTTTTTTTGGACACTTTGTAGATTTAATCCTAATAAGGCTATGGAATTTAACAACCAAGCTTTAGTTAATGTTTAATAAGGTGTCAGTTTCATCTCTGACTCTTTACAAAATTATTAGTACTTTGGGTCTTCCAAAGTACATAGAGAAGTGTCGCCTAACAAACCATTATCATAGCAAGTTAGAGGCAAAATGTAATTAGATCATTGTATTTGTTAAGATATTGATATGGCTTGGTACATTTTTTGAGCTGAAGTGGTTTTTAGTTTCAACAGAGTTCAGGTGTTGACTTTATTCGTTTATTTTTATTGTTAAGATCTGCTTGGGAATCTCTATTAAAACTGGTTAAGTGTGAAATCATCAGCTATCGAAAAAATGATTTTATGGATGCTTACGTACTCAGGTACCTCCCAAATTCTTAAAAAATGTAACCAAGTTGAAATTATAACCCCGAAATTGATTATTATTTAGTGAGAGTAGTCTTTTTATCGGCAAGAACCGTTTTATTCTTAAAACTTGCGGATCAACCACCCTTTTGTGCGCCGTTAAACCCTTACTCTTTTTGGTTCAAGAATTGACCGAATTTGACAACGTTCTCGTAAGTTTAAAACTAATTTAATTTAATTTAGATTAAATTAGAGCCATTTTAAAATGTTTGAATGGCTTAAATTTTCCCTACAACCCCAAAAACCATTGTAGGATGTCTTTTATTCCCGAAAAAATTTTGTCCGCCCTGAACTTCAAGATAATCTTCATCGCACTTTTGAAAATGAGGTGGAAGTTCTTGATAATTTGTTTGAAGGTACCACTTTACACAATTTTTTTTTAATATTAATTAAAATATCTGGATGACTACTTAAAATTTTTATCTCTGTTCCTATAGGCAATTTATATTTAAGCTTATCTTCCCTTTTTTTTTTCTTTTTCCGCAGCCTAAAAATACTTATCAGTTTTGATAGTATTTAATTTACTAGATTTTTTTTATCTCAATTTCTTTTATATAATTCAGACGTTAGGAACAATGGATCTATTAGATAATTTTCTGTCAATGAATGCAATTTAATTTATAGTTTGATAGTATAGGCCTACTGTCGTATGATTTTTAAAAATACATACATACTTGACTTAGATATTCAAATTTTTATAAGGGCCGGCCGGTGTCTATTAAAAGAACGGACTTTTTCTATATATATAAAAGGAATTAAGTATTAAAAAAATAAATAAATAATCTCTTATTATTATTAAATAATTAGCATTTAATTCGCTTTAAAAAAATCAAGGACTACTGCGCCGCCATTGCTTTAGTGACGTCTGATAGCCACCCCTTAAGGGATTGGTTGAATTCTCACAGGCTGACTGAGAGACGTTCGGTTTAGCAGACGACACTGAAGCAATGGCGGTTGGCGCAGTAGTCCTTGATTATTTTTAAGACTAATTAAATGCCAATCATTTTGTAATAAGAGATCATTTATTTCTTTCTTAATATTTAATTCCTTTTATATTTAGGAAAAGGTCGTTCTTTTAAGGTATAATGTTATCTTATTTGAACTTATCCTTTAAATTTTTAGGTTAGTTGTATTGTTACATTGAGGCTAAATCCAATGCAATGCAATGCAATGCAATCTTCCTTTTTTATTCTTGATTATATTGTTTTATTTCTGAGAAAAGAAAAGTGCGATTTTCACATTTTAGATAAAACCTTGAAATAGACCGATTCTTTTAGACAGGCTAAATTTGTTTCAATATTTGTTCAAAATATCTCAAAGTTGAGTTGATTATTTTGTAGGAGGAGCAGCCTATTGTTTGGGTCGCGTCAATCAGGATTGCTGGTATCTTTATACCTTGAATCCTCCCGTTGGTTTTGGCGGTGGAATTCAAGTTCCTGACCAAACTCTCGAGATATCCTTTCAAAAAAACTCTCGTATTATTTTTATCTTAGTCGCTCTTTAATTATTTATTTCCTTAACTATCTTCTCACGTCATTATGCAAGATTTGGATAAGAAAGTTATGAAGCTTTTTACCAGGGAATTTTGCAAGACTTCCCGAGAGGCTACTCAACGTTCGGGAATTGATACTTTGATTCCTGGACTTTTGATTGATGATTTTTTGTTTGATCCTTGTGGATATTCTATGAATGGATTATTGAAAGGAGTAAGTTTTTAGTTTAGTCCTTTCGATAACTGTTAATTTAATTTATTTTAAGCGAAGAAAATTTTTAATTGAATTGTTTTCTCTTAGAATGAGTATGTGACGATACATATTACACCAGAACCTCATTGCTCTTATGTTAGCTTTGAAACCAACATTCCCCAGGTATAATATTATAGCAGAAGTGAGGTGAGACTAGAAGTACTGAGCTAACCAAATTCTTCACTTGGCGAAAGTGAATATTCTTGATAACTCACCAACGGTTGGCCCTCTAGTAGCGGTTTCAGAATTTCTCCTCCAAAACGTGAGACGCTCGCGGTGGTAGACGGCCGAACTAGATTCAAGGAGCCGCGTCCGTGTTCCGCGGCTTTAGGTTGAGGGGAAGGGGGTAGGAAATGTTTTTGGAACTCGACCAATTTTTTTCTCTCTAGCATAGGCGCGTGTGAAGCGGCGTAAAATCCTCAAATTTGTTCACTAGTGCCAGGATCTACTATCAATGCTAGAGCCCTTCACTTCTAGTCTCATCTCACTTCTGAAAATAATAATTGATCTAATTAACTGAAATTAATCCTAATCTTACGTTTTTATTCGCAGGAATGCTATAAGGAACTTATTGCCAAGTTACTACGTATTTTTCGACCTGGACGTTTCATCACAACCATTTTCGCCAATCAGGTGCGTACACTTATCTTTATAAACTTGTATGTTAGATGGATTGGACAAAAGTTCTCGTTAGTATATTGAGTAATTTATCTGTTTTTGGCATCTTCAGGCTTCCATCGCTTCAACCGGAATGAAAAATGGTCATTTTCTGGAGTTTTCGCCTTATCAGCAAAAGGAGATTCAGTTTTGTCGTTTCAAGAACTACGATCTGACGTACGCGCTTTTTGCTAAGGCGCCTAGCTGAGTCTTACTGAAAACCCTAGCTGGACGTACTTCTACTCTTATAATTTACTATTTCTCGTACTTTCTATTCTTTTCCATTTTCAATTATTCTTCTTGTAGCATTCATCTTATATCTCTTCTTACGCTATTCATTCGTTGGGGTAAAGTTACTTGAGAGTTTAGATAAATGGAAATAAACGCGCTGTTGGGTTGCGTTTTAAACTTACAAAAAATAATAATACGTATATATCGCAATTGGATCTATCAACAAATAAAAACAACAACGTTTCCTTTGTTTTTTACAACAAATACAAAGTAAAATATAAAGAAAAACAACAACCGTTCCAAGAGAATGAAAGTGGATTTTTTGGGGGGAATTCTAAATCTACTACCGAGATAGCGAAACCCGGAGTTAACAACCTTAAGGTTCCCGCTACTACTGCTGCGTAAGAAGAGCGGTCAAATGAATGACCCCTGTATCGTAAAATATTTCAAAAGATTATTCCCCCATCGGTTTAAAAATTCCTCAGTAATTTTTTAATAATTGAAAAGAAAATGAATTATAATTAATTGAAAAAGACAAAAATCAACGTAAACGTAAATGAAGAAAATCTATTCTATGATCGACAACGACGCTTATGGGATTTTAAATTCCTGTTAATTAGCGTTTTAATTATATTATAACAATTCGGCCAGCGAGAAGGAGTACTTTGTTTTCCCCCGATTGTTTCTTTGTTTTTGTGTCGAAAATTCGAAAGAAAGAAAAATATTAATATTAATAGAAGGGCAAGAGTCCTTAACGGGATTTTTGAGCACTTAGGGATCGATAAAAGGGTATACACTTTTTCAGTAAGAACTTACAACCCTTTTAATCGTCTTTTTTTACAGATAAGTTAAGTGTTTTACCAATTTAGGGGGAAATTAAGCGCGTAAATTCATTGGGATCATTTATTTTTATTTTTCGTCAAGAGTCTTTTGGTCCCCTTTGTTTGTTTGTTTATTTTTTTTTTTTCTCCCCTGATTTCAAGTATCAGCGTTAGAAAAGCGGAAAATCATGTATTGGCTTCCATATTAATTTGCCTAAACAGTTTTTTTAATTGTTATTAACAATGTTTTGTAAGGAAAAGGTATAACCAATCATTAACCATTCCTGGGAAACGCTAAGAAAGTTAATTACGCTTGAAAACAAAATTTAATTACCACTTATTTCAAAGATTCGTGGTTTTTAAAAAGTTTAAACAAAAATTCAAACTGTTTACCCTTTTGCCAATTTAATTTTAAAATAAATAATGGTCAGTTTGTCCATTGTATTTGGCAAATACCATTAATTAATATTAACTATACCAATATGAGAAAAACTATAATCGTTATTGAATATCCGTAACATTTTTTTTTTATTTCTTTAAATGATTGAGGAACATGTAAATACGTCCAGTCTAGGTAATGATTAACATTTATGTACAATTCTTGAACTTGAATTAAATTTAATTGTACTGGTAAAGGTTTGTAATTTCTCCTAAAGTTACGCCTGTGAAAAAAAGGGTTAGTACTAGGGTGTGCGGGTACCCGACCCCATACCCGAAACATATTTTTTAGAACCCAAACTGGTACCGAGTCCCAATTTTAAGCCTTTGACCCGACTCTAAAGTCTAAACATATTTTTTAGGACCCAAACTGGTACCCGAGTCCCAATTTTAAGCCTTTGACCCGACTCTAAACATATTTGTTAGGACCCAAACGGGTACCGAGTCCCAATTTTAAGCCTTTGCCAATGCCCGCCAAGTCTGACGTTACCAGTTCATGACGTTACCGAACATGTTTCAATACTTTAGACTTCTGCCTTTCATAATTAAAAAGTTTAATTAGTAACAAGTTAACTTATTAATTGATATTGTTTAATGAATTATACTATGTGATAATGGCTCAGCTTTGAAATCTAGCTTTTAATTGGACTGTAAAGAAAAACAAAGACAGGAATTGGACCTGAAAGCTAATTTTGGGGATTTTGCAGGACCCGAGGACCCAACACCCAAAAATTTGGACCCACACAGCCCTGTTTATTTTTCAAAAATTACTAAAGGGGCTATAGTGTGCTACCACAAAGCTAGGGGGGAAAAACTGTGACGTCAATATTGGGTCCCGAATTTGTATTGCCCAAGCTGACGACGTCTCGCGACTGCCAATATGGTCGCCTGAAAATAAGGTAAGAGATAAGAGCATGTGACGTCACTACAAAGTTCGTGGTAACACACTATAGAGTGCTGTCAGAAGCGACGGTAGTAGTCTAAATTTTATTTATATTTTCAAAATTAACAGAAAGTGGTTTTGAAATTAATTTTATTTTCTTCAAAACCCTAAAAAACAAAAAGTTAAATTACATTGTTTATCTATCTGTACACGTAAACATTATTTATTTTTTTAACACTGGAAATTAAATTCTAAACTTCAATCTTTATAACGTGGAACATCTTTGACAAAATTTCCAGTGTAGTCCCTAGTAGCGGAGTAAAGATCTCCTTGATCCTGTATTGCTTTGGGCAAAAAAGTGTAATTTTCTTGGACAGCTAACTTCTTAACTGCACCAGCCGCCGCGAATGCCCCCGCACAAACTGAAGCAATGGCCATACTTTTAACTATATAAGTTATAAAGGTATGACAATTTAATATCTTAAATTCAGTAGGCGAGAACATTTTGTTTGCAGTCCAGATTTTTACGTAAACAAAAATATCTCGCCCAATAAAAATTTATGAAAGTTACATTTAGCTCCAAATACAGCTCCAGCGCATGCTCCTCCGATAATATAGTTTGCCACATCATCTTTCTTTCTAATTTGGTTAGAAATGCACGTAATGGCACCAAATGTTGCTGCTGACAATACTGTAGTGATTGGGATTAGCGAAACTTATCTAAAAGTCATTAATCAGTCGCAAACTAACCAAATGGTGAAGCCACATAGCCCAATCTTCCAACCAAAGCGACTGGTCCTTGGGGATGACTCAGAAATAATACATCAATAATAGCAACGCCAGAGCCTTAAATTGATAAATTAAAATTAACATCTTTCTTTGAATCTTTGACCTTCTTTGATCCATGAAGTTTTCCCATAAGCCTTGGTCGAAACTTACCCGCTAAGGTACCGAGCTTGGTTAAATACCATGTTTTAAAGACGCAATCTTTCCCTTCGGGAGAATCATAGTACCTATATGTCATTGTTGACTGCTGTACCGTAATAGTTTTAAATTTAATAATATTGATCAAAATTTAGAAAAAAAGGTATACTTACCTACCCTCTTCTTCTACTCCTTGCCTACGTTAATCAAGGCCTGTAGGGTAGTGCCATCTCGTAATCCAAAACTTGACTTTCTAAAAATTGTTAAAATTTCCTTTTGAAAACAATAAATATCAAGTATACAAAAATATAAAAAAATATTTTTGTATACTTGATATTTATTGTTTTCAATATTTGTATTGTACGTCCGGGTAACCATCTTAAATAGGCTCTTCTGCTTCTGTGGTTGTTTAATTCATTTGCTCCGTTCTTATTTATTATTATTATTATTGTTATTACTTTTTTCTAATTTGTTTGTACCTGAGTCGGGCCACAATAAGCCTCTGGCTTTCTTTTTACCCGTCAATAAACTTATTATTATTATTATTATAGTAACTTTTGGGTGCGAAATAAATAATAAATAATAATAATAAACGGAAGGCAGAAAGAGTGTGTGTGATCATGCCATGATCCCTTGAGTGTTCCCAAATTCACAACCCCCATGCCCCCATCCCTTCCCCAGGGATGTTTGATATATCGACACTCTATAGGGATCGGCCTCTTCCTATACCCGTAATGTTAAAAAAAGGGGCAAGTTTTTGAGACTAACGACAGCGCCATCTGAATTGCGGGAGCATCGTAACTATGTGATGATTCGTCTGCTAGTAGTACTGCCCCTCTGCGAGGCCTATAAAAGTTTAAAAACAACGATGAAGAGAGTTATGTTCGGAATTAAAACATGGACAAAAACAACGAGAAGCTTATTTATTTGTATGAAATTTCAAGTTATTTCAGTGAGTAGTAGTTAATTGATATTAAACTTAGTATAAATAGGTGAATGTTTTCTTTTTAGTGTTGAATTTTCTGTTTAGGAAACTTGAAAAGGGACAATCTTGGATATTTTACTTTGCTCCACAGTTAGGAACTGAACAAAAAGTTCCAGGCATTTTAAAAAAATATTTTAATTTACAAATAGTTTTCAGTTTAAAAGAGTGAAAAGGTATGGAAAAGGCAATTTTGAGATAACTCGTTGAAATTGCGCGGCCAATCTTTCGTAATTTGCGCCTTTTTTATTTCAACCAATCAGTAAATCATTTTCTTCCCACCTTTGTATTTCTCGTGACTTGACGTCATGAATATAGTTACGCTGCTCCCTGACACCAGGCGTCCGATTTTTGAGACGGCTCGCTTTTTTACCCCACATTTTGTCAAGAGAGGCCGATCCCTATAGAGTGTCGATATATCAAACATCCCTGCCTTCCCCCGACGCTATGCTAGAGAGGACTCGGTTTGTACAGTGGAAGGCGGGCGTTTTCCGGTCCCTTTAGAGATCTAGCGTTCATGGCTGAGATGAGCGTGTGAGCATGGATAAAGAATGCGCGTGAAGAAATCCGTTTTCACGCTATAGGATAGGCTATTACGAACGACAGCTTATTCTGTATATACTCTGTTACTGCATCAGTTGTCAGCACGTGCAAACCTAGGTCTCTATGTAACTTTGGCTTGTGCGTGCTGACAAGAGACAAAAAACTTCAGGATTTATAATATCCGCGAGTTTTTTTAGCTCGAGTGCACGGACCTCTACGCCTTACAGATACGTGTGAAATAGCCTACAAACTACTGCACGTTGTATAGAGTAATGTCAGTTCTGCTATGCAAACGTCATACCATAGAGTAGTGTGAGTAGAGGGGGGAGTAGACTGTGTATCCCTCCCTCTAGACGCGCTTTTGTAAGAGGGGATACTGTACGCGCCTGGTAGGGGGATGACATTTAGCTAAGAGATAGAAGGGTATGACGTTTGCATACGTAGAACTGACATTATTCTATCTCTTAGCTCAGTGTCATCCCCCTACCAGGCGCGTACAGTATCCCCTCTTACAAAAGCGCGCCTAGAGGGAGGGATAAACAGTCTACTCCCCTCTCTACCGACAGTCCGACACTACTCTATAGTGTGTTACCACGAACTTTGTAGTGACGTCACATGCTCTTATCTCTTACCTTATTTTCAGGCGACCATATTGGCAGTCGCGAGACATCGTCAGCTTGGGCAATACAAATTCGGGACCCAATATTGACGTCACAGTTTCCTCCCCCCCAGCTTCGCGGTAGCACACTATTGTGTTTTTATGCTGTTTTATTGTGTTTATGCTTTTTTATTTTGTTTTATGCTGTTTTCTTGTGTTTTATGCTGTTTTATTGTGTTTTGTGCTGTTTTATTGTGTGTCTAAGCTGTTTTATTGTGATTTATCCTGTTTTATTGTGATTTATCCTGTTTTATTGTGTTTTATGCAGTTTTATTGTGTTTTTTTGCTGTTTTATTGTGGTTTATGGTGTTCTTTGCTATTTTATTTTATTTATGCTGTCTTATTGTGTTTTATGCTGTTTTCTTGTGTTTTATACTGTTTTATTGTGTTTTGTGCTGTTTTATTGTGTGTCTGAGCTGTTTTATTGTGATTTATGCTGTTTAATGTGTATTTATGCTATTTAATGTGTATTTATGCTGTTTAATTGTGTTTTATGCTGTTTTAATGTGTTCTATGCTGTTTAATTGTGTTTTATGCTGTTTTAATGTGTTCTATGTTGTGATATTGTGTTTTTATGTCGTATTATTGTGGTTTATGGTGTTCTTTGCTGTTTTATGGTGTTCTTTGCTATTTTATTTTGTTTTATGTTGTCTTATTGTATTTTATGCTGTTTTATTGTGTGTTTAAGCTGTTTTATTTTTTTTTGCTGTTTTATTGTGTTTTATGCAGTTTTATTGTGTTTTTATGCTGTTTAACATGTGTTTTATGCTGTTTTATTGTGTTATATGTGTTTTTGAGCTGTTTTATTGTGTTTCGTGCTGTGTTATTGTGTTCTATGCTTTTTTATTGTGTTTTATGCTGTTTTACTTTGTTTTTATGCTGTTTTATTGTGTTTTTATGCTGTTTTATTGTGTTTTTATGCTGTTTTATTGTGTTTTAAACTGTTTTATTGTTTTTTTGCTTTTTTATTGTCCTTTCATGCTGTTTAATGTGTGTTTATGCTGTTTTAATGTGTTTATGTTGTGTTATTGTGCTTTTATGTCGTTTTACTGTGGTTTATGGTGTTCTTTGCTATTTTATTTTGTTTTATGCTGTCTTATTTGGTTTTATGCTGTCTTATTGTGTTTTATGCTGTTTTGTTGTATCTATGCTGTTTTATTGTGTTTTATGCTGTTTTTTGTGTTTTATGCTGTTTTTCTGTGTTTTATGCTGTTTTATTGTGCTTTATGCTGTTTTATTGTGTGCCTAAGCTGTTTTATTGTGTTTGGGCTAAAATATTCTATAAAAGTTATGATATTAGTTAGATATCTCTGCGTTATTCCACAGTTAAAAAATATATTTGATATTCCCTAGCTTTTTCTAAGAGAATGGACATTTAGGACCTAGGTTGTACAATCTTGAAGCTTAAACTGGTAACGTTATATTACCTATAGCTATTTTCCACGGTTGTCGGTAAAAAAAGCCAATGGAAAAGAAAGCCAAGGTAATAAAAGTCAAATTTACGAATACAAAAAAGCCAAGGTAAAAAAATCCACAAACGCGGTAAAAAAAGCCAATGGAAAAAAAGTCAAGATTAAAAAACCACAAACGTTAGAATTATATTAATATATTTTATTATATTATATAATTTCAAGATTGAAAGAATATGGGAGTATATGGGTTTAAGATTGAAAGATTGGGAATGTTTCGATTTATTTATTTTTTTTGGACTTTTAAAATTTATGGAAGTTGTGAGATTGGAAATATTTATCAAGGATTAGAAAGATTTTCTGGGATTTGAAAGATTTGTGAAGTTTTAAAGATTTATCAAGAATTTATAAGATTTTCTGGGATTTCAGAGATTTTCTGGGATTAGAAAGAATAGGGACTTGGCAATTCGAGCTTAACTCCGCCCCCAGCACCATTATGGTATGTTTTTTAACAGAATGAAAGCTATATAAGCTCCTCCTCCTGGTATGTTTTTAGCACTAGTGGAACGTAGCCTGACGTTGCATGACGTAGTACTGCCAAGTCCCTATTTCTGGGATTTGAAAGATTTATTAGATTTTCTGGGATTTGAAAGATTTATTAGATTTCCAGGGATTTGAAAGATTTATCAAGAATTTATTAGATTTCCAGGGATTTGAAAGATTTATCAAGAATTTATTAGATTTTCTGGAATTTGAAAGATTTGAAGATTTTTAAGATTTCCAGATTCAAAATTTTCTACTGTACGAGATTTGTAGGAGCGTCGGACCCCTCGGGTTAGCCACAATATAAAATTTGGACAACCTTACATATAAAATGAAATGGCTTTTATTTCCGTATTTTTCTCTTTTTTTACCTTGGCTTTTTTTACCTTGCTTTTTTAACCTTAGCTTTTTTTACTGTGGCTTTTTTCACCTGGATTCATTTTCCACAGATACAAGCATCTGCTGCATTATGAGCCTTTTGACGTCTTCTTCCCAGTGCCAAGCAGAGGGGACGGGGTCAACGCCATTCAGTGATAAAGGAGGGCTTCTCATATCACACGACGCGAGCAAGTTTCAACGAAGTTCACTTTTTGTTTTTATATCTATATACTTTTGTTTATACTTCATAAATGTACTATAGCATAAATAAATTGTTCGTCGATTTAATGAATCTCATTTTTTATTCCTTTTCTTGTCAAATAAGTTACAGGCATATATAGGATTTTAAAATGGATTAATTAGATAAAAACGGATTGGGAATATGGGTTAATTAGAGGTTCCCGGTAATCACTTTAGCACTGTTAAAGGCAGCGCGTCGAGGGGCTATTCACTAATGAAAATTTTCTTTTATCGCTGACTTTTATTTACGCTTTAAAAAAGGGTAGGGATTCATTGGTGATTTAAAATGGATGGGGATTAATGGTTGCGTCTGGATTACGAGTAATCATCGAGGGGCTACTCACTAAAAACTCGCTAGCGATTTTAAACGGGATTGGGATTATGGGTAACTTAGGGGTTACGGGTTAATATTATTTTACTAGTTATGAACGGATAATTAAGCATTGACACATTTGCCACTAGGGGTGCTGTATACGTAGTTACGTATTTACTGACATCTAAAACATGATAAAATTCTGCTAGACACTCGTGTAAGCAAAATATAGTTCATAAATTGCCGCTAGGGGCGCTGTATACGTAGTTACGTATTTACTGACATCTAATACCCAAAAAAATTTATATAGGCCTAACGGTGTGTTCTCTTATTTGAATTAGCGCCCACGTGACACTTCGAAGCGCCCCCAACGACGGAATTCCTTATAAAACTCGGACGCCACTTGTCCAGTTCTCTTTTCTCTCTGTGCCGGCGACCAGTCAAGATCGTTCCTTGATCAGCTCCTCGTCATGCTGACATTCGAAGGCAATATTGGATGGAAAGCCACGTTTTACACCGATGTTTTGGCGTGACTCTAAGCTCTCCGCCATTGAATGTCCATTAGAACGTTGACATCAACGCGAAAGGTTAAGCCTAGTACGGTATGTGTGAAAGTCTTTCAATAATCCAAAGCCATCCAGCTAGCATTTTATTATTTTATTTAATCCTAGAGTTTAAATTATTTAGGTAGAGTTAATTGTTAGTTAATTATGTTTATTTATTGAAAATTAACTACAATATGAAAAATTTCCAGACGCGAGGTCAGTTAGACAAGGCATAATTTAGAACATCTTTAATCATGTACTTGGGCTCATATTAGGGGAAATTAAATTCCTTATTTATTTTAAATAATAAACCTCGACTGTTTGCAAATTAGGTCTCATTTAACGGCGCGAAACTATATTACCTGAAATGAGTAACGCATGGTTTAACGGGGCCAGATTAGGTTGCACTAGGCTTGGCTAAACCTTTTATAAAAATTTATCCGGGCCTGGCACTAATCTCTAAGCTTTTACTTTATGCCATCATTTTAATTAAAATTAATGAGGGTATTTTTGAATTATTACGCGTAAATTATAGATTTGAGATTCTAAAATTTCATTCGTGGCAGAATTTAATTATTTTAGATAATGAACCACGGTCTATTTAATAATAAATTAAATGGTTTAAATTAATAAGGGTTAACTGTTAATAAATTATCATTAATTATGCAAATTAAGTCAGTTTAATAATTTTAAAATGAGCAATGAACGCGAAGTTAAGGCTTGAGATTTTTAATTTATATTTACTGGAATATTTTACGTAGTTTTTTTCTTAAATTATTTTAATCTATGGTATTGTTTCCGTGAGTTATTACTTACTATTTTGTTAGGACCTTAAGTACCCGTTTAATTCTGATATGGAAATTGCTTAATATTTAGTCCAATTCTTAAATTCTATTTATGGGAATATTTTACTTGGTTTTTTTCTTAAATTATTATTTTGCTAGGACGTTAAAGTAGCCCTTTAATTCTGATTTAGCTTAATATTTAGTGATTTTTAAATTTTGTTTTTGGGAATATTTTACAAGTGTTTCTTCATTAACTTACGGAAACAAAACCATAGATTAAAATAATTTTTTTGTTAGGACCCCTCTAATTCTTATTAATATTTGCTATTAACATATTTTCATTTTTAGAAGTGACTGATTTTCTTGGATATTCTGTTGCTGGTCATTCAGAGACGTTTTCTAGTAGATGATTTCAACCTTTGATAAACTCTGGAGTTCATCCGCTTTTAAAGACGCTCATTCCAGTTGACATCTTCCTTGGATTTGCGATAAAAGATGTTTTCAACCTGATGTGGCCTTGCAACCATTCTCTACAATTACTGGCGATGAACATAACCGGATCTAGAAAAATTCAAATTTTAATTAGAATTATACTTGCAACTACTTAGTTTCTTTTTACGCGTTCAAACTTTAATTTACGTCACACTTTGTATTATTTTTTGTTGAAAATTTTTGTAAAGACCTAATTTTTTTACTTTTTGTTCAATAAATTTTGCCTTAAACCACTTTTTTTGTTTTCTTAGAAATTATTTGATTAAGAGGGAAGGTTTGAATTTTTTAGCTCTAAACAGATAGCCTATTTTTTGGGGACCCTCTTTTAAGCTTCTTTTAGCTAATATGAAAAAAATTCTATTAAAACGAAAAAAATAAGCAAAAATAAGCTTAAATTGTTTTAAAAAGTAAAAAAAGCCTAAAAAAGGGTCCCAAAAATACTACCCTAAGTCCAGACCCTAAAAAATTCAAACCATCCCTCTTATCGAAAGTATTTCAAGAAAACAAATAACGTGAGGCAAGATAAAAATTTTTTATTGAGAAAAAAACAATTGAGGTGTTTACAAAAATTTTCAACAAAAAAATATTTAAAGTGTTCCATAAATTAAAATTTGACCGCGTAAAATTAAAAGGGGTAGGCTAGTTACCGATTAAATTTAAGAATAAAATTAAGTTCATTAGCAGAAAAACTTGGCGGTCCAATCAGTTTGAAGGCCTCGTGTTTCGAAAATCCAAGAAAGATGTCATCTGGAATGAGGGTCCTTAACATCGGATGAACTTCCAAGTCTACTTGAAAACGTCTCTGAATGACCAGCAACAGATCCAAGAAAATCATTCGGGTCTAAAAAATAAAATAAATTAATAACAAATATTAAGGCAATGCCTAATTTTAAAATAAATGCTACTTTAAACCTAACAAAATAATAATTTACCGAAATAATCCCATATATTTAAATAATTAGCGAAATTCTGGCGATATATTGGTAAGAAATTTTTTTAATAATCTATGCTAAATTTCTTAAGCCTTGTGCAAATGTCTTGACTTCGTGGTCGTGGTTTCTTTAATTTTAATTCAAAATTATTATTTAATAGACTGAATTTACGTAAATAATAATAATTAACTGCCTGTTTCATTAAACTACTTAATTTATTAAAACAATAAGCTATTTAAAAAAGGCTTACATTTACTGCGCATTAACAAGTCTGTTCATTCCAACATGGCCTCTCTAAATCGATTCCAAAAGAACATTCAATGGCGGATAAGGACTCTAGATTCTGGATTTATTCCTTGACGGCGAAAAGAAAAATGGCTGATCGTCGGCGAAAGTCCTGATTTCCAAGAGCTGAGCAGGAAACGATCTTGACTCCACGATGCCAATCGAAGAAAGAAATTTCGGCCGGTTACTCAAGAACAAACTTCTCTCCCGCAAGGTTTACGCCCTCAAGACGTTAAAAGCAGACGACACTAATTGGAGTAATACCCTTTTTCCGTTGGTCTATTCCATGGAGTAATTTTCTTGGAGCGAGAAGGAAAATTTCTTTGAAATCCCATAAAATTAGGTGTCTCCTACAATATTGCTCCATACCTTCCAATTTCCTTTTCCATGGAGTAATTTTATTGGATCGAAAATAAAGGTTTCCTTAAAATTCCATAAAATTTGTCTGTTTTCTGCAATATTGGCAGACGGAAGGAAACAGACAAATTTTATGGAATTTTAGGGAAACTTTTATTTTCGCTCCAATGAATTTACTCCATGGAAAAGGACATTGGAAGGTATGGAGCAATATTGTAGGAGACACCAAATTTTATGGAATTTTAGGGAATCTTTCATTTTCGATCCATAAAAATTACTCCATGGAAAACGACAATGGAAGGTATGGAGCAATTTTGTAGGAGACACCAAATTTTATGGAATTTCAAAGAAATTTTCCTTCTCGCTCCAAGAAAATTACTCCATGGAATAGACCAACGGAAAAAGGGTATTACTCCAATTAGTGTCGTCAGCTTTTAACGTCTTGAGGGCTAAACCTTGCGGGAGAGAAGTTTGTTCTTGAGTAACCGGCCGAAATTTCTATCTTCGATTGGCATCGTGGAGTCAAGATCGTTTCCTGCTCAGCTCTTGGAAATCAGGACTTTCGCCGACGATCAGCCATTTTTCTTTTCGCCGTCAAGGAATAAATCCAGAATCTAGAGTCCTTATCCGCCATTGAATGTTCTTTTGGAATCGATTTAGAGAGGCCATGTTGGAATGAGCAGACTTGTTAATGCGCAGTAAATGTAAGCCTTTTTTAAATAGCTTATTGTTTTAATAAATTAAGTAGTATTAATGAAACAGGCAGTTAATTATTATATTTACGTAAATTCAGTCTATTAAATAATAATTTTGAATTAAAATTATAGAAACCACGACCACGAAGTCAAGACATTTGCACAAGGCTTAAGAAATTTAGCATAGATTATTAAAAAAATTTCTTACCAATATATCGCCAGAATTTCGCTAATTATTTAAATATATGGGATTATTTCGGTAAATTATTATTTTGTTAGGTTTAAAGTAGCATTTATTTTAAAATTAGGCATTGCCTTAATATTTGTTATTAATTTATTTTATTTTTTAGACCCGAATGATTTTCTTGGATCTGTTGCTGGTCATTCAGAGACGTTTTCAAGTAGACTTGGAAGTTCATCCGATGTTAAGGACCCTCATTCCAGATGACATCTTTCTTGGATTTTCGAAACACGAGGCCTTCAAACTGATTGGACCGCCAAGTTTTTCCGCTAATGAACTTAATTTTATTCTTAAATTTAATCGGTAACTAGCCTACCCCTTTTAATTTTACGCGGTCAAATTTTAATTTATGGAACACTTTAAATATTTTTTGTTGAAAATTTTTGTAAACACCTCAATTGTTTTTTTCTCAATAAAAAATTTTTATCTTGCCTCACGTTATTTGTTTTCTTGAAATACTTTCGATAAGAGGGATGGTTTGAATTTTTTAGGGTCTGGACTTAGGGTAGTATTTTTGGGACCCTTTTTTAGGCTTTTTTTACTTTTTAAAACAATTTTTGCTTATTTTTTCGTTTTAATAGAATTTTTTTCATATTAGCTAAAAGAAGCTTAAAAGAGGGTCCTTAAAAGAGGGTCCCAAAAAATAGGCTATCTGTTTAGAGCTAAAAAATTCAAACCTTCCCTCTTAATCAAATAATTTCTAAGAAAACAAAAAAAGTGGTTTAAGGCAAATTTATTGAACAAAAAGTAAAAAAATTAGGTCTTTACAAAAATTTTCAACAAAAAATAATATAAAGTGTGACGTAAATTAAAGTTTGAACGCGTAAAAAGAAACTAAGTAGTTGCAAGTATAATTCTAATTAAAATTTGAATTTTTCTAGATTCGGTTATGTTCATCGCCAGTAATTGTAGAGAATGGTTGCAAGGCCACATCAGGTTGAAAACATCTTTTATCGCAAATCCAAGGAAGATGTCAACTGGAATGAGCGTCTTTAAAAGCGGATGAACTCCAGAGTTTATCAAAGGTTGAAATCATCTACTAGAAAACGTCTCTGAATGACCAGCAACAGAATATCCAAGAAAATCAGTCACTTCTAAAAATGAAAATATATTTATAACAAATATTAAGTCATTGCCTAGTAAGAATTAAAGGGGTCCTAACAAAAAAATATTTTAATCTGTGGTAATGTTTCCGTAAATTATTGAAGGAATATTTCGTTAAATATTTTCATAAATAAAATCACACTAAATATTAAGACATTACCAAATCGGAATTAAAGGGCTACTTTAAGGTGCTAGCAAAATAATAATTAACGGAAAGAATACCTTAGATTAAAATAATTTAAGGAAAAAAACTAAAATATTCCCTTAAGAAAAATTTAAGAATCGCACTAAATATTAAGCCATTTCCAAACCATAATTAAAGGGCTGCTTTAAGGTCCTAGCAAAATTATGATTTACGGAAACAGAATCATAGATTAAAATGATTTAAGTAAAAGCTAAGTAATATATTCCCATAAGAAGAAATTAAGAATCTCAAGCCTTAACTTCGCGTGCACGGGTCATTTTAGGATTATTAAAAGGACTTAATTTGCACTAATTTATTATCAGTTAACCCTAATTTATTTAAACTATTTAATTAAATACCGCCATAAAGAAATTTTAAAATCTCAAATATTTAAAATAACGAGTTTATTTTTAACTTTTGCGCTCAAATTAACTTGAATTAAAATGCCGGAATAAAGTAAAAGCTTAGAGATTAGTGCCAGGCCCGGATACATTTTTTAAATGTTAAGCCTAGTACAGCTTAATCTCGCCCCGTTAAATCATACACGAGACTTATTTTAGCTTCGCGCCGTTAAATGAGACCTAATTTGCAAACAGTCGAGGTTTATTATTTAAAATAAATAAGGAATTTAATTTCCCCTAATATGAGCCCAAGTACATGATTAAAGATGTTCTAAATTAAGCCTTGTCTAACTGACCTCGCGTCTGGAAATTTTTTCATATTGTAGTTAATTTTCAATAAATAAACATAATTAACTAACAATTAACTCTACCTAAATAATTTAAACTCTAGGATTAAATAAAATAATAAATGCTAGCTGGATGGCTTTGGATTATTGAAAGACTTTCACACATACCGTACTAGGCTTAACCTTTCGCGTTGATGTCAACGTTCTAATGGACATTCAATGGCGGAGAGCTTAGAGTCACGCCAAAACATCGGTGTAAAACGTGGCTTTCCATCCAATATTGCCTTCGAATGTCAGCATGACGAGGAGCTGATCAAGGAACGATGTTGACTGGTCGCCGGCACAGAGAGAAAAGAGAACTGGACAAGTGGCGTCCGAGTTTTATAAGGAATTCCGTCGTTGGGGGCGCTTCGAAGTGTCACGTGGGCGCTAATTCAAATAAGAGAACACACCGTTAGGCCTATATAAATTTTTTTGTGTATTAGATGTCAGTAAATACGTAACTACGTATACAGCGCCCCTAGCGGCAATTTATGAACTATATTTTGCTTACACGAGTGTCTAGCAGAATTTTATCATGTTTTAGATGTCAGTAAATACGTAACTACGTATACAGCGCCCCTAGCGGCAATTTATGAACTATATTTTGCTTACACGAAAGTCTAATAGAATTTTATCATGTTTTAGATGTCAGTAAATACGTAACTACGTATACAGCACCCCTA
>JAEQBA010001610.1:0-29158 GCA_019434445.1 Phalangium opilio | reverse complement strand
ATCGACGCCATTCAGTGATATATGGGATATCTATTACTTTTGTTTATACTTCATAAATGGAATAAATAAATTGTTCCTGGTATCACTTTAGCACTGTTAAGGCAGCGCGTCGAGGGGCTATTCACTAATGAAAATTTTCTTTTATTGGTTATTTTTATTCACGCTGTTAAAAAGGATAGGGATTCATTGGTGATTTAAAATGGATGGGGATTAATGGTTGCGTCTGTATTACGAGTAATCATCGAGGGGCTACTCACTAAAAACTCGTTAGCGATTTTAAACGGGATTGGGATTGTGGGTAACTTAGGGGCTACGGGTTGTTATTATTTTACTAGTTATGAACGGATTATTAAGCATTCACACATTTGCCGCTAGGGGCGCTGTGTACGTAGTTACGTATTTACTGACATCTAAAACATGATAAAATTCTGCCAGACATTCGTGTAAGCAATAGATAGTTCATAAATTGCCGCTAGGGGCGCTGTGTACGTAGTTACGTATTTACTGACATCTAAAACATGATAAAATTCTGCCAGACATTCGTGTAAGCAATAGATAGTTCATAAATTGCCGCTAGGGGCGCTGTATACGTAGTTACGTATTTACTGACATCTAATACATGAAGAAATTTGCCGCTAGGGGCGCTGTCTATAATATTATATAGGCCTAACGGTGTGTTCTCTAATTTGAATTAGCGCCCACGTCACACTTCGAAGCGCCCCCAACGACGGAATTTACTATAAAACTCGGACGCCACTTGTCCAGGTTTCTTTTCTCTCTGTGCCGGCGACCAGTCAACATCGTTCCTTGATCATCTCCTCGTAATCCTGACTTTCGAAGGCAGTATTGGATGGAAAGCCACGTTTTACGCCGATGGTGGGACGTGACTCTAAGCTCTCCGCCATTGAATGTCCATTAGAACGTTGAAATCAACGCGAAAGGTTAAGCCTAATACGGTATGTGTGAAAGTCTTTCAATAATCCAAAGCCATCCAGCTAGCAATTTATTATTTTATTTAATCCTAGAGTTTAAATTATTTAGGTAGAGTTAATTGTTAGTTAATTATGTTTATTTATTAAAAATAACTACAATATGAAGAAATTTCCAGACACGAGGTCAGTTAGTCAAGGCTTAATTTAGAACATATTAAATCAAGTACTTGGGCTCATATTAGGAGAAATTAAATTCCTTATCTATTTTAAATAATAAACCTCGACTGTTTGCAAATTAGGTCTCATTTAACGGCGCGAAACTATATTACCTAAAATGAGTAACGTATGGTTTAACGGGGCCAGATTAGGTTGCACTAGGCTAGGCTAAACCTTTTATAAAAATTTATCCGGGCTTGGCACTAATCTCTAAGTTTTTACTTTATGCCGTCGTTTTAATTTAAATTAACGAGGGTATCTTAGAATTATTAGGCGTAAATTATAGATTTGAGATTCTAAAATTTCATTCGAGGCAGTATTTAATTATTTAGATAATGAACTACGTTCTATTTAATAAATTAAATGGTTTAAATTAATTAGGGTTAACTGTTAATAAGTTATCATTAATTATGGAGATTAAGTCAATTTAATAATTTTAAAATGAGCCACGAACGCGAAGTTAAGGCTAGAGATTTTTAATTTATATTTACGTAGTTTTTTTCTTAAATTATTTTAATCTATGGTATTGTTTCCGTGAGTTATTATTTTGTTGGGACCTTGAGTAGCCGTTTAATTCTGATATGGAAATTGCTTAATATTTAGTGCAATTCTTACATATATATTTATGGGAATATTTTACTTTTTTTTTCTTAAATTATTATTTTGCTAGGACCTTAAAGTAGCCATTGAATTCTGATTTAGCTTAATATTTAGTGCGATTTTTAAATTTTGATTTTGGGAATATTTTACAAAGTTTTTCTTATATAATTTACGGAAACAAATCCATAGATTAAAATTATTTTTTTGTTAGCCCCTCTAATTCTTATTAATATTTGTCATTAATATATTTTCATTTTTAGACGCGATGACGTTCTTGGATATTCTTTTGCTGGTCATTCGGAGAAGTTTCCTAGCAGATGAATTCAACCTTTGTTAGAGACGCTCATTCCAGATGACATCTTCCTTGGATTGGCGATACAAGATGTTTTCAACGTGTGGTGGCCTTGCAATCATTCTCTACAAAGATGCGATGAACATCACCGAATCTAGAAAATTAAATTTTTAATAGAATTATATTTGCAACTACTTAATTTCTTTTTACACGTTCAAACTTCAATTTACGGGACACTTTATATCTTTTTTGTTGAAAATTTTGTAAACACCTTATTTTTTACTTTTTGTTAAATAAATTATGCCTTAAACCACTTTTTTTGTTTTCTTAAAAATTATTAGATTAAGAGGGAAGGTTTGAATTTTTTAGCTCTAAACAGATAGCCTATTTTTTGAGGACCCTCTTTTAGCTTATACATAAAAAATAAAACGATCAAATTGTTTTGGAAAAAAATTAGCCTAAAACAAGCTTAAATTGCCTAAAAAAGAAAAAAAAGCCTAAAAAGGGTCCAAAAATACTACCCTAAGTCCAGACCCTAAAAAATTCAAGCCATCCCCAATATCGAAACTTTTTTAAGAAAACAAAGAACGTGAGGCAAGAAAAAAAATTTTATTGAGAAAAAAACAATTGAGGTGTTTACAAAAATTTGTATGAAAAAATATTTAAAGCGTTCCATAAATTAAAATTTGACCGCGTAAAATTAAATAGGGTAGGCTAGTTACCGATTAAATTTAAGAATAAAATCAAGTTAATTGGCGGAAAAACTTCAAGTCCAATCTCAATTTGAAGGCCTCGTGTTTCGCAAATCCAAGAAAGATGTCATCTGGATTGAGGGTCCTTAACATCGGATGAACTTCCAAGTCTACTTGAAAACGTCTTTGAATGACCAGCAACAGCTTATCCAAGAAAATCATTCGCGTCTAAAATTTAAAATAAATTAATTACAAATATTAAAGCAATGCCTAATTTTAAAATAAGTGCCACTTTAAGCCTAACAAAATAATAATTTACCGAAATAATCCCATATATTTAAAAAATTAGCGAAATACAGGCGATATATTGCTAAGAAGTTCTTTTTTAATAATCTAAGTTAAATTTCTTAAGCCTTGTTCAAATGTCTTAACCTCGTGGTCGTGGTTTATTTAATTTTAATTCAAAATTAAAATTTAATAGACTGAATTTACGTAAATAATAATAATTAACTGCCTGTTTCATTTAAAACTACTTAATTTATTAAAACAATAAGCTATTTAAAAAAGGCTTACATTTGCTGCGCATTAACAAGTTTTTGTTCATTCCAACACGACCTCGCTGAATCGATTCCAAAAGAACATTCAATGGCGGAAAAGAGCTCTAGATTCTGGATTTATTCCTTGACGGCGAAAAGAAAAATGGCTGATCGTCGGCGAAAGGCCTGATTTCCAAGAGCTGAGCAGGAAACGATCTTGACTCCACGATGCCAATCGAAGAAAGAAATTTCGGCCGGTTACTCAAGAAAAAAGTTCTCTCCCGCAAGATTTACGCCCTCAAGACGTTAAAAGCAGACGACACTAATTGGAGTAATACCGTTTTTCCGTTGGCCTATTCCATGGAGTAATTTTCTTGGAGCGAGAAGGAAACTTTCTTTAAAATTCCATAAAATTTGGTGTCTCCTACAATAATGCTCCGTACCTTACATTGTCGTTTTCCATGAAGTAATTTTTATGGAGCGAAAATGAACGTTTCCCTAAAATCTGGTGTCTCCTAAAATAATGCTCCATACCTTCCATTGTCCTGTTCCATGGAGTAATTTCATTAGAGCGAAAAATGAACGTTTCCCTAAAATTTGGTGTCTCCTACAATATTGCTCCATACCTTCAATTGTCCTTTTCCATGGAGTAATTTTCGCTCCAAGGAAATTACTCCATGGAAAGGACAATGGAACGGAAAAACGGTATCACTCCTTTGTTGAATTTACATCAATTAGTGTCGTCTGCTTTTAACGTCTTGAGGGCGTAAATCTTGCGGGAGAGAACTTTTTTCTTGAGTAACCGGCCGAAATTTCTTTCTTCGATTGGCATCGTGGAGTCAAGATCGTTTCCTGCTCAGCTCTTGGAAATCAGGCCTTTCGCCGACGATCAGCCATTTTTCTTTTCGCCGTCAAGGAATAAATCCAGAATCTAGAGCTCTTTTCCGCCATTGAATGTTCTTTTGGAATCGATTCAGCGAGGTCGTGTTGGAATGAACAAAAACTTGTTAATGCGCAGCAAATGTAAGCCTTTTTTAAATAGCTTATTGTTTTAATAAATTTAGTAGTTTTAAATGAAACAGGCAGTTAATTATTATTATTTACGTAAATTCAGTCTATTAAATTTTAATTTTGAATTAAAATTAAATAAACCACGACCACGAGGTTAAGACATTTGAACAAGGCTTAAGAAATTTAACTTAGATTATTAAAAAAGAACTTCTTAGCAATATATCGCCTGTATTTCGCTAATTTTTTAAATATATGGGATTATTTCGGTAAATTATTATTTTGTTAGGCTTAAAGTGGCACTTATTTTAAAATTAGGCATTGCTTTAATATTTGTAATTAATTTATTTTAAATTTTAGACGCGAATGATTTTCTTGGATAAGCTGTTGCTGGTCATTCAAAGACGTTTTCAAGTAGACTTGGAAGTTCATCCGATGTTAAGGACCCTCAATCCAGATGACATCTTTCTTGGATTTGCGAAACACGAGGCCTTCAAATTGAGATTGGACTTGAAGTTTTTCCGCCAATTAACTTGATTTTATTCTTAAATTTAATCGGTAACTAGCCTACCCTATTTAATTTTACGCGGTCAAATTTTAATTTATGGAACGCTTTAAATATTTTTTGTGCAAAATTTTTGTAAACACCTCAATTGTTTTTTTCTCAATAAAAAATTTTTTTCTTGCCTCACGTTCTTTGTTTTCTTAAAAAAGTTTCGATATTGGGGATGGCTTGAATTTTTTAGGGTCTGGACTTAGGGTAGTATTTTTGGACCCCTTTTTAGGCTCTTTTTTCTTTTTTAGGCAATTTAAGCTTGTTTTAGGCTAATTTTTTTCCAAAACAATTTGATCGTTTTATTTTTTATGTATAGCCTAAAAGAGGGTCCTCAAAAAATAGGCTATCTGTTTAGAGCTAAAAAATTCAAACCTTCCCTCTTAATCTAATAATTTTTAAGAAAACAAAAAAAGTGGTTTAAGGCGTAATTTATTGAACAGAAAGTAAAAAATAAGGTGTTTACAAAAATTTTCAACAAAAAATAATATAAAGTGTCCCGTAAATTGAAGTTTGAACGTGTAAAAAGAAATTAAGTAGTTGCAAATATAATTCTATTAAACATTTAATTTTCTAGATTCGGTGATGTTCATCGCATCTTTGTAGAGAATGATTGCAAGGCCACCACACGTTGAAAACATCTTGTATCGCAAATCCAAGGAAGATGTCATCTGGAATGAGCGTCTCTAACAAAGGTTGAATTCATCTGCCAGGAAACTTCTCCGAATGGCCAGCAAAAGAATATCCAAGAACGTCATCGCGTCTAAAAATGAAAATATATTAATGACAAATATTAATAAGAATTAGAGGGGCTAACAAAAAAATAATTTTAATCTATGGATTTGTTTCCATAAATTATATAAGAAAAACTTTGTAAAATATTCCCAAAATCAAAATTTAAAAATCGCACTAAATATTAAGCTAAATCAGAATTCAATGGCTACTTTAAGGTCCTAGCAAAATAATAATTTAAGAAAAAAACCGAGTAAAATATTCCCATAAATATAATGTAAGAATTGCACTAAATATTAAGCAATTTCCATATCAGAATTAAACGGCTACTCAAGGTCCCAACAAAATAATAACTCACGGAAACAATACCATAGATTAAAATAATTTAAGAAAAAAACTACGTAAATATAAATTAAAAATCTCTAGCCTTAACTTCGCGTTCGTGGCTCATTTTAAAATTATTAAATTGACTTAATCTCCATAGTTAATGATAACTTATTAACAGTTAATCCTAATTAATTTAAACCATTTAATTTATTAAATAGAACGTAGTTCATTATCTAAAATAATTAAATACGGCCTCGAATGAAATTTTAGAATCTCAATCTAAATTTACGCCTAATAATTCTAAGATACCCTCGTTAATTTAAATTAAAACGACGGCATAAAGTAAAAACTTAGAGATTAGTGCCAAGCCCGGATAAATTTTTATAAAAGGTTTAGCCTAGCCTAGTGCAACCTAATCTGGCCCCGTTAAACCATACGTTACTCATTTTAGGTAATATAGTTTCGCGCCGTTAAATGAGACCTAATTTGCAAACAGTCGAGGTTTATTATTTAAAATAGATAAGGAATTTAATTTCCCCTAATATGAGCCCAAGTACTTGATTTAATATGTTCTAAATTAAGCCTTAACTAACTGACCTCGTGTCTGGAAATTTCTTCATATTGTAGTTATTTTTTAATAAATAAACATAATTAACTAACAATTAACTCTACCTAAATAAGTTAAACTCTAGGATTAAATAAAATAATAAATTGCTAGCTGGATGGCTTTGGATTATTGAAAGACTTTCACACATACCGTATTAGGCTTAACCTTTCGCATTGATTTCATCGTTCTTATGGACATTCAATGGCGGAGAGCTTAGAGTCACGTCCCACCATCGGCGTAAAACGTGGCTTTCCATCCAATACTGCCTTCGAAAAACAGGATTACGAGGAGATGATCAAGGAACGATGTTGACTGGTCGCCGGCACAGAGAGAAAAGAAACCTGGACAAGTGGCGTCCGAGTTTTATAGTAAATTCCGTCGTTGGGGGCGCTTCGAAGTGTGACGTGGGCGCTAATTCAAATTAGAGAACACACCGTTAGGCCTATATAATATTATAGACAGCGCCCCTAGCGGCAAATTTCTTCATGTATTAGATGTCAGTAAATACGTAACTACGTATACAGCGCCCCTAGCGGCAATTTATAAACTATCTATTGCTTACACGAATGTCTGGCAGAGTTTTATCATGTTTTAGATGTCAGTAAATACGTAACTACGTACACAGCGCCCCTAGCGGCAATTTATGAACTATCTATTGCTTACACGAATGTCTGGCAGAATTTTATCATGTTTTAGATGTCAGTAAATACGTAACTACGTACACAGCGCCCCTAGCGGCAAATGTGTGAATGCTTAATAATCCGTTCATAACTAGTAAAATAATAACAACCCGTAGCCCCTAAGTTACCCACAATCGCAATCCCGTTTAAAATCGCTAACGAGTTTTTAGTGAGTAGCCCCTCGATGATTACTCGTAATACAGACGCAACCATTAATCCCCATCCATTTTAAATCACCAATGAATCCCTATCCTTTTTAACAGCGTGAATAAAAATAACCAATAAAAGAAAATTTTCATTAGTGAATAGCCCCTCGACGCGCTGCCTTTAACAGTGCTAAAGTGATTACCAGGAACCTATAATTATCCCATATTCCCAATCCTTTTTAATCTAATTAAAGCATTTTAAAATCCTATATATGCCTGCTGTAACTTAAATGACAGAAAAGGAATAAAAAGCGAGATTTATTAAATCGACGAACAATTTATTTATTCTATAGTACATTTATGAAGTATAAACAAAAGTATATGGATATAAAAACAAAAAGTAAACTTCATTGAAACTTGCTCGCGGCGTGTGATATCACTGAATGGCGTCGATCCCGTCCCCTCTGCTTGGCACTGGGAAGAAGACGTGAATAGGCTCATAATGCGGCAGATGCTTGTATTTTTCCTTGAAATTAGAAAAGTTCATTTTAAACTCATTATCGACATAAACACTAGTATTAATACTTGGAATGCTTTAGTTAGCACAGAAACAACGATAAAACACACAAAAACCACAATAAAACGCACAAAAACCACAATAAAACACAAAAACTACAATAAAACACAGAAAAACTACAATAAAACACACAAAAACTACAATAAAACGCTCAGAAACTACAATAAAACGCTCAGAAACTACAATAAAACACACAAAAACTGCAATAAAACACACAGAAAGTACAATAAAACACACAGAAAGTACAACAAAACGCACAAAAACTGCAATAAAACGCACAGAAACTGCAATAAAACGCACAGAAACCACAATAAAACACAAAAACTACAATAAAACACACAAAAACTACAATAAAACGCACAAAAACTGCAATAAAACGCACAGAAACTGCAATAAAACGCACAGAAACCACAATAACACACAAAAACTACAATAAAACACACAAAAACTACAATAAAACGCACAAAAACTGCAATAAAACGCACAGAAACTACACTAAAACGCACAGAAACTACAATAAAACACGATAAAACAGCATAGAACAACATAAACCACAGTAAAACAGCATAAAAACACAATAAACAGTATAAAACACAATAAAACATCATAGACACACATTAAACAGCATAAACACACTTTAAACAGCATAGAAACACAATACAACAGCGAAAACATACAATAAAACAGTAAACAGCATAAACACAAATTAAACAGCTTAAAACAGAATTAAACAGCATAAAACACAATAAAACAGCATAAACACACATTAAACAGCATAAAACACAATAAAACAGCATAAACACACATTAAACAGCATAAAAACACAATAAAACAGCATAAAACACAATAAAACAGCATAGAACTACATAAACCACAATAAAACAATTAACAAACAAATAGAACAATAAGGTAACAAATTAAACAATACACGAGCAAAAAGAACAATAAGGTAACAAATTAGACAATAAACGAGCAAATAAGATAATAATTGAATCCAAAAATCAGATAGATAAAAATTAATTAAATGTTAAATTGGACAAGAAAAATCTACATTCTTCACCAGAACTCTATAATCTATTTTTGAAAAGAGCTTAAGGTTATATCCAGCCCTGGTGATACCTTTTAGTATACCGTCACGTGATTACTGTCACGCGCTTATTTCAAAATCAAGTTAGGCCTACCTTTTTACCTCTCCGAACGACAAGGACTATTTCTGAGCATAATTTTCTGTTATTCAACGAAGGCGACGAAGATAAGATACTCATTTTCGAAACTGATCGGATGGTTGGGAGAAACTGTTCTGCTCAACGCATTTGCATGGATAGAACATTCAAAGCTTCACCAGCACTATTTTATCAACTCTGTACCTCAGCTATTTGTATTGCTACCAGATAAATCTCGCGAAACTTATGATCGTATGTTTCGCGCCATACAAACAATCGCCGCAATCCGTGGTTTATCTTTCAGCCCTGCAGAATTCATGTGGTGCCATGGTGACAACGCGGATGCAAGAATGAACAATGATTGTGAAGGCACACATAACAAGTGGAACAAAGCGTTGTAGGTCCTCCATCCCAACATCTATGAACTCATACAGTTTATGAAAAGAGAAGAGGTCCATCAAGAAATTGAAATAGACTCCCTGAGCCTTCTTCACCCTGTTAGACCACCTCTAAAAATGTTCCGCGATCTTGAGAACAAACGGAATATTCTAAGAGAACAATTGGACTACGGCGCTAAAACACCCGAAGAGTTTTGGAGGCAATAAAATATGGATTTAATTTAGAATAGTAAAATGTATACGATACTTGTTTTAATTTTGGGAGAAATAAAAATTTGGGATAAAAATCATTGGGAGAAATTATTTTGGGTAAACTGGGATTGCGATAAGTAGCGTTTGGGAGAACTATTATGGGGAAATGGGACTAAATCAATTCAAGGACTAAATCATTTCAGTTTTCTAAATCTGCGTGAAGACACTTCAAAAAAAGTTAGGAATTTTTTGGTTTTTATAAATAGGCCTATAAATTAAATTCATTTTTTATTAACTCGGTTTATTAACATCTGTTATACAAGTATATTACAAACACAATTTTTACAATATCTTATGGGTCTTCGCTTAGGTTCGTGATATGTTGGGCATTTTTTAATCCTTTAAACACTTAATATAGTTCATATTGAATTCATTTTAAAGTATTATTTTTCCATTCGTACCAATGGCGATTGTACTATGTTAAATTATAAACAGCGTTTTAAATAAATTTAATGTTATTATCACAGTATCACAATTTGTAATTACTTAATCATTAACAGAAATTGTTAATTACGCTTATGATCTACATCAATATTTGATTTTAATTAAAATTTTTAATTAGCTCTAATGTACTTTGCTGTTCACAGTTGCTGACTTATTCGTAAATTAAATTGAATTGAATAAATTCTTCTGAAATTAATTACAGAGTTATCTATAATTAAAGGCTATAAATTTATAATTACTTTCATAAATCACCATATAGGTCAAGTACTTGCATTTTTTAATAAGTACAGTTATCAGCATAACTTAGTTCACGTCTTTCGGTTTATCATTAAAAATATTTTAGTAATTATCATTATTTTCATTTTAATTACTAATTGGTTATTTAAAATATGAGTACTTCTTCCTAACCTTCTTGCTTGATTATTGTCTTTAATATTTAATTAAAAACTGTTAAATTTTCGCTCACAAAACGTTTTTTTTTGTTAAAGCACTGGGTTTCAATTGCGTCACCGACATCGTAGCCAATCAGACGCTGGTCGTGTAGTCCAAATCGCAATCCTGATACGATGACGTCGTCTGACAAATACCCGTAGAAGAGTCAACTCTGACCACCAGATCACGTTTCTTACACTTCCGCTTCCGCTTTTTACGCTTAGAATCTCGCTTCCGTCGGAACCGTCTGATATTTGTGCCCAGTAGAAGCAGTATTATTGCCGTGTAGAAAACAACAATTACCTGTCGATCACAAAGTAAAATTTTGGATTTTAATATGTTTAAATTAACAAACTAGATTATTAATTCATTTTCTAGTCCTGGCCAAATTCTATAGCAAAAATACTAATATATTTTGAAGTTCATTTTGTATTTTGTAAATTCTTTTCATCAATTGGTAGCTCTGATATATCCCTGTCTAAATGGGAACTGATTTCAAAACAGCACTTAAGGTGTCTTTTATAAAAGTCAATATTTTCCTTATTTTTTTTCTAGTACAATATTTCTAATATTGTACTAGAAATATGGGAGACAGTTTCACCGAAGAAAAAGTTATTTTACATTGGCATCTCATTGGTTTTTAACACGAATTTCAACCAGGGTAAAAGGTAAAACGATACTATATATACTAAGGAGTTTGGAAATAACAAGCCTTAAACAGTGGTATCATCTCATACTTGGATGAGGTTCTTTTAATCTCACCTTGAAGTATATATAAGAAGAAATGTTGAAAGGTGCTCTTAAGATTTGGTTTGGTTTTTTTTAAATCGAATTCTGTCTATTTTGTCAAATAAGACAGGTAAGTACCTTCATTGAAATTCGGAACATGTTGCACTTAGCAGCTAGTTTCAAAAGATATTTCAAATATAGTTTTTTAGTTCTTTATATACCCTAAAATGTCGTTGCATTTCAAACAGAAAATACATTGACCTTTACAGGCGAAAACGTATGTTGTTGTTTCTTAAACTGTAACCGTATTAATACAATATTATATAATAATAAAATAAACTTCTTTGAACCCTTCATACTCCCTTTAAAATATATGCTTGTAAATAAAGTACAGTCCTTTTTCTACTTTCTGGTTCCTATCAAAAACTACTTTCAAGAAAAATAAAAAGAATCAGGTTGCTCTCAAAAAGAGACTTGAGTTCTGTCTCCTGAAGGTGGACGTAACCCGTAAGATTGGATCGTAAAATTGGTCCGAGGCATCTTCTCCAGATGAGGCGAGAGAGAGTCACTCAAAATCTTAGCAAGATGGTACGGAACCAACAGTTTTTACGGGGTCTTTTTCTTTTCTTGAATTTCTTTTTATTTCCCAATTTTATCTTTTTCATTTTACGAGCGAATCGTGCCTCAGTTACTCCCGACTCTTATAATGGCCCAGTGCTTTAAAACGAATAATCTAGAGTGAGTGGCTCTATGGAAAAAGATAGAATGTGGCCAGCACAGACGTGGTTTTCCTTTGAAGTTATTCGTTTTACTATTAGACCTTTCTAACAATATTAAACATAAGAACGTTTACATGAATCTTTTTGTAGATTTAAATCTTACATTCTTCCCCAGTCCCATAATATTCTTATTGCTTATAGAATTTATAACGTTCTGGTTCCACTCCTTGCTTTATCATCCCTGATTTCATGATTTCTAATATACAGATAATTTTACCGCTGGCAGTGGATTAGCTAGTCGTCTGCTTTTAATTCCCTGGTCATGGAAATAGCAATTTTCATAATATTATAAGTAACTAATCATATTTTAAGCTAAGCTGTGACAGACAGAGTTGTTGTCGTTATTAACAGACAGACAGAGAGATAGATTAAAGCTGGATCTCTCTTATGATAATCATTCAGAGTAACCAAGGTTTGAAGAAACGGGTATGATTTTAAATTGCAAAATAACTATTATTTTTACAAACACGTTTTCATTACAGAACTTGAGTTTCTTTGAAAATTCCAAAATGTCCTTAGAAATTTTTTGATATCCTTTTAACACCAAGCAACGCATTCCATATTATATAAACAACAATATAGATATCCCGTTTGCTTTATGACAAAAAGCTCTTAACACATAGCACCTATGCTTGAAGTCATCCGGAGTTGACGCGATTTGAGCCTTCTCGCACACAAACTCCCGCTTTTAGATTGTTTGACAAACTAAAGCTGTATATTGAAGTATACCCTTTTCATATATACCGCTTGGAAAACGTTTTCCCAAGGCCTACATAGCAGCACGTACTCCCGCGCTTTTGAAAACATCTGGAGTTTAAATCCACTCCAGGGCCTTATTTCTCTCTGTTATTTTCTATTTGCCTTGTTCTGCTAAAAATAACTAAAACAATAAAGCTTATCTTTGTCAACCCATAGAAAAGTCAAACTATTAAAGTTCCTAGCGTGCCACGTCTTCAATGGTGCCAAAAAAACATATGACACCAAGAATTCTAGAGATTCATCTATATGGAGAGGAACATACGCTCTGGTCGAAAGAAAACGGTTAGATATGCCGTGCGGACGTTAGATCGACGTATATATATATATATACTTCATTAAGTTCTCGACCCTTGGCGTGGCATGGCAAGGCTTAACTAACGGGGACATAGAGTCTACGGAATGATGGTATTTTTACCCACGCTTGGACTGTCTTTCTAACGTTATTGATTGCGAGACCCTGTCAGAGCAGTGGACCCAAATTCGAAATCAACGTTGACATATCGCGTGCTTTCAAACCGTTTTGACATAAATATGGGAGGAGACACGTAGCTATTCTTTGTAAACTTTATATTCAATTTCCATACTTCGCGTGATAACCTCTACTCAAGTAAAACTTTGAATTTTTCTAATTCAAACATGAAAAGCTAATGGAAAACACGCCCTTTTTATTTTAAAACCAAATGCTACAAATTCAGAGCAATTACGTTTTCGCGAGTTTGAATTTTAAATTCTGATATTTCCAAGTCAAAATTTCTTACTTTAACTATCTAATAGAACTGTAACTTACAGTAACATAAACGATAGCGTCTGTTGATTGGTCGGGAAACACCAAATGATTTTTACTAAAATTTCCATGATGTGATGCTTGTAGCGCTGATGCCGAGGCATTTTTCTGGAGGCACATGGGACTTCCTTTGAACCTGCGATTAAAATAATTACAAATAATTAAGGCCTCATTAAATTCTAGAACGTATAAAAATAATTAGAAAAAATTATTTATTAATAAGGCTTGAAAGCCCCTAATGTTCAGCTTCGCCCCACGCATTGACGTATTGCGGGTAAAACATTTCTACAGGCGTTCTATGGAAAACTAATGCTAACGTTTGCCCCTGAATGTTTTCTTTCTTTCAGTGCTTAAAATTCTTAAACGAAGTTAATTTTAACCAGCTTTAAAGAAACGCAGGGAAATTAATAAAAATAATATTATGCTTAGAACAGACCCCAGAAAAATCATAAAAACAATATACATTTTTTCAGCCTTTTAAAATTAGTTTTAAAGGTTGAATTAAAAAAAAAAAAATTGAAGTGAGTCCTTTAGATGCACCTGAATTTTACTTTGATTTTTAAACTTTTGAAATCTCTCTTTAATGAGTGTATAAGAATTAAATACACTTAAAATAATTTACCACGCGCATTGTTTTGTTTTTAATCAACTAATGAGGCGTTTCACGTGAAAGTTACGAGCCCTAAGGGTTTTTTTTTTAAGGAGGCGGTGGTATTGGATGGTACGATTGGTTTGACGATGACCCCGAGGTCCCAATCCAATAAGAGAGTAAGGCTTGCTCAGCCACCGTTCGTGTTTCATATTTTTTATAAAATAGATAGGGAGCTGGAAGACTAGATAGCTATAAATTCTGGGTTTGTTATTTGCGATGCCATAAGAGGTAATGGGACCAAACAGGCTTGGAAATAAGCCAAAAAGATGATTTCCCGTAAATACTATCTTTATATATATATAGAGTATACGTCTGATAGTCTGGAGCAAATATAGAAGAAGTTTCGGGGAAAAAGATACGCGCTATGAGTAAGTTATTCCCCTCTTCGATAATTTATGTTTCCGCCTTTCTTCCTATTGGCTCTAAATCAGTGGACGTTTTAGAAGATACTACTTATCTATAGTATCTTCAATAAACTTTAGAGATATATATATATATAATGGAACCTATATAAAATTAAATAATTATAGGTTTTTAATTTTTTTAGGGTGAAATAAATTGGTGAAACTTTTTGTATCCAAACTTTAGGTAAGACTATTTTAATTAAGAAATGTGTTCTAAATTAAATCTGTTCCATTTTAGGGCATTAATTAATTTTCAACTTATTTTTTCAAATTACTAAAACTTTCAAACATTCACTTTGTGATAAATTAAGCCAAAAATACTAAATTAAAATATAAAACATATTCAAGTGTCAAACTGTTAAGATGAAAAATCGATAAGATATAGATCAATAAAGCGTTTCAAATATTCCCTCAAAAAAAAAAAAAGAAACTTAAAGATCGCAGTGGGGCGTATATATGGCATTACTCGATATCGACACCTTTATATCCAAATAATCATAAGTACAATTGTGCAAAGGCTTAAGGAGATACGATACTTTAGCTATGAGATAAAGATACCTTAATAGTGGTACTTGCATATAGAAAAAAAAGTGGAAAAAAAAGAAAAAAAATTCTTAGATATTTGAGAACAACGTTGAAGCCTTAGCCGTAGCCGTTTGAAACCATTTCGAAATAGTGAGCAGAAAGGGTAGCTTTATACGTCTTTCTTTAAAAAGGAAATCCCCCTTCAGGCACAACCGTTTTTCTCACTCACTCGGTGTACTTTCCAGCGTGTGTGCGAATAGCTAGGCCTAGTTTCTTACATTTCTCTCAAGGGAGGGATGGGCCGTTAACCGTCTTTCTCGCAGCGCTAAAAAACCCAGTGAAAAACACTCCCAAATTCCCAATTCTCTAACATAGAAATGGTCTTTTCTTACAATTTAAGGTAATGTTTTTATAGTATGCAAAGTAGCAAAACCGTGTAGATCCTGCAGATATATAAGTTCTTACTATAAAGATATTCCCCCTTCTTTGTTTAGACTTTTCAGGTCACACCTAAAACAAAATTGCAAAAACCGTATGTGTAGAGAATTTGTTTTTTCGAAACAGAACCCAATAAATTTGCCATAACCTTGTTTTACTTTAAATATTTTGAACCTAATACTATTTATTATAGCTTAATTGTTAATTTTATTTAGTTTAAAGTAAGATTAATTCTTATCTCAGGGATGAAACGTAGTTCCAAGTAATCAAATTTATCCAAGGTTTTTTTCTTTGGCATCATAAAACAAAGCCTGTCCCTTAAACAAACCAAACGTGGACCTAAATGTAACTGTAGCCAATATTTACCCAAAACCCGCTTTCCCAGCTTCTATAGGGCCCCTATGAGTTCAGCTGACCGAAAAGCCCACAAGCTTCGCGGTATACGCCATCTATCGCTAGAGGCCAAAATACGGGCAAGGTATTGAAGTTTCGAAATTGAATTGAATAAATCAAACTAAATTGATTTCAATGACTTAAATCATATGGTTTTATTGAACTACAAGGAAATAGATTGGATATTTCTAAATTTCTGCAAATAAAGCCGTTACAATCGCCAGAAATCTCCTGTAGAACAATAAACCTTAATATCCATTTAAAATGGTTTATGGTAAAACTTCTTAAGCTGCGTTCACACGAGATACCTTGAAACTATTTTGGAAAAGGTAGAAATGGAATATTTTTCTTTTAAAAATATGAGATGTTTAGTGAGAAAATGCAATTATTATTTATCCAAAAAGGAAGTAGGCCTTACCAAAATGGTTGAAAATGGTTCCAAATTGTCTCGTGTAAAAACGGCTTTAAACCCCTCCCCCCATCTTGGCCCCTCGAAGAAAAACCAATGATAATCGAAAATAGATCTAAAATATCCGATATCTTTTTAACCCCCTTCCGAAAACAACTCTAGATTCAATTTTTATCCAGGAAAAAAAAAGAGAGCATTGCTCGTCCCCGTTTTAAAGAAATGAATTCAAATTCATGATAGATTTTCGTTTTCATCTTTTCTCTCGAGCTAAGCCTAAAACCGAGGTTTTAACCCTAGAAGCGTCAAAAAACGTGGGGTACAGAAGGGAAGGACTGAACAAAACGAATGTTCTTACAAAGAAAAACCTCCTTTTGTCTCGCCTCCTTGCCATTTGTTCATTCCGTAGCGGATTTACAATCTAAGATTGATACGAATTTTAACCAGAAACGTTATCTGGAATTGAATCAATCTGACAGTGTGACTGAATATACATTCGGCATCGAGAAAATAGAAAAGAAGGGGAATGGAATAACCAAAAGAATCTTGCTCCCAAAAAAAAAGGAGATATATAAATTCTTTATTTTTTTATTGCTGGGAGCTGTTGCCCATAAACTCGCGGGGTAGCGAGCGAGGTGCCTTGAGTTATAAGGTTACACTCCTTGGTTTGCATGGGTGCAGTTCGGAGCAATGCTTCAGGGGCAGGGGGGATTTTGGGGGAGGACGATCGAAATTTATTTTTTTATTTTATTTTCTGGTATGGACCGGGATGTTTTTGATTTCCTGGAACTTTTTATGCGGAATATGTTATTTCTTTCTCAACTTCGTTTCGGAGCCCAAGTAATTTGTATAAAAGTAGAGACGTACGAGGGCCTTGTATAATGGTTGCATTTTATAAAAATTTTAATGCAAAAAAATTTCCCAACTTTGTTACGTATGAATTAGTAACTCACGATTCATCTTCTGTAAACTTACGCCTCGCATCAAAAGGAAGAAGACACGCAAATATTTTCTAAATTTTATAAATTAATCAAACTTGAGTTTTAAAAGCAGTTCGTTCCGGATTTTTCATTGAAAGGTAGGTCTTACTCTTTCTAAGATTGTTTCTGGAGGTTTACTCCTACTTTAGTCTGCTTTTGGTACTACGTAGGCATTCTTAATAGAAAAATCGATTTAGGCCTAAGAATACCGTTGACTTTTGTACTTAGAAAGGTATGATAACATCTGATGCCAACAAGTATTGCGAGAGAAATCTTTACAATTTCATTTTCGATATGAAAAACGTCTAGCAGTATTTTCGCTCTTCGATACCGAATTTTTTGTGATTATTTTTCTTTTGAATTAATTTGGATCAATAATTTCAAGAAGAAAGCCAATTTTTCCACTCAGTGAAGAAAAATATTATATTTTTAAGGATGTAATCATTGATTACCAATTGAAATAAAATATAGTAAGATCAAATAATTTTTTTTAATCCAAAGCAATATCTGACTTTAGAATTGGCTTTTTATTATTAAAAGAAAGCAAAAAAGGATGTTGACAACTGATGTAATAAGATTAGAGTCCCCGAGGAACACGTCAACGCAACATTTTAAGGGTATTTGCGCGTCGGGTGTTAAGGATGGCACTCCAGTCGGAAGCGACAACAAGCAACCAGTTTTAAACTAACATTCGCGATGAGAGTATTAGTAAAGATAACGGTGGAAGCAACCTAAAAACCCCTAAGTAGATATGGGAGTATAACACAGACCCTTGGGGTTTCAACGCCATTAATTGGATGAAAACGAACAGCGCGTGTAATAGTGTTCTGTCGCCTCGCCTGGCTAAGCCTAACTTGGCGAAATGAAATGACAAGGGGTTATTTCCAGCCCCATTTCATCTCCCCTGGTTGCAAATAAGTCATTTCGAAACCGTTATAGAGTTGAATGAGCAAATAGCCTCGAGCCTGACGAGAAATTTCAAGACAGCTTCACAAACGAGATAGTGAAAGTAAAATACCAAATCTGATATGGTCTTTGCGCTTTTACTCTCTCATTTGTGAAAACCCCATCATGGGTCTGAGTGACATTTTCTATAAGTGATAAGGACTATACCTTTAGGGTTTACAGGAAATTATAGTATCTCTTGGACACGTGTTATATAAACATACAACCTCGCGGCTTTGAAATTACTCCCAGGATCCTAAAAGACCGGAAACGTTCCGATGTGAAAGGATAAAAAAATTTGGTGTCAGAAAAACTCGAAGGTTGATACCATCTTAAGTTGCCGTCATTTTGAATTGTGAAGGTATACGGTTTCAGTTAATATATTCGTGGAAGTCTTAACATGGTATGGAATTTATTATCTTTAGTATGTAGCCTGGGACAAATTTCTGAAGCGTCATCTACTCAGATACGAATCTAGTTATGGTTTGTATGTAGGTCTGGAGATTTATTTTTTTGCTCATCAACCCATCTTCCGAAAGTAATTAAAGCTATTCAAAGGCGCCGCCAGCTTACTTATTATTAAGTACCATAAGTAATCAGCCATTCCCGTCACCATCCGTAAGTGTGCCACACGTTATTGTGCAATTTTACATAGCATTTTGGTCTTTTACTGCATTACGAACGTCGGGAATGCGGTACAATGGATGGTAACGTATCAATGGACCCCCTCTTAGGATATATGTTTTTTGGGACCCCTGTAGGCCAACAGAATTTCTTGGGTAAATTAAACGCGTGACCTTTATTTTTGCCCTCTTATTCGTTGAAATTTGGTGAACCGGACATTAGGGCAATTAAATAAAAAATTAAACCCGTCAACTCTAAAAATACCTTGGCTTCTACTCCTCTTACGTATAATTCCTTTTGACTGTATCAAAGATTCTCGGGGCGAGCACGACATTAAAAAAGTATACCCTTCAATCAGCGTCAACAGAAACGGAGACAGTTCGGGGGTGCGTCCAACAATTTGTTATATATACGAAAAGGGTAAAGATTCGGACATTGACATCGCCTAAGCGGAGACCCTGTAAGTTTCCTCCACCCACGCGTAACCTCCTACGACGACGAACTGTAGTATAACAGCGCGTCTCCTCTATTTAATTCGAACAAAAGTTTTATTTGTTGTTTCCGGGGTACCGCCCTCGTGCCCTAGAGTACACTGACACTACACCAGTACACAGAAATGGGTTACTACGAGGTTATCGCTACTAAGATGCAAAATGTTAAATGTTTCATCAATTATCAATCCGATTTAATTTTTTTATATGTTAGGCATTTGGACGGAAATGATGTGAATTTCTTTCATAGCCTCGAGTTAATCTACTTCTTATGTAGGTTATCACAGGGGAACAGAGTACATAACATCCTGAACTCGGAGTGTAAGTACAATGGAAGCCTTCTTCATTTAGCCGAGTTAGCACGAGCGGCAAAGAGAATTTAATTTTATTACCGGTTGGACAGAACTGTAGCGGAAGGAGTTCTGAACCTGAACCTACCTAGTTCAATCCACCGCCTTATATCTGTAACGTAAGCACGCTTCGCCCCTCGCGCTTTCGTGGATGGTTGACCACCAGTACCGGGGTTTTCGGACTCCCGCGCTTCAGACGAAGATAGTCCCACGCAAGTCCTTCGGGCAAATGAGAGGAGGAAATTCGATGAGAGTCGGTGACGCGAATAGTAGGGGTCTTTCCCAGACCGTCTCTTTTAATACGATTCTAAGTGAAACGGCCGAGAAACGCCTCGGGATTATTTCGAAAGGATTAGAGCCAAGATTTCCCGTCGCTAGCGTTAGGCCTACCTAACTAGGGACCTAAACGTTTCCAACTATACTTTTTCATTCTTACGAACGCGCTGTGTTAAAATGACCGTGAATCGAGGAAAGTCCCTCTAGACCGATAAAATTAAGTACAGCGTAGAGTGTGTTTATATTTAAAGGCTTAGACCAAAGTCCTTAAAATTGCCAGAGTTTTTGGTTTGAATGAAGATTGCAATTACTTTTGCAATTTACATCTGTAAGACCAGGATCCTTTTATAGAGGTCTGGAAAAGATTAGTGAGGAACAGTATCTGATGCGTAAAAACTAAATAGAAAAGGTTAAAGTTTGGTATTTTGTAACGTCCGTCTGTAGCACAATGTATTTTTAATTATTTTACGTAAGAAAATGATGAATTTTTTAATTTAATCTTATTGATTATAAGAAGAGTAAAAATTTCAAAATAATCCCGCTTGTGAAAAACTTGTTTCAGAAATAAAAGCTAGCTCCAGAACGGGATATAAAAGGACCCTGCTTAACTCGAATGTGCTGAGGGTAAAACATTTCTACAGGGGTTCTACGAGAATATGACGTTGAAGATTCACCCTAAATGTTTGCTTCTCCTAACTACGTTGCCTGTCAAGAATTTATTTGTATTTTTCCAAAACGTGAAGATTTGAAGTACAGAACGTAAGATGTATTATTTAGAACCGTTGTTAAATATTTTCAGTACGAAAAAGTATCAGTTTCAAAGGTAGTAGTGGTACATATTTTAGCCCTATCATTTTACGCTGTCAGTACTTTTATGTTCTAGTCCAATTTAAAGTTTAAAAGTGAAACAAATAGCGGAGGAACGTGCCTGGCCAGACGTCAAGTAGAATATCTTTGACAAGGTCTTAACCCCGCTGCTATTTTTCTCCGAAAACAAGAGAGGGAGAATCTAAGAAAATGTCGAGTCGTCCAAAAACAAAGTTTTCTAAGTCCAGGAGGCTTAAAACTAGAGGCAACATCTAGAGGGGGGTCAAACCGATACATTTTTCATTAGAAGTTTTCTATTCTTGGGGGCGCTGCAAAGGCTTAACGATTGTTAAAGAGGCCTGCTGAGAAAACTACAGTCTTATCTTCCCAATTTCGAATCTAAAAACCTCTTTTCTCAGCTTCTTTTTAAAGCGAAAAAATTGCTCTTCTTAGTGAGAGCTTTCAAGTTGGCCTACGGTACGATGAGTTTAATCTTTTACCGACTTGAAAAAAAAACCCACTGTATAGAGTAGCACCTAGTAGGTAGTGAAAATAACGCTTTTTTAAGTTTTCAACTTAATCCCGGTGTGCCAAAAGGATTTCTTAGAAGAGTTCTACAGAATAAAGTTTTTATTTGTTGTAACATAAATAAGGTAACGGCTCGTAAGTGAGAAACTTTGTATCGCTTGAAAATTAGAGAGAGCTATCCATTTGAGTTGAAGGTACATTAAAAATAAACATTGAATTAAATTGAAAAATAAAAGGCTTTGTCCCCTATGAGGTTTACAAAAGCTAGTTCGCAAACGGCACTTGAAGTGTATAGCCTATATCTTACTGTTTTCTACATTATTCACCATGCCATAAAAGCCTGGATTCCATGGCTGAGTATGATGCCCTAGTGTTTTATACAAAAGTGCTGTATTTATGGGCCTTGGTTTTGTAGCCTATTAGGATGATGACAATATAGCCAACCTAAGCCTTGGCCTATAGATAACTCTTAGTATAACCTCTAAAGCTATAAACATTATAGGTATCTCCATGAACCAATAGGGGCGCCTGGTTGCCTAACAATGATCTATTGTCAACGAATGCGAAAGAGGAACTTTTATGGACTGTTCGAAATCCCTTCACTGTTCTAAACACAAAGACAAAGTCCTTAACGACACCGCACTTCCCTCGAAACAAAAGGAATAACGGCGAATAATCATTCCTCAAAGGGATAGTGAAATATAAAAACCTTGGATTTTATAACATTTCGCGTAATTAGATGTATAATCTGCAGGATCGGCTTACATAGGATCGACTAATAGGTAAGATGATGAATATATCGACGAAATATTGAAATATTTTAGTGTCTAGTGTATTAAATACTATTATAATAAATTTTAGCAAGATCTCATTCAAGTAAAGAGAGAACGTTCGAGTCAGTCTAATCCGCTTCCATGAAGTCAGAGTTATCTTTTTTTTCTGGGAGGGGCCTAGTTTAAGTCAGTTTAGGCATAGCCCACTCAATCCGCGCTCCCAGACGCTGCGCTGCTCTGCAAGCGAGAGCAGCTTGCGTCGTGACACGCGTGATCGAGTGGGGTATGGTTTAGCGCGCCACCTAATAACCGGAAATTACTGAATAAAATGTTAAATGGACGCGGGCCTAATTTAAGTCGGTTTAGGCATAGCCCACTCAATCCGCGCTCCCAGACGCTGCGCTGCTCGCGCTATAGCTATAGCAGCTTGCGTCGTGACGCGCGTGATCGAGTGGGGTATGGTTTAGCGCGCCACCTACTAACCGGAAATTACTGAATAAAATGTTAAATGGACGCGGCCAGTAGCGACTCGAGAGTCGGCCTAGGCAAGAAGTCGAAAGAAACTATTGACAACAATGTTAAGTATTAGTATACGATTCAGATTAATAACATCGGATCGGCCTTATTAAAAATATATTTTTTATCAATCGGGGTAGGGACAAATAAAAATAACGTGGTATTATATTAAAATATGGCTATTTACCTGAAGTTTCAAACGTAAGCCTTGGTTGTTCTGGCACTTAAGGAAAATAATTGTGGCCTTTCCTTGTTATAATAATTGAATTGTATATTTTACTATTTACTATTCGGTCTATATTTATATCGACATAACCAGCACTATCAACTGTTGCTCCAATAAACATTTCTACTAATTCTGGAGTCAGTCTCCCTCACATCGAGATCGAGAACGACAATTTCGATAAATAGTGAATGGATAGTCCACCAGGCGGTGTTAGTGTATCGATAAAATGGCGGGAATTTTTTTAGGGAGGGGCCTAGGTACTACTTGATGGTGGCGAAGATGAAGGTAAACTCGAAATTCAATAACAAAACGCAATGTACCAATTAAAAGAGCCACTATTTCATATAAATTGCACTTTCCTCGCCGGGATTTGAATCGGAGTTCGCAGCGTGGCAAACTGATACGCTACCCACTGCGCAACGTCTTCTGTAGCTTACCACTTGTTATAAATCAATCTTCAATTTATCATTCGAAAGAGGACATTTTTGTACAAATATCACATCCCTCCACGTCCTGCGCTACGTCCTCAGTACATCGTTCAAAAGAGTCTCGATTTTTTTTATAAATATTACTTCCAGCGGCGGGAATGATTCTTTGTGTCTATAAATGTCATTTATATGGACTGTAAAACGATGCTTTTTTGTATAAAATTTCAAATGCAAATGGGCCACATAACTAAAGTGATATTGGAGTGATCTAGAACACCACCAAATACTTTCCAAAAATGCCCCTTCACAATCCCTTTTCAACAATAATAATACCGTTACTTTTCATTTTATAACGAAACAATTATTAGTTTTCTGAAACACGATAATAGAGTCGTAATAACTGGATATTTGGTGCGGAACAAATTAGAAGGGCAGAAATTAGAAACTCTCACAATAGAAATTTTATTTATTTAGAAATACAAATTCCCAAAGCTAAACACAGTCCTCCCTTTTGAAACTCAACGGTATAGTACAAAGGTTTATCGCTGCAAGGAATGGCTTGGCTTAAATTTTCACTCCTGAAAAATAAGTCGCTTAAAATCAAAAGGATTTTACTCTTCAGTTTGAAACTACCACACTGAATTGTTAATGACAATTAGGGACTTGTAACGAATTCTGGCCAGTATAATTATCCCATTCTAATTTATTAGGCCTTGAGCTGGGGAAGGCGTTGCTAAAGTTGTTACGGGTTCATAGCCATCAAGCAACTTTGGAATCATTAAGGTTTAAAGGAAATAAAAATCAGAACCATACGAAGGAGAAATTTCAGATAAAGCTTAACTTTCATTCACCCGCAGTGTAGCCGGGTCTTTTAAGGTTTCTCTTTATTCTAGAAGCTTAATTAGAGTCTGGGAAAGGGTAATGAGATCACTGTACCATCCTTTTAAGTCAGCTCCGGAAAAGTTCAATCACTAAGGCCTTTCCAACTGATCTAACCCGAATCCAAGAGGTGATTCAACCAAGAGCGTACCCCTGATATCCCGCCGCAACTGTGGCATATTAGGTCTTTCTAATAACAAGTGATGATGTTAAATTTTATCTAACCCTAATTAAAAAATTCGTACTAACCTTGAAGCACACAATCGTTTTCTTGAGGACTCAATTCAACCTACGTTTTTCGGAGAATTGGGCCTACAATTATTTCGAGAACCAAGTAAAATCCAATTTGTGGTTGACGTCAGAGGTAACGTCATCATGAAATGGGTTTGATTTGATATTGTCAGAACCGCTTGGTGATCAAAATATATTATATTGAATCCCGGATCATCTTTCATCGCGGTTGCATGCGTGATAAACGTTCACTTAAAGGTCCCAAGGAAAACCCCGAGTGCAAAGTCCAAGTCTCTCCTATAATAAAACGAACTTGAAGATCTTTCTATCCTACATAAGAACCAGAAAAGATTAAATCTAACGTGAAACGTGAATGCTTTTGGGCAGCTGAGACTCGTTAAAATTTTCAAATATTCCAACTATGCCTTGATCAAATTTCAAACTATTAAGTTTCCCATCATGCCATAAATCCTTCAATTTCGGCTAAGCCTAACTCCAACTGTCAGATCCATTTAGGGCTAACTCTCTAAACATTTTAACCCTACCATTAACACTAGCTCGAATAACTCTCGTATAATCCTCCCCTTCGATTCTGTCTAAATCAGACGCATGTACAAGTCGACGTCGCTTGACTGTAAGTCCATAACGGGTTGATCGCAAACTCGCGAAGCCAACCTAATGACCATCCTCCAGCTCTTTTCCCCCTTCTCATTCAAAATCTGTTTATGATCCCAGGATGTCCAGGTGACTTTGAAAACTTGTAAGAGCGGGAACTCGGGTCCATTTCGAGGGCTTTTAACGATTTTAAGGCGAGAACCCAAGGGCACGCCAAACTCTATCCCATTTCCTAAGGGCGTCCGTGTAGACTGGTACGAGGTCCCCCCTCAGTAGGCGCGCCACGCGTTTCTCTAATCCTGAGAATTGGAAAGAGTGGAGCGTTATTTATAAGCCAATATCAATTAAAGGCCTAATGAGATTCGTTAATCTTACTGCAAGGGGGATTTCCTATATCGGTTCGCGCTTAATTGGCCGTTTGTCATTTTTAATAAAGCCCCCTTATTGGACCGACAACCGTTAGGCCTGAGTGCTAATTTGTATTCGCCAGGTTTTCTTAAATTCCATTATAGGGAGCACCTACGCGCCTTTCGAGAACTTAGTTTTCATTTTGATGAAATTAGGCTTAAGGTTGGTCATAATGGCTAGACGGGTCATATTTTCCAAGCTTCAATGATTTTGTGATTCAATTAGAGTTTATATCCAGATTATTAGAGTTACTACACCAAAATTCGATAAGGTAAAGTGCGCAGTAAAAATACAGCGCTTGAAGAATAACATACGAGTAGATTATAGATTCCAAAGACTCCAGAAAATTTCATTAGATAATGAAAATATTGTTACAAGTAAAACTTGTTGTAGAAGTCTCCCAGCCCCAACCTTTAATCTCAAAGGGGTAGAAAAACGTATAGTTACGGTTAGAAACTTTAAATTTGAAATTCATTTAAAAGTTTCTTCAAATAATCCGAATTAAATTGAAGAAAGGTTAGACCTGGAAAATTTAAACGTAATTGGTAATCTACTTCTATTAATATTTAAAAAACACATTACACGTTGCATATTTCCAAAATGGAGTATTAAAATTAAATCCTGTACTTAATCAAGTGAAATATATCATAAAAAATTCAAAATGTTCAATGATGTGACGTTTAAGTATCCCTTTAAGGCCCTGTGGCGGGATGTTCGATCGAAGACTCGAAGTCTTAAAACAATCATGTCATTGAATTATCTTCGTGGCTGGCTTGAAGCGATTTCTAAGAGGATAGGGAAAAGTACAACCCTTAAGTCACCTAAATTAAAATTACAGTCCACACACACTATATATGTTAAGTCACTGTAATTCTTGAAGAGGCGAATTTGCCCCAAGCGAGTTCCAGAAATTATTGCAATTTGAATCATGCAAATTGGAATTTGTAGCTTCCTAAAAGATGCAAATGAGAAAATGCTTCCTACTTCGCATGCAGCAACAAACTTTTTCTAAACCTTAATTACTCATTTCCTATGCCAGAACGGTTTTCGCTAAAAAAAAGGAAATTAAATCCTTTAATCCGAAATCGTGCAGACCAAGGCCTACATTCACATATTTAATGCAACCAAATATAGTGAAGATGCATGTTCAATTAATAATACGTCAAATACACCCCAGCTCTTACCATTTCTATGGATAAATGTTATGTGACAATTAAATTCGAGGTGACGCGCGAAACCTCAATTAATCATATCAGACTAAGCAGTCTGAAGTCCATTCCTGAAGCAATACTTTCCCCACTCTCCTCCAAAAAACCTGGTAATTACATTTTGGGTCCCTAAACTAATATAATTTCGGCTCAACCCTGGTGTCCAAACTTGGACATCTTTTTATATATATGTAGCAGAGTTTCATCCTGTTAAAAACTTGTCCAAGCTACAGATAGTGGAAAGTAATTTTTCTGCCTCAAGTTTGTTACAAAATGTACCCATAAAAAGATAAGAATTTAATGCTGTTCTTAAGCCCTCGGCTCCAGGCTCTATCAAGTGACAGTTAAGTCGATAATACCAAAACTCCCCTTTCCATTCTCCCGTCTTCTATAAGCGTCGCTCTTTCTCCTTATGGTCTGACGGTTCCCGTCCATTTGTCTCGGTCAATCATACTCTGTAGCTTTGGTCAACTCGTCCCGAGGCGCCCGAGATGTCACGTGACCACTGGACCGTGGTATTGACGTCCCATATATATACACTGCTCCTCTATATCGACCGTCCGCTTATACTCAACTTTATACCTGTAACTCTACCTACAATAAGCCTACCTGGGCTTTAAAGATATCTCGCTGAACCATTCGCTACAATGTGAAGATTTGCGAAATTTAATTTTTTTTCTTAAATCTGGTATCGCGAAATACAATAAGCTGCAGGTTTTTTTGAAGGTGATTCGCGACCAAAGAAACTAAGTACAAAAAGGTTTCATCTTGCAGGATACAAAACTTCAGTCAAATCGGTTGAGAGTTATGGTAAAATTTATTTAAAAAATTGCCACTGGTTGAATACAGTTTTTTGAACCAACGATGAGAAAGTCTCAGCTATGTCTTTCTGTTAGTAACGCTCTGACAGAGTTTAACTTGAATAAAATCAAGACTGATTAAACATAGAGTTGAATTAGTGCAGAATATAATTTACAAGCAAGGATTATGAAGAATCTAGGTTGAAATAGTTAGGTCATATGAACAGGTATGGGAAGTGAAAGTTCTCAACTGAAAAAATTTCAAGTCCAATCCTTGCATCTTTCGTAAAAACCACAGATTCCTAACTATCAAGCTAACTCGGTTGTCCGTAGAAATTTCATCTTTCCTACATTGCAAACTCTATTACGACCAGAGAGGAGGCGTTTCTGAGAATCGAGCGGGGGATTCTGGGTAAACGCTTGAAGGGAAAGGAAAAGTATAACCATCACATTCTTGGGTCGTTTATTTTGGACGTCAAATGTATTATTAGGATAAATGATGTTATTCTAATGTTAGCTCGATGCTCACACGCCGTTGCACCAAATTGATGGTACCCTAATAAATTTTTTATAGATCTGTAAGGTCTTTCTTTAGCTTTTTCCAGGAAATTGTACATTGTTCAGTAACATAGTTCAATTCAAAAGCCTTTATTTCTTATTGTCAAAGAACGCAAGTACCTGCAATAGGTTTGAAATTAATGGTCGAAATAAAACTGTGGTTGAGTGGATACCACAATTGTACATCGCTCATTAGTTACTGTCTCGGACAGGGTTGGATTAGCAGTTTTTTTTTCTTGCTTCATTGGAAAAACCCTGAGGTTTAAGAACGTGTTTCATTATGAATTTCATCATTTTTCTATCAAAGAGAAGTAAAACCTAGAATGTTTGTGTTTAAGGGATGCAGATGTTTGTGATCCTAAGTCATCACTACAAATAAACAATGAATAGATTTTGGGCTCTTTAGAATTTTACAATCTGTCTAGTGGTTTGTGGTTAATCCGTTCCTAGTCTGTACCTTTTTATTTTGACTAAACTACGTACAATATTTCAAGACGTCCTGGTAAATTAGAGTACAACGAAATAAAAAGGACATTCCTACTTGCCATCTCTCCGCAAGTTCTTATCTTCAAGAACCACCTATTAATCTATCCTGGATAGGACGAGGAGGTGGGCTGGAGGCTGTTTTCAACGCCTGCAATACACTCCGATACTCGTCCGCAACCGGTATCGATAAACGTCTTAGGGCCCCGGCCTTTGGGGTCCACTATACATCATTATAAAAGCACCCCCACAGCCAGACTTAGCACCGTACCCCATTTAGTAAACTGCTCAATTTATACAAATTCCAAGGGATCCCATCGATTTAAAAATAAAGCCCGCTCCCCGTACACCTTTTAGTAAAATAATGTCTGAAGCATATGCCGGCTCAATGGCGTTATAACATTTAATCTAAATGGCACTATAGTGATTTCGATTAGGTCTAACGTGGAATATGTCTACTTTCTTAATGGATAGCTCGGCGGGTTAAATCCTCCGAAATAAGCCCGAGCTTCATTCTAAGAACCGCGGCGGATGAAGAACGTCTCTCTCTCTCTCTCGAATGAGTTTGAACCATCG
>JAEQBA010001609.1:0-20703 GCA_019434445.1 Phalangium opilio | reverse complement strand
TAACCTAGACGGTTCCAACTGTAAACTGCGCCTGATTTATTCCTACCTCATTCCATATATAATTTAAGAGTAACGCAATAAAACACAATGAGAGTCAGTTCCTGACACAGATACTTAACCCTGGCTACCACACACAACACAATACCACCTTAATTCTTCAATCCCATAAACCATTAATGTAAACCAGAATAACCTATACTTAATTTCACGAAAGTTTGGTTGAATTTTCGTGACCCTGACAACTGATAGGAATGTGTTATAAGAATTAAAAATGTTTCTCTAGACCTACACACAATACAATTTCATAAATACATATCTAAGAGAGGAATACAGTATAACCCGTAATCTATCAACGACTAAAAAGAAAAACTGGTTCAACTTTGGGGGTCCATGTATCTTTGTCACAGCACTTAAAAATATTCAAGTTTTTAAAAAGTGTTTTTACCGCATAAGTATAACATTACAGAACCGAACAGACGTAGACACTCGATGGTGTGGAACGATTTTTGAGTAGAACATGTCGTCTCTTCTTATGTAAGAAATGTAACGTTTTTTAAAGCGTATATTTATGCGCCAAAAGTACCCGCCTTTTTTTCAAGAAAAACAGTATAAGATCCGTAATTACCCCTTATAAGATAGCGAGTTTTTATTCAAGTTTTTTTTTCTTCCTAAAATAAAAGGCTTCATGCCCTGTTCCTAAGATGAAATATTTCAAGGTTTTCGCTAATAATTGGATCACTGTATTTCGCGAATTATAATTTGCTAGTTTTTTTATCAATTCCACCCAACGCCACCCTTACGAGTTCAAAAAATGAAAGGCTCATGCACGTATCAAAATGTGTTTCATTTTTGGTGAGTTTTTAATTGGAGGGGTTTAGTTATAGCATTTTGATTTCAAAGGGATAATGAAATCCCTAACTGTTAACCTTCAGTTATACCAGAAGAAAGATGAGACCAGAAGTACTGAGCTAACCAAATTCTTCAATCGGCGAAAGTGAATATTCTTGATAAGACACCAACGGTTGGCCCTCTGGTAGCGGTTTCTGAATTTTCCCTCCAAAACGTGAGACGCTCGTGGCGGTAGACAGCCGAACTAGATTCAAGCACAGGCGTCCGTGTTCCGCGGCTTTAGGTTTAGGGGAAGGGGGTAGAAAATGTTTTTGGAACTCGCCCAATTTTTTTCTCTGTAGTGTAGGCGCGATGGAAGCGGCATAAAATCCTGAAATTTGTTCACTAGTGCCAGGATCTACTACCAATGCTAGAGCCCTTCACTTCTAGTCTCATCTCACTTCTGGTTATACTTAATTCTATATTTAACTGTAATTTAAGGTTATCAAGATTTTTGGTGGGAAAAACTAAAATGCAATTAAGTCAAAACAGTACACTTACCCCTTTGTTGAAATGCAATACATTCGCAATGTTTTTCTTCAAGTAACAACGTTTCAAGGCACATGATACGATCCTATAATGAAACAATTAAAAAGTGATTTAAGTCAAGATTTCTTTCATACATTACAACAAAACTTCTACTCAATATTTTTTTTATACACTTAATGATATTTTCTCTGTTTTATCAAATTTGGAATTGGGGCTAAAAAGTTTAAGGTTGAAGAATACAATTTCGAGGGGCCGGTCAGAGAGTAATCGGTGACTGTAAAAGCCCTACCCTTGACAGTGCAAAAATGATTAAACGTAATCCGTAATCAACGTACATCGAATCTTACAGTGATATGCCCCTCGTACAAAGGTGACTGGTTAACTAACGGTAAATGTAGCCCGAGAAAATTGCACCTGGTTTAGTGATATATATAATAATGTGAGAAAGAAAGTACATACATTGTTTCAAAAATTATTATATTATAGGGTATACAATTTGGTATATGAAGTGTATACGGGTTTTTCGAGTGTTTGTAAGGAAAATTATGATGAATGAATATATGGTTTGGTTTAAGAAAAAGAATTATTAACTTCCAGGGTTTAACTCGTAAGAACAGGGCAACATTTTAAAGTAAATTTGAGAAAAAAAAAATATTTTTGGGGTTAAGTAAGTTGTCAAAGAAAAAATGAGAAATTTAGAAATTGATGAACATTGGCTACGTTTGTAACACTTTAGTTCAAGGGCGGTGAACATGTGTCGTTTGCAATCTTGCTAGTGGGCATTAAATGTACGGTTATAACTAGAACTTTATGGGAAAAGTAAGGTTGCAAATTCCATATCTTACCGAAACTAATTCAGAATTTTTCATGAAATATTTTGCAATCAAGGTTTTACTCGAAACCGTGAAAAATCGCTGTAATTGGTAACAGCAAAAGGTACACTTGCAATAATTGCATAAATTTTTTAATAAATTCCAAATAGATATTGGCAAAAATCGATTAATCATTTTAGTAAACGTTTTGTCGAAATTTCCAAAAACACTTTGGGGTGCTCCCACGTATTTATCAGTTAACTCCGTCCCACTCTGAAACGCGTGCCTTTGCCTCTTATAACCAAAGCATCCATTTTTAATCCGTAAATTACTTTTAGGGAAAAATTTCAAAGTTCTTAAGTTTGTCCTCCCATGATTTCCAACAGGGTTAAGAGAGCGAAAACTTCTCTTCATTAAATATAGGGAGTTCCTACGCTATCTTACAAACGAAGACAGCGGCAGCAGCCACAATTTTGCTCCAAATTTTTACTTTTTCTCTGAAAAAAACTTTTAGTTTTGCGCGTAGGTTATTTTTTTTCTTTTCTCTCCCTTAAAGAGAATGTGCAAGACGAATGCCGTTAATAATGAATGATATCATTCATTTTAATTAATTTAAAAAGTTTATCATAAAGTGCGTATTGCTCTCGTGACCTCAAGGTCAAAAACTAAATGGTTTAGCGCGTCACCTCGGGGATCTATAGAGTGGTACAGAGAGGACAGGGGCTACAGGGACGTGACGTCAATATTAGTAGTCTAAATTGTATTGCCTGAGCTGACAACTTGGCTGACAATATGGCCACCAAAACCAAAGTAAATTAAGAGGTAGGAGGGTCTGACATCAGGAGAAAGTTCGTAGTAGCAGACTATTGACCAAAGTCAGTTGAACTATGAACAGTTAGGAGATCCATACAACTTGTTGCGGTAACTTGCTGACCCCAGTGACCCCAATGTCCAAAATCAAAAAATTTGTAACAATCAATTAAGAGGTGAAAGGTTTCTTGTGTTGACACCTTTAAACCACAAACACCATCGAGACTGTCTTGAACTATGAACCTTTCCGCGTCACGCGACAATTATAAACCATTTCGATGTAATTAAGAGTGAAAGACACATGGGTAAAACTATGCCTTCCATCTCGCTTTTTGGCGCCTGCGCTGTAGTCTTTTTGTATCATGAGAGTGCGCAGAGACGGCAATGTATCAACCTCCTTGTATGTCCCGTTACGGAGGGTTACCTACCCCCTTTTTTACATCGAAAAGGTGTGTTACTGTCCTACAAGAACACGGAACCTTATTTGGAACTTGCAGTGGGGTAATTAACTACATATTGATATAATCCACGTTACCTTTAAAATAATCAGCGAGTTTAATACTCTGTGGAGGATTATTTTCAAGGATTTTTGTGTAAAAATGAAGCAAAAATTCACTGAGTACGTATTCACGCTAATTATAACCGAGTTTAGCCTTCGATTTATTGCCATTTTCTAATTTGTCGAGGAGTTTTGGTTCTTTTTCGAGTGTGCATGTCGCTCTCAAAATGTACTTTGAAATAACGCAATCAAGGTCAAGGGAAAGGTCAAAATCAAGGCTTAAATATTATTATAAGTTCTACGATTTTTAATACGAATAAAAACTCATTCGAATCGCGGGTTCTAAACATATACAGTCAGCTTTTAAGTGTAATAGATTGAAATAAATCGAAACCTTGAAACAAACTCTTATATCAAAACTGGAATTGATCAATATACTGTAGATTTGAAAAAGATTTTTAGAGAAAGAATTTACGTTTTGAAAATTTTGAAGTATCTTTTCAAATTGATTGACTATAGAAGGTTGGTTTTCTTTTTGAAACTATTTACTTTTTTAATCCGCGGGTTTTAAATTTTGAAAGAAATAAAAAGTTTATAATAAAAACTAAATAACTTTAAAAAAGGATTTTAACTAACACTTTGAGACTATTAAGGTTGAATTTTATAAAGGTTTATAACTATTAATCCGATAAATTTCCCCCAAAAAAATGTCGAAAAGTAAAAAAACCAAAAACATTTAAGGTATTTTGAAATTTTACTCAAAATAAACAAGACATTTTTCAGGTTCTATATCAAAGAGAATTAAATTAAGAGGAGTGGAAATATCTTCGTTGCTAAGCTGAAAATTCAAGTTATAGAGGCAACTACATTCTCTACTCCAGCATAACTATTAATCCGATAAATTTCGCAAAAAAATGTCGAAAAAGAAAAAAAAGAAAACTAAAATCATTTAAGGTATTTTTTGTTCAAAATAAACAAGAAATTTTTCAGGTTCTGTATCAAAGAGAATTAAATTAAGAGGAGTGGAAATCTTTTCGTTGCTAAGCTGAAAAATCAAGTTATAGATTAAACTACACACTCTCTACTCCAGCAGCTTGTTTCTGTTACGCATTACGAACAGTTAGTCGTAAACGCCATCTGAATAATGATTCGAGGTAGACTTATCTATTTTAGATTTAAAACTCGAATGAAAATAAAATAAAAAGAAAGAAAAGTCGGTTTCTCGGTAACGGGGAGGGTGATCCTTAAGTAAAATAATGAATATTTATAAAGGCACCAAAAATACAGGGAGAAGAGAAAGTAAAATAAAAAAAAATAAATAAAGAAGAAAAAACACTAAATATTTTACTATTCCAAAAACGAATGATTCGCGCCCTTTTAATACACGGCCATCTAAAACCCCAAAAAAATCTAAAGTGAAGGTTTAAATACGCCAAATAATTTAGAGTTTAAGCAAGAAGTGATATCTAGTTTATTAGGGAGAAGGTATAAATTCGCGCCACATTTCCAGCTTTATCTCCAGTACAAACGTATAGTAGGTCCAGAGTTAATCCCCGCCGCCTCTAAATTACAACCAGCATCTCATTGGTTCTTGAAAACTCACGTCAGCGCGACGCGAATGACGAAAATTACAGTCATATTTTCCGACTGAGGAGAGGCGAAATAGCCCGGCCTCCTTTTACGTCCCCCCTTGAATTTTAAAAGGGGGACTGCAAGGACTATGGCGCATGAATACTTAGACATCTTATACCTTCTCCCTAATAAACTAGATATAATATCTTCTTGGTTTAAGGGTAAATGTTATGGGCAGGTGTAAGTACTTCACCTTCTCTTGAATTTGCCACTGATGAGAAGTAATGGAGGGTAGCATACGGAATAATCATTACCATTATTTCAAGAGTGATTTTTTTTATTATTTCAAACTTCTTGTTGTATCTCGTGCGGCCCGTTTTCTTTTAAACTTATTTTTAAGAGGTAATAATCTCTTAACCTTGATTTTAATAACGCGTTGAAGAGAGGGTCAAGTTTTTCTCTGATCTTTTCTGATATAATTTATTTGGGAGGCCTCTAATAAAAGTTGAGAGAGAGAAGACTAAGTACTATAAGCCCAATGCACGAATTTCACGATAATGGTCTAGAATTTCTGATGTATATTTTATATATCGCAGCTATCGATCCTCGATTATAATATCGTTAATTTCGACGCCAAAAAATCGATTACCCCTTAATATATTTGATCCATTATTCAAATATTATCGTTATTGCTAAAACACCGTATAAATTATGGACGCATTTTCAGGGACAAACAGATTTGTTTTAAACAATGATGTTTTGAAAAATGCAGGTTAAAGGAATGATACGAGCTAAAGTTTTATTGAGTTTAAATCGTTCGTTACTTGTAAAAGTGATAGGTAATAATCCTCAAATTTTCTTGGGTAATCAAATATAAGCTTTTAATTAAAAAATGCTGGAAGATTGCATCCATGATACGCAAGTAAGGCTGCACCAGTTAATAAGCCTCTTCGATGTACCTAAGAGGGAAAGACAAAGGGGGTAAAACTTTGCCTTCTATCTCGGTTTTCGGCGCCTGCGTAATAGGAGTTTTGGGTACAGAGAGTGCGCAGAGAAGGCTATGTGTCAACCCCCTTGTTTGTCCCGATGCTGAGGGTTGCCTACCACCTTTATTGCATCGAAGAGGTTTATTGGTTGCAGTAAGCGAACCTCGCTGTCTATCAGGGAATAGTTAATTTTCTCTTGCAAATTTGAAATTATTAGTTAAGCACTCTGGCAGTAACAAATTATTTTTGCTTGTATCTTTCCTTTAATGTTTAGCTATCGAGTATTTGTATCTATTTAAGAGTATTTAAACGCAATTAACTATCACGGTCTAACCTAATCCATCATCCGTTATTTTACAGTTAGCCTTCGTTCGTCTTTCCTAATATCGCTGATTTTGTTTTAAATATTTTTTTTAATTATTAATGAAATTCGAAGAAGAATTATCCCCATAATAACAATGGATAAAATAGGCGTTAAATTCTTAAAACTTCTATCTCTAACCGCAAATAATTAATCTGAAAAAGAGAGAGAGAAAAAACCTCCCACTATGTAGAAAAATAAACCTTTAAAATCGGTCAATAAGGGTTCGATATATTGAAATAATAATAATTCCTTGATTGGATAAAAATTCGAATTCTAGCAAAAACAAAACGTGGGGAGTCCCAGAGTCGAGTCCATGGGTTTATATAAAGACAAAAAAGAAAGATAATCAGGGTGGAATAGAGACCACCCGGCCACCATTATAAAATGTAAAAGGCGCACCTTTCTAACAAAATGGCGTTGAAAAGATAATAAAAAGAAAATCGGGTAGAATTTTTCTTTCGGTTTTTTGATCATAGCAAGGTGAAGAAAACGTGAGAATGTGGTCCAAATAATTGGTCGAGTTTAATTCCAACACGATCCTTGCAGCCGAGGGTGAGCTCGGCTAAGAAAAACCTGTCCGGGTATTATAGAAACAATGGAGAATGCTCCCCTTACTCCTCTAACTTTAGATGAATTTAAAACAATCGCCTTGTTAATACGTTCAAATAAAAAATATCTTTAAAAGGAGAATATAGAGTAATGAGATTCCGAAATGTTTCTTACCGGCCTTTAGATTCAAGTTTAATTCGTATAGATGGTTGAGAAAATACCAATAGATCATTCCATTAATTATTTGCGGAGAAAAAGTAACAGACCTACCCAAACCTGAACTTAACCCTAACCTATTCAAACCTGGACTTAGCCTGATCTACCCAAATCTTAACTTCGCCTGACCTACCCAAATCTTAACTTAGCCTGACCTACCCAAAAATGGACTTAGCCTAACCTACCCAAACCCGAACTTAGCCTAACCTACCCAAACCCGAACTTAGCCTAACCTACCCAAACCCGAACTTAGCCTAACCTACCCAAACCCGAACTTAGCCTAACCTACCCAAACCCGAACTTAGCCTAACCTACCCAAACCCGAACTTAACCTAACCTACCCAAACCCGAACTTAATCTAACCTACCCAAACCCGAACTTAATCTAACCTACCCAAACCCGAACTTAATCTAACCTACCCAAACCTGAACTTAGCCTAACCTACCCAAACCCGAACTTAATCTAACCTAACTCATAATGAATACTATAATAAGGGGTCTGGTTGCCGTGACCAAAAAAAGTTGTTTTTAAAACCACCGTTCCAATGCACTTCATCAAGAATCGCGTAACGCGTACCCTTTTCCAAACAGATTGGGTGACAAGGATTTGCTGACAAAGCTAAGTTCTCCCCTCATATTACAACTCCCTGATTACGGGAGTTTCCCAACCATCTCGTTTAGGATACGACGTTCCTTAGTTGGTTAAGGGTTCGAGTATATGCACCAAACCAAGGACCGGATTACCTTCGAAACAAAAGAATATTCAAGAAAATGATGGATGAGCATCGGCAAAATTACTTAAAAGGAGTTTCTTCTCTCACTCTCCTTACTTTAAACGAGATTCACGATGTCAGTTCAGTTCGAGCTCCAATTATAATTTGCTTTTCGCAATCGCCTGCTTACGTATACCGCCGCCATTATATTGTTTCAAGTCTACGTACGCTTTATATAATAGACTACTTTAATATCCAAATTAAATTCACCATAGAAAAGAAAAGATAAAAACAAAATACCAGTGGATAATTTAGGTTGATGCCATTCTGGCTGTCTCGAGAATTTCGAGAGTTTAGATAAATTAAGGTTTTTTAAAAACGTGAATGACTTTGAATCTTATATCCCGTTTTTCAAAAGAATTAAAAAAGAGTTGAAGTGCACGTGAAGATCCTTTTTTCTCACGCGAATCTTCTTTAAGTAAACAGAGTATTTTTCTTATTTTCGCAATTAGGTTTCTAATTAAAAAGTTAGTAACCTACTCTAGATGTGTTGAAACTTTAAAATTAGAAAACGGAATTTAAAATAATAATAATAGTAGTAGTGGTAAAAAAGTAAAGGGTAATTTTTCGAGGGCCTATCAATATAATCCGAGCTGTCAAAACCTATTTTAAAATAATACCCAATCATATAAGCCCACCCAGAAGGCATTGCACGAATCAACAATAATAAAGAAACTTAATAGAGATGTCATATTCATTTTTTTGAAATAGAAAACGCAATTGAGCTAATTGAAGTATATTTAGGTTAAAGCATCCTCAACCTACGTTTTCATTTCGAAAAATATTTTTCTTTCGAATGTAACATCTATATTATATTATATTATTATATTTAAGAACGTATATAAGTACTGAGAACGTATTAAAAGGCAGAAAAACCTCCCAGAGAAATATACTTTTGCGCAGGGTTGTTAGGCATGAAATAACGTATAATAGTTGGGAAAAAACCTGAGATTATGACACTAGAGACTAATCTCATCTTTGAATGTTCTCAGGTGTTTATATGGGATCTTGTCTATTACTTAATGCAGAAGTTTCAATTTAAGTAAGAAACTGAAAGTAAGTAAATTCTAATTTAATTAAGGGGTCATCCTTAAAACACTCTTATCATAACTCGAAAACAGTGGCTCAAACGGTAAAATGTCATAGATGATGTTACATTTTTGACTCAAAATTGTTTTCCCATGCAACTATGCCACTGCACATCGGTCCTACCACCACCCTTTTTGTAACACCCTGTACATATCTAATAATTCTAAATAGAGAGATTACGTCAGAAGAAATCATAAGTTCCAATCTAGATCCCAGAGTAAAGAAGAAAAATAAACAAAAAACCGTCGCTGAAATTTAAGAATTTGGGGGTATTTGGGAATTTACATTTTTCTGGATTAGAAACGGGCTAAGTCAGCCAGTAAGGTAGTAAGTAGTGTGTTAGAGCGCGTAGCGGAACTGAAGATCATCATTGCGCCACCGGTAATATTCTTTTATCGGTATCCACCCTCGTCGGAATAAACGTTAAGCCTTTTTGTCTGTCTCATGTATTTTCTTTTTTTAAATGAGAAGAAAACGATTGTATCTTTGGGAGTCGCGAAGAATATTAAAAGAATATCAAGCGAATCAACTTTCTTCACCTCCTAGTTTCCTTTTCTTCAATCAGAAGTAGATTAAAAATGAAGTGTTCTAGTGATATACTGAAAAACTGGAATAGGATATCTAAATCTTTAAAAGTGAAACGCCTTTCTACATCTAGTCCAAATTTGTCATGTAGTTGGCACTCCCTAAGGAATGCTTTTATAAACCACGGCCATCTTGAAAAATGGCGGCGGGAAATTTAATGTACGTGTAATTCCAATAGGGCATAGCGTTTGACCATAAGTTCCTAAGATATGTTAGCCATAAGTTTGTCACTGGTTACAAACTGGAGCTTGTCATGAATGAAGTGACGTAGGTCATAGATTCGAGGTAAAGCGACGCCTCTTGAGGCGCTGTCAAAGGCTTAGTACATAGACCAAATAGGAAGATGGACTGCAAAACCACGAGTAGTCAATTCTCGCTTGTCGTTCTCGAACTAGCTCAAGCTGTAAGTCTCTAACATTACGAATTATAGGAAGTGTCGTCATACTTATGGAACATATCTTATAAACTTATGGTGTAACTTAATAACTTCGAGTTTATTAGCTTTAATCTTATTTTTAAAAAAAGTAGAAGATCTTCAAGGTTTCATATTCGAGCAGACGAAGGTCGAACTAGCTTGAAGTAGAATTATTATTTTTTTTTCTTTTCGTAGGTTCATTTTGGGAAGTTTTATATTTTTCAATCGTGCTCATCTCGTTAAAGGAATCACCCTTTTTCTCTATTCGTGATTGTAACGGCGCTTACGGCTTTACACCCACCTATATCCGACCAAGTAGTAGAAGAAGAAGAAGGTGTTTTTAATTTCTTCTTTCACTAGACAATTATAGTACCGTTAAAATATCAAAGCACCCCTAGCACGCTTTTTTCTTTCTTTTTAATTTGTTTTGTGGAAAGGTTTTTTCTTTTTAATAATTTAATTTTTTTTCTAAGAGACAAAAGCAGACGGGTGGCAACCGAAATTTTACCATTGTATTAATAATTAATCAGACGTTTTCATGTTTTTTTCTTTAAAGGGGTTTTTCTTATGGTAATTAAAATGATTATACGAATATATATATTGTGTCATCTCTTCATTATGGCTTGATTACGCTAATTATTTCAGGGGATTCTTTTAAAATATTTTCAAAGAAATAGACTATTTCCAGGGATATATTTAATTTTATAAGTAGGAATGGAGAACGGTTAGCATTTACTTCAGTCCGACTCATAGCCCAGTATAGAGTCCCTCAATTTTACACGTAACGAAAAGTTTAAATTACCTTATTGGCCCACTTAAACTACGTTTTGATGACGTTGCTAACGGGGACGGCGAAAAATACGTAATTCCTTTTGACCTCTGTCGCTATGACCCGCCTCTTATTTCATATCCCTCGGTCCCGTGGCAGGGGGTCCGGAACTTTGACGCGCGCCCACATTACTCTGTTCTCCATTCCTACTTCTAAAATTAAATCTATCCCTGCTATTACATTAAATACAAGCGGGAGGCCGCCATATTAGGTTATTTCCTTGACGCCTAAAGGCACCGATAGAGTTCACTACATGTATAAGAAGCTAGCCACCTCGTGCTGCCTCTAGCGTTGCTTCTTGGCAGGAGGAAAAATACCCCAAAGGCGGTCTTGCCCCTGTGTGTCGTTTTAATATAACTTTCCTTGAACAAACAAAACTTTGGATTAGAAAGACAATTAACTAAGCTTGATTAAAAAATCAAATAAATCTAGTTTAATGCATGGGAACCTGTAGTAAACTTTTGAATTGAATCCAAGATTGAAATGAACATTAAATACGACAATATTAAGATAAATATTGCTTAATAATAAGAGCTTAGTTTTGGTAGAAATCATTCATCATACAATGAAAGTAGAGAAAAAAAGTTAAATGTCACTGTTTACGTAGCCAAGCTGTCTGTTAAGTCCGACGGGAACCACACATGATGAAGCAAATGACAACAAAATAACAAGTTTGAACGAAAGGAGATAAGACTACCGATTGAAAAAAAAATTATTTTAAGAATATTTTAAAACAGCACACACATATCTCCGAACGTCACCGCAAAGAACCAGTTGGGCGCGGTCCCGAAAATGTACCACTCGAGATGGTTTAAAAAAATATGGAATCATTGAAATTATCTAAGCACTCCCCCCAAGTGTAGAGAATATTTTAGGGTTGAAAATGATAAGCATCCTATATTAAGTACTTAATTAATGAAGTGGAATGATTTAAGAAGATATGGAAATTCGATATATCGATCAAGTTAGACCTTTTTTGGAACGATTCGATCAGTAATTGAAAGAGAACATCATCATCTCTAGAAGGATTCATTATATAGTAATATGCTCGTCTAATGATCAATAACACAGGAATATGATCATAAAGGAAGGGCTATACTGAAATAAGCGCATCTTATGATCGATTAGACTGAAATAAGGTCATCTAACGATCGATTAGACAGAAATGTGATCATAGAAGGGTCAAATACACTGAAATATGATCATAAAAGGATCGATTTTATCGAAACATGATCATAATAAGGCCTATTTCATAGAAATGTACCTATTTAACGATCGATTACATAAAAATGTGTCATACACTGAAATGTGATCATGGAAGGGTCAAATACACTGAAGTATGATCGTAGAAGGATCGATTATATGTAAATATAATCATAGAAGGATCGATTATATAGAAACTTGATCATAGAAGGATCGATTATATAGAAACTTGATCATAGAAGGATCGATTATATGGATACATGATCATAATAAGATGAATTACATAGAAAAAGGCCCATTTAACGATCGATTACACAGAAAAAGGACCATTTAACGATTGATTATACAGAAATATGTCATAAAACGATCAATTACACATAGATATGATCATACAACGATAATTTTCAAATAAATACGTTTACAACAGTCGATACAAAAACCGTGATCTTTTAACGAACTCCCAAAATTCTAATTTCATACAAAACAACTTCGAGAAAGAAAAAAAAAAAGGTTTTGAATAATACCAGTTTGACAGAAAAGTGATCAATTTCATATAGATACACGATCTAGCAGCTAGTACACTCAGAAACATGCTAAATAGCACCCTATATTTAATTGAAACACGATCAAATACTTATAAGATCAAGGCTAAATATCAATATCAGTAAAATCAAATTAAAAAAAAAAGACACTGCTATAACACTTGTTAGTTATACCTATAATTTCGAGGTTATACATATAAATTTATAAATTAATATCGTTAATCCTAAATCCCACGTACTTCTAAAGTCACGAGAAACTCGAACCAGGGGGGGGGGGAAGAAGGGAAATCACGCACCCCTTAAGAAAAAATGTTGGCCCGATTAATTTTACGAACAGAATTAAGCCGATCAGACAAGCGATAGTTAACAAGTGTCATTTCGAGACGAATTAAAAATTAAGAATTACCGGCGCTGCTTAGCAACTAACCGCCATTAAAAGATAAAACCACCCAGATGATGTATCAAATTGACGTAATACGTGACCTAGAAATGCTAAGCAATTCTTAATAACGAAAATTAGTTTCTAATCGGGAACTCAAATTTAAAGAACATCAAGAGAAGATGAAATTAACTATTATAAGACTAGAATTAGTTAGGAAAAACCATAACAATACCTAGAATTTTTCTTTTTTAATAGAAAGAGCGTGAAAAATAATTAATATATAAATTGGAACCATGTTTCTATCTTTAATATTAATGAAGATATAATGAATTAAGTTTCCGAAGCCCTGGGGAGCACCCCTATTGGATGACGGATTTGTCCAATAGCGGTACTCCCCACTGTTTCGGAGAGAAGCCTAACGCGTATGGTAAATTACGGAAACTTAATTGTTTGTATCTTCTTTATTATTGTAGATAGAAACACAGTTCCAATTCGTATATTCACTATTTTATACGGTCTATTGATTAAAAAAGAACAACAAAAAATTACCTCAAATCATTTCAATCTCACTTTAAATCGGAGGGGCGCGGTTCTCGGATTTTCGTATATTTAGCAAAAGCCGATTGTCAGCTCAATTTGACCTTCGATAGCTTCATGAGAAGGGGTGTAATGGTTGCTTTAAGAAATTCAGGGTCAATTTCAAATAAATTAGAGCCTGCTCTGAATGAGTTAGTTAATCATTGTAACCATTTTTTAAATAGCGGAGGCAAGAAAAAAAATTAAATCGGTTAAAAATTAAAGGCAAATATAGACCTTCGTTTAAGGCGGCAGTGCTTTTTTTATCTTTTAAACAAAAATTTATATAAAAGGAAACTCCACCCGAATTTAATACATTTTTATATAAATGCGAGGGTGATTTGGTATTGTTACAATTAAAAATTTTATAAACCTCTCCCCCCTGTCCCCGTTTTTATATTTTCCTTGGGAAAAGGTTTCTTTTAAATATTGATCAAAAGAGTTATTAATTTATAATTGTGTTTAATATCAATGAATCTATTAATCATCAAGATAGTTGATTTAAATTTAAATTTAAAAAAAAATCTCTGCAAAATATTTTATATATTTCAGATTAACCATTAATTTCTTTTTCATGTTAGAGGTTTTTCTTGAATATCTAACGACACCTATCATTAGATAATTATACTTAATGATTTAAATTCTGATATAATTATTTATTCAAATACGAAGTATTACAAATTTAAGGTATACCTTTACCGCAATCTGTTTATAAAGCGCGCTGTTTTTATATAACCAAGAAGTGATATCTAGTTTATCTATTTATAATCAAGCTTTATCTCCAGTCCTAAAGACGAAGGTCCGGAGTTAATCTCCGTCTCTTAATTACAATCAGCATCTCATTGGTTCTTGAAAACGCACGTCAGCGCGACGCGAATGACGAAAACTACATATTTTCCGACTGAGGAGAGGTGAAATAGCCCGGCCTCCTTTTACGTCCCCCCTTGTATTATGAAAGTGGGACTGGGACTATGGCGCGCAAATGCTAAAGCATCTTATACCTTCTCCCTAATAAACTAGATATCGCTTCTTGATATAACTTTATATTCAACTGTAAATCCAGTCTACATAAATTGAAATATAAACCTCTTATGACCAGTCAAAATATAATTATACACATTCGTTATCGTACAAAAATAAATATATCATTAAAATTTCATCTAGATGTAACTGAAAAAACTGGTTCAAGCATTTCGAGTTATTCATTCCCCAATGTACCAACTAACCAAGTGTATAGACGACTTTCATTAAACATCTGGAAATTGAAACAAGTGCCTTTTTCACTTTTAAAAAACTGAAAAAAAAAATACCTTCAAACACCAGAGCTATTTTTATTCATAAATCATCTCTCGAACTGTAAATTATTTTAGTTGAAGATCAACTAGAGCTCTTGAACAAAACAAACCAAAACAAAAAGAACTATACTTTCTCTTCTTAGCTACGTTCCCAAAAGGATCATCTGAACAATGCTTAATTTTTTCTAAAAAGAAAAAAATCTAAAACAAACGCTCATTAATGACTCAATAAGACGAAATCCCGTTCCAAGGAGTTCCATTAAGGAAATCTCGAGTCACGACAATTTTGATGGAGCGCCACTTTACCAGCACTCGTATCAAAACACCTAAATATTTTTTTTTTAAAAAAAAGGCGCGAACCAGAATTAAAAAAAAAAATCATTGCCAAGTACAATTTTTAAGGTCATACCTATACTGTTCTACGTTAAGTACTTTATTCTATTACACAGTATGGAAGAGATCATTCCAATACTTACTTATTTGTAAATCTCGGTACTGTTGACGGGAGAAATTGGTACGGCATATCGCAGACAGTTGAAACCGAGTATAAAATTTTAAATATATGCAAAATGTGTTTGATTTCTCAAATAGTAAACAATTACAGATAATACCAACTTGATAAATTAAATATGGGTTTAATTTGCTTAATTATTTTTTTGGGGGGGGGGCGTATTTAACTGGTCTGAAATTTATTATAGCTATTATTAAAGTAGTCAGTTTAGCTATTCTCAGACAAAGTAAAAATTGATCCGATCTCTTCCACACTGTATAACCACAATAATAATAAATACAAAAAAGTCTTTAATTTCTATATTTCTTTATTTGAAAGAAAGCTTGAATTTCCTCGAATCGAATTCAATCGGCAGCAGGTGAAGGGGAAAGTTACTCAACTGGTTTCGAATAGATCTAAATGCTAAAAAGGACTATCTGAAATTTAACTAATTCTGTCGCGAACAAATTTACCTAAAACATCCACGTTCTCAGCAAGGATTTAATCCAGAAATTGTGTGTGGTAAAAGCGAATGAAAACAGAGAGAATTTACTAATTAACTAACTAGTCCTCGGACGCTGCACGCGCTCTTTTAATTATTAATTCGCCTACATTTGTCACCTACTCGATGAAAAAAAAAATAATTGCTAAACTTTCTAATTAATTTTAAAAAGAGGGTTGTGAAATTTTCAATTCCAGGATATATTAAGAAATAGATTTAATAGCTAGCGAAAATTCCAAGTTTTGGTCTTTACAGCTTAAGTGCATTCAAATCAGTGTATTTAGTACTTAATGGGAACCTCCTATTCTGGCATTCTTCATTTATTCTAACGATTAGGCACGTGTTTGGCTGCATCAAGAAGCAATATCTAGTTTATTAGAGAGAAGTTATAAGATGCCTAAGTATTCGCGCGCGCCATAGTCCCAGTCCCCCTTTCAAAATACAAGGGGGGGGACGTAAAAGAAGGCCGGGCTATTTCGCAGCCTCTCCTCAGTCGGAAAATATGACTGTAATTTTCGTCATTCGCGTCGCGCTGACGTGAGTTTTCAAGAACCAATGAGATGCTGGTTGTAATTTAGAGGCGCGGATTAACTCCGGACCTACGTTTGGACTGGAGATAAAACTGGAAATCTGGCGAATATATATCTTCTTTCTAATAAATTAGATATCACTTCTTGGCTTTATATTTTGTTTAACATTTATCCGGGAACGAAGGTGAACTTGAAAGTTATTTATTTACTTATTTTTTCTAGACATATTTCCCTTTTGGCAAAGAGATAAGAAAATAATTTGTCCTTGATCTTGAAAAATCTTGGCTCTAGATCCATAATTGAAAGTATTGACGTCACCCTCCGCCCATACTTCCTACTTATAATTAACTTTAATCTTTCATGAATATTAAAATCTAATCATTAATGCCGTTGTCATTCTGATTTCTCCGCAAGGTACAGCTTAGAATTGTTTAAGTACTAATTTCAAAAAATATTCAATGCGATATAAATTAATTTTCAATTAGTTGCATGAACATTTGAAAACATGAACTGGTTTTAAAGATAAAACAACATTGTGAAAAAGCGGGCGTTGCGCAAATATTTATTTATTTATTTTATAATAAAAATTATGCAAATTCGTTAATGTTTATAAGCCCCCCTCTAGCCAAATCTTGTTGTTGGAGCATTGTTTCGCAAATTTTGAAATGATCAAATCAATTTGATTTGTGATTTGTCGGTAAAATTACCTTTGATGTGATTAATAAAAATATGTTAAAAAATTGGCGTATAAAGTTGCTCTCGCTGCAACCTCAGTGGTTTTTGGGGGTATAAATCAATCACTTTTTCAACAGTAATTACACGCAAAATTTCAAATTTAAAAGAAGAAAAAAGCGATAAATATTCTGATAAATAAAAAAAGGGGTGTGTGATACAATTTCGTAACATCCGCGAAGTATATCATGGTTACAATTTAAAATATTCATTTAAATCTTCTTTTAGTAAAAAAAAAAAAATAAAAACCCACGCTACCGTTGGCTACCACGACCCCGCCTTGTGAATCTAAAAGCTTTTAACATCCTTTCCATGTATTAATTTTTCTTTTTTTCGTGAAGGTATTTTGTAAGATTCTCATCGTCATGATGCACCACCACCATACGATCGCCCGAAGCCAAATATGTGTTTTATTAAAAAAGGGTAAGACCTGAGACGTAAAGCGGAGGACCCATTGATACATCTCTAGCACCGGAACTGAAAGTGTTAATAGCTCTGGTCCCTTTGAACAATGGGACGATCGAGCAATGTGAAAACGAAGATTAAAAATATCCCACAGTTAATACGGGTTGAGTTCGCATCAATACAATTTACTTTCATTTTTGGAATTTATAGCAATTGACAGGAAGAAGTGCTATGAAAATGTTTAGTGCTAGAATACGTAAGATATTTTCATTCAATTTTAATTTCAAATGAAGTTTAACTTGTAAACATTTTTGCGAAACTTTAAATTGATATTGTAAGATGTGTAAAATTTTGGGGGTAACATTTTCTGTTTCAAATCTTTCGTAGTGAAAATTCCAGGTCTACCATATTAGTACTTAATCCGTTGACTTTTCCAGGAATATTTCGCGAAATTTTCCAAGTAACAACGCAATTGCTTAACATTCCTGGACTCACACTTGTACGAAACAGCGTAGATATGTAATGTTTTTAATTAATTTAGAGGGAATAGATCGATTAACAGTAAAATCAGGTGAATGAATTAAATATTTATTAAGGATCTAAGGATTCAAAACAATAATAATAAAAAAATTGCAATATCTGAACTTCAGTCAATTGATAAAGCTCACACATATCGTTTGTTTTTTCGGCCTTGGTCCAAACCAAGACGTTTTTTTATAATAACGAAATTAGTACCTTTCTTCAATTTCAATTGAAAACTATACAGTGCGAATACAGACTTTGGTTGAGAAAATTGCAAGGAGCGGTCGTTTATATACGGGATGAGCTTCAAAATATGGTGCATCAAGATATTTTAGTTTGAGATTACGTATAGTAGAAAATCGACCAATGAACCACGCCCGAGTAGGCAAGCTATCTCCCTAAATCTTCTTCAGGCTCTAGCTAAAGTTATATCAGTTCGAGACTCGTAATAATCGGGGTCTAGATGCCCGCGGCTGAAACTGTCACGTAACATATGAAATTATATTCACTACACATCCATGGGAATCTGAACATAATTTTTTAAAGGGTATATTACCCGAAGCTTGATTATGATTAACTCAATAATTGTTCTTTGTTAAACGTCATTACAACCTTTCTGACTAATCAGTTAGTGCTTTATAATTTAGAGTTATTGAACTAAGAACCTAAACACAATGGAATTAATTTGCCCCAAAGGTAATATAATTATTTCAAACTTTCAATATTAAAGTGTTAATTAAAGTTCAATTAAACTTGAATTATTCCTAGATTATTGCGGTGACAATGATGAGGTCAATATTCTCAGAAATTTTTTAAATTATTGATAGACTCGAAATATAAAATACAATTCAGATATTTTTAAGTTAATTTCCAAGTACAAAAATGCTTTCTACATATTTAAAGACACACTTTGCTTTCTTTTTCTCAGACCAATGTACTGTTAAAAATTTGAACTCCATTTTTGAAGTGTTCCAAAGGTAAGAAAAGAAACTGGAATTTGTATAAACGTATAACTTTACGCCATGCAACAACGAAAATAAATTCTATTTTTTTTCTTGTGTATTAGATTTAATTTCATATTTTTCTTTTGTTAAAAACGCGGGTAAAGAAAATAGTTCTCTTATATCCACACGTGCACGCGCGCGCGGTCTTCGTGTTTTCCTTAATACCAACTGCGTAACTAACGAAACTAAACAATATCAAAAAGAATTTAAACTCGAGATGAGGTGAGATTCTATTTGCAGCGGTTTCAAATAATGTTATGAGAAAAAAGGGGGATAGATCCATTTAAAGTGTGCACTAGAGCGTTCGGAACATGTCTGTCCTTAGGCTGCTCCGAGTAAAGCGCTCAAGAAACATCCATGAACGGTATGACTTGTTCTAAAATGATGCTGCTCGCGAGACTAGACGCAGCGAGCGCGTGAGGAACGGGTCAACAAGACCATAGGACGTCCAGCCGAGAACATAGTGCTAGTGTAAACCACGCTTCACCTTACTCCATCCTACCCCGAAATTACACCAGTGTAGGAATAACATTCTTGGGTTAAATTGTACCGTGAATTGCGAATTTTCATATTGCAATTGTTGTATGTACTGTATGATACCACGCGGGTTTCTCGTGGCGTGGATACGGTTTATATCGCACGATCCTTACGACGTTTAAACTATAATGTTTTTTTTTAACCAACTTGACTTAGCGTTGATTGCATTGCAAACTCTATCATCTATGAAATAAACATTACGCTCTTTCGATGCATGGGTTGGTGCCTCTGAGATTCAACCAGCAGGGCGATCGGAAAAAACTCCCGCAGTGATATACATACCTTCATAAGTTCATAAGATATGTTCCATAAGTTTGTCATTGGTTATTGAGAGCTTGTCATGAAGTGATTGAAGTAGGTCATAGATTCGAGGTAAAGCGATACTGGTGAGGCGCCGTCAAAAACTTAGTACAGACTAAATAGGAACTAGATGGACTGCAAAATTAACCGAGTGTAGTCAATTCTCGCTTGTCGTTCTCGAACTAGCTCTTAGCAAGTCAACTAGCATTACGAAGTATAGGTAGTGTCTTACTTATGGATGGAACATATGTTATCAATTTATGATACCCTTCGAATGAAAAAGGTATCAGACAACTAGCTTCAGCTTGCAAAAAAAATATCTACCTGTATAATATAGTTTTAAATTTTAAAAAAAATAATGTATATACGTGGTTTTATTTTTCTATATGAGACCGTGGAAAATATCTGGCTGGAATTTTACGTTTTAAACCCTTTTTCATACGGTTTGAATATATTTGCAGAAGTTTTTAATGTAAATATTCATTCCATCGCGTTTAATTTAGTTAGTGAAGTAAAAGCAAGGTCGTGTGTATTATTTTATTTAAATCGAATGCCAAATTTATACTATTTAAGAATAATGATTATATGTGGGTTAAAGATGCCAAAAGACATCGGTGTAAACCTTAACAAATTGAATTTTTTCGTATTTAGTGAATAAAAATCATAATTTTTCTTAATTTCATGCGGTTATGATTATTACGGGTTTTTTTTTAAAGCAAATTCAATTTGAAAATGAACGATTCGTCAAAATTCATCATATCAAAGGCTACCAATCTTAAATAAACTTAAATCTCAGTTTCGAAGAAAA
>JAEQBA010001608.1:0-111887 GCA_019434445.1 Phalangium opilio | reverse complement strand
AACAGTCTAAGAGATTTGTTTTGAGAGCATTTATTCTCACAAAAAAAAAATTCAAGACCATTTTTAAGGATTGCTCTAGAGCTCACTCTGTGTAAGAAGAGAGATGAGGAGAAACTTTCATTACTCTTTCATTAAAGACTTATCCCCCGAAATTTACCCACTAAAATCAAATTCCCTGACTATTCCAGGTTTTCCCTGACCCGTGGCAACCCTGTTGATAGATGCCGGGTTACCTTCGCAACCTCGGGATTTTTCACAATTGCTTATTTCTCGAGGTCAAGCATTTAGTATCGTTGGAAAGAATAGAAACGAGGTCTTGTCATACTCAAAGAACCACCAGAGTTCTGGCACTCTAAAAAAATACCTAAATAATTCTTTTATAGATCAAAACTGAGACGAAATTACGATATCAGGCTTTCTGCTCTTAAAAAAAAAAACCACACAACAAAATAGAAAAAACCCCGATTACAAAAACCAGAAGGAAAAGCGAAAAATATAGGAAAACGAAAATCATTCCAGAAAAAAAAGAGTGGCGTGCAAAATCCGTGTCCATTTTGCATTTTCCCGAATTTCTTCATCCCCCGTAGTTAGGCCTAAACACCAACCCCCCATCAATGCCATTTTTAGTCAGAAAACCAAAAAAGAGGGTTAGCACAGCACGAAAATGGCTAAAGCCGCTCTCGGTTTTCATTATGCAAATTTAGACGGGAGAGGGCCGGGGGGGAGTGGCTTATTTTTTTCTTTCCAATCCTTATCACCTCAAAACTTCAAAGCGAGGTTTTTACCTCCCTTAAGGGATCGAACACTCCCTTGTCCTTTCCCAAAGTTCCATACCGAACGAGTCAACATACGTTTAAGAGTTATTTTATCCAAGCTAATTAAATGAAATAAAAATTTTCAGAAAATTGGATAATGTTAATTAAACCTCTCTCGCGTCAAAGTTTTATCATATCCGACCCCTCGCTTCCATCGGTCCCTTCCTTAAATGTCTCTAAATCCTACAAGGGGGGGGGGGCAAGGCAAGGCATCCCAAAGTCTTCTAGCGTTTTTTTAAATAATACAAAATAAGTGTTTTCTTAAAGAAAAAAAACCCCTTAAATGGGGCTATCTGACATTTTAGAGGAATCAGCTATAGGTAAGTAAACTATGGTAAACAAAAGGTACATGTTAAAACTACTTTATCCAGGGGTAGGGGGTATAAGATGAGAAAAGGGGTATATCCCCCGCGGGAATCTTTAAATTGACATTTTTCCTTCCCTTGTCTTGGGGGGGGGGTGAAGAAACGCTTACATATTCATGAGATGGCCACCGTCATGCACCTTTAGGGGGCTGCAAGAACGCCGGCCGCGTCTGACGTGACGTCCGGGCCACAAAAAAAATTATAGAAAGAAAAATTAGGCTTAGGAAATAAGATAGGGCAATTTTATTTTGAATTCTTTTTTTTTCCTAATCGTATCTCTTCGGAAGCTGGTGTGTCCCGTGCCCCGGGGTGGATGGGGGTGGGTAAAAACCATCAATTATTGAACAGAATGGATACCCATTATTATTTTTTTATCTTTTTACGACATTGGTATATAATGTTTAATAGAAGTAACGTATTAAATGGAAAACAGAAACCTATTAAAAAGAGTCGTACTAAAACTTGATGGACGTATTACGTTTCAATGATGATATTCCAATTTTTAAGGGCATAACGCCGAAGTTAATCATTCGAAGTAAATTACGTAATTTCTACAGTTACCAAATACGACATACCGAGGCAGTATTAGAATTTAGACAACGACCGATAATAGACCCAACCAACAAATAAACAAGTTGGCTTGGTCTCGTCTCCATCTAAGGGATAGGATCACGTGACTAACAAAGTTCACCGTAGTACCATCTGTCGTTGAGCGACGAAAATAAATCTCTTATTTTTCTGATTGGATTAGAGTCTGACTCGTGGCGTAAAACAGGTTCTGCGCGTGGCAAAAGCAAGCCAATCAGGTTATCCCTTTCTCACCTCAAAACCCGAGCTCGAGATCTGAGCCGTTATAAAAATTCAAAAGATTTGTTGGTTGGGTCTATTATATACTTCAACGTTCGTACTTCTATTATTACATTTAGGGATCATGCCACCGTCCCTTGACTCTAAACGCGAAGGCTGGGGTGTATTTAAAAATCCTATCGGGGTTAATGTCAGGCCAGACGAGGCTTCGATATATAACGAGAATCGAAATCACTCGACGATTTTCCCCGATGCCAAGCTCGTGATCGTTACCAAATTGTTCCAATAGCCACGCCCCTTCGACAGCGGATTAACTTTGATGACGTCAATCCTGAAAGAGAGAATGTCGCACCCCCACCCTCTTTTTTTTCTTCCTAAAAAGGTGATTTGGGATCGAGGTCTTTAACTACTTAAGCCTAATAACCTAAACTGCAACTCGAGATAAATCCAACAAAGCTTACGCTATTTTTTTTAAAGTTATTTGGCCCAATTAAATTCTCCCCATTCAGATCGATGATGACACCATTTAAGGGCTCTGAAAATCGTTCAATCCTGTTCTTTTAATGAAAATAAAAAATAGGACTTGGCGATTACGTTTGAAAAATTCAGGTGCGTCTAATTCGGAATAGGGTCGCGTAAGAAATGATGGCGGGGTTTTGCAAGTTGACGCGGGGTCGAGGGGTTGATTAAAAGCGGCGTTCGGGGAATTGAAAGAGTCGTTACGGGTCGTGTATACATCCTGGCACTCGTTGACACTCCCCGCTGCAACCCGCGCTAAATCTCCAATTGAAAAGGGTACACTAGCTGAGAAGGCACGAAGAATGAATGACGGAAGAGGAGAGAGAATTCGCTTTCGGAAAATTAGCCAAATCTTTTACTTAAAATGTCGTTAACTTAGGAGATATACGTCAACATAATCGCGGGAATTCGTTAGAAATCGAAGTCAAAAGATCGATTTTTAATTGTTTTTTTTATTAATACTACTTAAATTCCGGGAACTCTTAGCTATTAGGCTTAAGGAAAAGGCTGAACAAAATCGCGTTTCCATAGCAACGTATTCCACAATGAAAATATTTAAATTTAGGCCTAATACAGCGCGATGAAAATATGAAGATGTTTTGCCGTTTCAAGACAATCCTGGATAACTATAATGAATTAGGCCAGATGTTAACAAGCCTGCTGGAATTTGCGGGTGCACCATGCAATCCCAGGGGTTAAATCCATCAATTGTATTTCAATCCCAGCAGCGTCAAAATAAGAGTACACTGCAATGCCAGGCAGGCAGGCAATCGAATTTCTTGGAATGCATGCCTAGCTTCTCGATAAATAAGAAGTATAAATGGGTCTGTGATCTGACAGAAATGCACTAACAATGTAAGATACAAAAACGTAGCCCTCTCTCCCCCTCTCCATCGCCGGTTTCTCTCACTCAGGAAAGCGTTACTTAATCATTCATCATGATCATTCAACGTCAAGGCAGCTAGCTTGGCGTTGTAGTAGTAGGACCGACTGTATATACTAAACTATACGGTAATACAGCTTTACCTTGGCAAGAACAAACACCCATCTTCCAATATACTCCCCTACCCTATATTGTGTCAATGGACATTTCCATGACAAAGGACTAGGTTCCTCCTCCTCCTCCTCCTCAGTATATACACTCCTGCACGCAACTAGGTCCCTTCTCTTCCCGGCCCTCAAAATCCAAGGGAGGTTATTAACAACCTAGAAACGTCAACGAGGTCTATCGCCCCCGGTCCCCGTTTCAAATCCCTTCATCCCACTCCCGGAATAATATTTAAACCCATTTTATGATTCCTTAGGAATTTAGACTATCCTATCTAAAGCCCATAAAAAGATGTCTTTCGTAAGCTCTAAAGGCCTATTCAGACGAAACAACTTTTTGACTCATTTAGTTTTGAGTAAACTCGACTTGAGTAAACTGCATGTTGGGTCACCAAATTAAAAATTGATCAACAGTGTCCAATTTTTGCTGTCACTCAACGTTTTGACCTATCTATATAGTTGAGTCAAAAGTTGTATCGTCTGAAAAGCCCTTAATTCGGAAATAAACTTGATAGGTCGTGGGGATATGATTCAAATTTCAAATATTCATTCGAGCTCTTTCGAAGAAGAAAAAGCAATTTCTGTTTTGAGAAATTATTCATATTTACATCCGTATTACTTCTGATACGGATTTCCACCCACCTTAAAGCGATTCGCCCGCTCTCGTTCAGTTCGGGTGTCAAATAATGAATGAGCCAGGTAATTTGGATTTAGTTTCACGTGAGCCGAGGGGAAAGGGTTGGGGGAAAGGGTGGGTCATCGATTTAGGGAAGCCCCTCCCCCTCTCCTCTTCCCGATCGGGTCATCCCGTTCGCGGAATAAACCTCGGAAAACCACACTCTTGACAATTTCACAGTTAATCTCTGGAACGACCTAGCGATAACGTAATTTGCGCGTCTCGTTCTCGATCCTGCAACGGCCTAAATATCAGCGAGCGTTTTAGCCAATGGCTCGTAACCCCGTAAAGGATAGGATAGACGACGCTCCCTTCAAGAAGCTATTGATAACTTTGAAATCCAGGCCGCTCAAAGTCTCGGGGATCCATAGACGTTTCCGACATTAAGTTAGATCGTGCGTCTAGTTTAGTTTAGGCAAGCATCTACGCATAACGATACCTTATGAGCGTCTTTGGTCAGGTCACAGGGTTCATACAACTTTTGGAAAACAAATTTCCCTGAGATTTCCAGGTTTTCCCCATATGGAGTATCCTATGGGGCAAATGTTAACGAAGTAGTGGGGGGGGGCAAATAGGACTATTACATAATCAAAGGGCAGCCCCGTAGAACCAGAGTTATGGGCCTCCAAAGTATAGTGTAACGTTAATCCTATGGAGGGGGCATGTTTATGAAAATTTTGCTTAATTACTCGGCCCCTGTTTGACGCAAATTTCCCTGAATTTTACTAAAATTTCGACAATTTCCCTGAGGTTTTTGTCAACTATTTTTTTTCTGATTTTTCCAGGTTTGTATGAACCCTGCAGGATATACGGTGGTGGTGGCCATTGGAGATTGACCAATAGGGGTCGAATAAGGTCCGGATTACAACGGGGATACGATACGTCGTTAATTTTGAAACAAATTACTCGCAAAAAGTTTAATTAAATAATTAATGCACGTGGCCTTCTATAACATTTTCATATTGGGAATTTTCAAATGTTAAAGAGTGTTTAAGCTAGGCTAATTCGATGTTACATTCGAGGTATTATAAATTATTTTTAATGCGGTATTAAGCGGGGGTGGTAATGGGTTATACATAAACCGCAACACGAAACGGATAATTTCATTAAGGAATTTCCCGAGCAGCGAAATTATACAAAAAGCGTTTTCAAATGAATGTCTCGAGTTGGCCGCCGCCGCCGGAATAAATGAACTAAGTACAATATGTTCCCATACACGCTCCACCGGGTCACCCCCCCAACCCCTTCGCCCCACACACGTCCCCCCTTCTGGCCCTCGAGAAGTTAACTCGAGCGAAAACTCCGCCGCCGAACTCGGTTGGTTCCGTAACGATACCATTGAATAAAATATCAGGAAAGGAGGTCGACTGTCCCCGAAAGCTTGTCCCAATAAATCCGACCTCTAACCAATGAATAGCGCCAATCCCGCGCGGAACAACACGGACTACTTTGCCGCCAGAGTCAATAACCAAGGAGTATCCTTCATTCCAGATATAATAATAATAATCCAAGCTTTTTCTATGAAGGCATTTCCACACTAAGCCTATGGCGTGTTTACAGGTGGGTGCCTTTACAATGCATAGAGGGGTGCAGGGGGCTAGCCCTGCCACAGCTAACCTACAGCGCCCTATACTAACTATTACCGGTAACCTCTGCAAGTTTTGATGGATATGATAAATGAATTGTCTCGAGTATAGGCTCATTTGGTCACTTATCACAAATTCTCGGGGAAAATGGACACGAATCCTTCATATGAAATAAACACCGAGCAAAAATTTTAAATTTGAATTAAATTAATGTGCATGGATACTCCCCAAAACGGTATTCCTAATTGACCGACCTAAAATACCTATCACCTTGGAACCGCGTAGTTTAACCCTTCATTAACCGGTAAGCCGCGAACCACGTAACCTCCGGTGCACCCTGGACTTACCATTACCACCCATTCCCCTTACCAAACCAATAGATCAGAAAAGAGAGAGAGGGAAGGGGAGAGAGTAGACAAAATTTATTCCAGCATAATTCCCGAGGTGATTCCGATTCTCTTTCACAAAAGAGAGAGAGAGAGTGAGTGAGAGAGAGAGAGAGATCTGGCTAGAAGAATAATAAGAGAATCTGGAATATATTTATATAGGAATTGGCGCGCTCGCGAGAAGGATGCTGTGACGGGTTTCTGAGGGGGAACTGTGATGAGGAATGGACTCGGACGAAAAACCAAGTATCTCCCAATACATTGGCGAGCCAAGATAAATTGTTAGGGGAATCAGGCTGAGCGCCACCAAATTGGACAGCAGGCCGCACCGCGAAATCGGACAAGGTGCATGCGTGGAGGGAAAGAGTGTTCGGGAAAAATAAGGCCTTATTCGTTCAAAGCGCCAGCGTAATTATTCTATCTAGTGTCCCGGGAACTTTCACTTTGTAACTAGATTTCTAACCAACGTCAAGCGGAGTGCAGCCCACGGAACTTCTATAGCTCCTCAAAGTTTAGTTTTCCCGAACTTATTCGCGGTTTAATGATGAATTAAGAAGACGCTTATCTCAATTGCATTGTCGGTTCTCGGTTCAATCTCCAGCCTTTACCTTCGTTACGCGGGTGCCGGTGAAAGGCGCCTCGAGTCTTATTTAGACCAAGCCAGGAGGAGAAAATGCCTCTATATGGGCGACGTATGGTATAAAGTTTAGCACAAATCGATGCTGACAGAGATAGCGGGCTATTTTTATCCGCGGATAATTCACCCGAATTTGTAGAGAAATTAGATTATTATCCTGCAAGTTCCCCCCGTAGTTTCTACTGATTAATTCCACTATTCCTCCAGTTCCCTCCCTTTGGGACTCAAGAGCGAATAATTACGAGTATGAATTCATTCCAAGACCTACTCAACACACGCGGCCCAAATTTATTCGCACGAAGCCTAAATTTTGTATAAGTTAACTATAATTCCGAGTTACTTAACTCGCGCGCTAATTGGCCAATGAATCCGCGAGTGACATTCTAGTTAAAAGCCTTTGCGGGGTCTCCGACAGATGTCACTGTTAGCTGGCCCGAATCACGGAGAAGAATCGTAAACTGCAGGAGATAAAGGGGGGGGGGGAGAGGTACCAGGAGTTTCTCGGGCGCTTTCCCTTAAGCTTCTCCGAAAAGCGGAGAAGTTCGATCGGCGCATGCGCCGAATATTTTTCTCCGCCGCATCCCGGCCAGGCTTAGCTTTCAACTCTATTCGACAGTGTGTGTGCAGACGATTCCCTCCAAAAATCCCTCTCAAAACGCGGCGCGCGTACAGCGAGTAGCGCGGGCATTTTCCAAGCAGAGTTTCATTCCGTAATACAACGCGAGCAGCTCGTGGCGCTATACTAGAATTAGCGTCGCGGCTACAGCGGACGTCAGAGAGTTATAACCGAGAAATATTTTCCGCTACTCATACCCCCTCCCACCTCTTGATCTTCTCTACTCCGCATCCTCATCTTTTGGAAAAGGATTGGAAGAGGCTGAGGCGCGGCTCTACCGGAAATCTCTCTAAAACGAGGCGCGAATCTCACGAGCTTCGGTACGGTATAACTAGAACTAGTTCGGAGAGAATCGAGTCGGTCTACAGTCCAGAGAGAGTGGGAGAGAGAGAGAGAGAAAGAGAGACAGAAGGAAGAGAGACGAGAGATTACAGGCACGGACTTGGACGGGAAAAGCTGGCGACCAGTGTTTACTCGCAAACGAGGCGAGTGACGAATAGCTAAAAGCAGCAACGGGAGATCTGTCCTCCCTCGTGTTTTTAAACAGCGGTTAAACGAGAATTAATATTTTTCACCTACTTAATTACGATTAATACCGCAACCTTGTTAGTTTATTCGCGCCACAAACAATTATTCTTAGTTTAGGCGCGCGCGAAAGATGATAATAATATATCATAGAATAAAAAGAGCGAAAGCATCCAGAAGATAAGGCCTAGCAAGAAGAAGCGGAAGAAGAAGAGCTAGAGCGGTACAGAGGAGAAGAAAAGAAAAGACGTTGGCTGGTCTAAAACGTGGGGATGTAAGGCAGGCGCTCGCCCACTGTACTTGGCCTAGCATAGCCTTGGTATAGCTGGCGTCGATCGTTGGCGAGCTAGGATCCCTAAGGGGAATAACCGGCCAGCCAAGGCGGTAATGGATCTCGTTCCCGCACCATCCCCGAGTACCACCACCACCAGCACTGTTCTTAAGAAATACCCTAGTTCCCGCTAAAAAGAAGAAGATTGGGCCGAGGAACAGAAAAAAGAATAGATCTATGTTTTTCTACTGGGAACTGAGTGGTCGGCGATGCGATGCTGCTGGCCGAATTTCTACACGAGCCACCGCGGAGCTCCGAGCTGGAGATCCCTAAAAGGGAATTTTCCTTGGCACGCCGAGCTAAATTTGGCCGTACCCTACGTAATCGATGGCTAGGTGCTGGAGAAGCAACGTGCCGTTCTGATTCCAGCAGCGGAGCCTAGAGGGGAAAACAGACAGAGAACCTCGTCTCTCTCCAGAAGCGAACCTTCTCTTAGCGTCGACGCGTGTGACGTGTGTGTCTGTGTGTGTGTGTTGGCGCTCTACACTACACTCTGGTGGGCCTCGGTTGTGTAATACCGTACGCGTAAACCGACGACTATATTCAACGGAGCGCGCGTCTTCGGGATAAAAACGATAGAAGACCTAGTTTTCCATCCATCCTCGGAGAAGGGGTAAGAAGATGAGGTGGGAATATTGAAGAGGAAACATCGCGCCACAATTTTATACCCCCGACCGACCGACCGACCGCCTATAAAATGATGGCCAAATAACTATAGCCAAAAAAACCCCTAAAGATTTTTATCACCTTCCTTCCGGTGGACGGCGGCGAAATGCCGAAAATGTTGATGGAGAAATGGACAATCGGAGGAATGGGGAATTTCGGACCCTATCCGTACCGTAAAATCTTTCATTCGTTATAGTAAATAACTATCGATTCTCAACCCGCTTATTAAAGCACCGCCAGTATATATATAATTCTAATTATAATAATTAAGGCTCATCATGAGGTTTACGGGGAAACGCAAACTGCGTTCGGCGGACGGTTCGACAAACTATAGATCTCAAATCTTGGCCATTTCGGTGATGGGTTTAACGAGTTATTTGGCCACGACCTTGACCGAGGCTTGTTACAAATTTCCGCCGGGTCACGCGGACCCGTGCCGGGACAAAGTGTGCCATTTCGGAGCCGAGTGCCGACCTTCGAAAGAGGGACGTTTGGCGGACTGCGTTTGTCCGGAACGTTGCGCCACCTTCGGAGACAGTAAAGGTTCGCGACCCGTCTGCGGCTCCGACGGACAGGATTATCCCAACAAATGCGAACTCAGACGCAGCGCTTGCAAACAAATGAAAGACATTCGGGTCAAATTCGAGGGCAGATGCGGTGAGTTATACGTAAAGATCTATATCCAAAGCCTATAGCTTATAAGTCGAGCATCTACTATTTAAGTTTGTCTCATTCGTTACTCAACTCAACTTTGAGTTATTCAACTTCCGTTAACGTATAGTCCGTCGTCTATATGGCGGATCAATCAGCGTGCCAATTAGTCGCGCTCCAAAAGACAGAAGGGGTCAGCGGATCCCCTCCTTTCCCCTTTTTTTAGCGGTTCCCGCAAATAATTGAAGTCGATCTACGCCCACGCGCGCCCCCCTTCCCCAGAAACTTTCATCCGACTTTTGGGGCGATATCCGAGCGATAGAGACGGGCAAATTACCTATCCTAGTGACTGCGGCAAGCACCGTTATTTTTCCATAGGGCTAGATAACCGCTATTACCCCATCCCCCAGCTACCTCCTACTTATTCGGAGGCCTACTCCTTGGAACAAAGTGTAAAGAAAGAAAGAGCAGCGGGCTGCCTGCTTCCGCTGGGAAAATGGGCACACCACGTTATGACATTTCCAATTTTCTAGGGATCCCTCGCGCAAAATGAGGTCGTATATCAATTCCCGCAGTAGAATTTATAGACCGCGTAATACATAAAGGGGGGAATAAATTTTGGGTTATTATTATTTTTATTACGATTATTTACTGGAAATAAAAATCACGCGCTCTATAATTTTAAAATAATTGAGCGATTGATTTTCTTAAGAATTTTACAGCATTAAATTTCATATCGTTATTTATACGACCATAAGTTTATTAAGATACGTTCACCATAAGTTTGTCATTGTTTACAAACTGGAGCTTGTCACGAAGAGATTGAAGTAGGTCATAGATTCTGGGTAAAGCGACGCCTGGTTTTGGCGCTGTCAAAAAGGCTTAGTACAGACTAAATAGGAAGATGGACTGCTAAACTAACCGAGTGTATAGTCGTTCTCGAACTAGCTCTCATTAAGTCTAGCATTACGAAGTATAGGAAGGTGTCATACTTACGAAACATATAACTTATAAACTTACGATAAAACTAAGGCCATAGGGTTAAATGTAAAATAAAATATGTACTTAATTAAATTGCCTCGACACTCGAAGTAAAGCCTTCATAAACGCTAATGCTATTCATGGGGCAATACTGCCATCACTATATAATCCCGATTTAATTAATGGAATTATATCGTGCCTCCTCCTCTGAAAATATACATACATATACATAGGTATAACGCCACTAATAATTAAAAGGAGTTTAGCGAGTTCTTTTTAAATTATTAACGCAGTTTGTTGACTCGCGAATAACCTAGTTTTGTCCGGCCAAGTCCGAAATAAGCGATTCTTTCAAATTGACATTTCTTCACACGCGACTATTCCTACATCGATTGCGGCAGCGGAGGATTGCTCCGAAAGGGTACGGCAAACATTGCCGAATTAAAAATATAGAACAGAGAAACTACTACGTAATTGGCCAGCATGCACGCTCGCTCGCTCCTTCCTTAACTAGTCGAGAGAGAGAGAGAGAGACAGAGAGAGAGAGGGGAGGTCGAGAGCTGTCGCTCGGATGTTTCTCCGACCTAGCTCTTAACAAACACGCAAACAGTCCCAATAAGAGAACTCCTTCTCCTTCCTTCAACGCCATTACGTCAGGCTGGAAACTGGTGCAAAATTATTGATCAAAGTGAGAGTGACACGATTTAAAAATTTAAAATAACTCGACCTCTTCATTCGCAATTTTAAATGAATCGCGCAAAATCGCAATAATAGAGTTTAAGGAACTAAAGCCCTATAGATGTTTTCGACATTGTAACACGTGACGTTTTCCCGTTACACGTGATTTCTTAAAGCACGCGCGCCTTATTTTCCCGCCAATTTCCACGGTGCCTGTCACGCGCAGCTGATACTTTAAAACTTAAAAACGTAAATTGCCAAATGTCAAAGCTCGAGAAGTTAAGGGGGAAATAATCTACTTAAAAAGACAGTGAGTTTTCTGGAGCAAATTCGAGTATACCAAATCACGACGGTGCATGCAGGTACTGGTACTGCTTCCATTTTTGTTCTATAGACGACTGAAGGACCCGACCCGCCGAGGTAATTTAATTACTTCCCCTGCACTCGTATTTTAAAAACTTAATTCCGTAAGTTATTATTTTTATCGCGATTACTTCCATTCCATCCCCCCCGCATATATTCCTCTGAAAAATCCTTTTATTTTCATAAACCCACTAAATTCGCTTTGACTACTTTTCAGTTTTTTCTTCATTTGATAAAATTATCCGAAAGATAAATTGAGACGCTTTGTTAGCCTAGCCAAAATCCCCGCTTTATTCCCTTCCATCGCCATGATTTCTTTTCTTATTTTAAAAAATAAGGAACGTAATAAAGTATATGACAAGAAAGCGTAACTAGCTAGCGATAATTCACGACTAAAAACCCAGGCAAAAGGGACGCGACGCATTCTTAAAATGAATTAAATTAGAAAACGAAAGATGTGGAATTTCTTTCAGAAACTGCACCCAATTTAAGGTGGTAATAACTACGAAGCAAGTTCATCCTAGAAAGGGGCTAAAAAACTGAGTTTTCTAAAATACGAGGAATTCCGAGTCCGAGCATTCGAAGGTAGTAGTTCTAGTTCTGGCGCCATCCCGAACTACTCAAAACTCCATCCTTCGGATTAAGGGAGGATGAATCGAAGTGGTTGGGGTAAATTTTAAAGTGTGCAGCGGGGGGGGGGACACACCCCGCGGAATATTTATCGAGTTTTAGTTTAGTTTCCCCCCTTTTCTCATCCGAACGCTAGCTATAGTGAAGCAAGCGACTCTGGTCTTGACGTCGACTGTGACGTCAAACTGTGACCTTTCTCTAAACAGTCTTCCTTCCAACCTTTTCGCGACGTACTCCTGAATTCCTTGCCCCTGCCTGAATGGGGATGGGGGGAGTTTTGGAAAAGACTGGGGGGGGGGACGTTGGCGACCTCATTCCACGCTCTGGTCGCTCGTCGTCGTCTCTCTGACCGACTCGGAATTTCTCTTTTCTCTCGCCAGCGAGTTTAGACGATATCCGTTTTACGGGAAAGAGAGAGAGAAAGAGGGAGAGAGAAAGAGGGAGAGAGAGAAAGAGGGAGGGAGAGAGGGAGAGAGAGAAAGAGAGGGAGAGAGGGAGAAAGAGAGGGAGAGAGAGAAAGAGAGAGAGAGAGAGAGAAAGAGGGGGAGAGAGAGAAAGAGGGAGAGAGAGAGAAAGAGGGGGAGAGAGAGAAAGAGGGAGAGAGAGAAAGAGGAGAGAAGAGAGAGAGAGAGAGAAGAGGGAGAGAAAGAGAAAGAGGGAGAGAGAGAGAAAGAGGGAGAGAGAGAGAAAGAGGGAGAGAGAGAGAGAAAGAGGGAGAGAGAGAGATGAGATACTAAAAGAATGAGCCGCAAGAGGAAGATGAAAAGGAAGAAGAAAAAAATCGGTTTTCCTAATGATATGTAAAGTTTTTCTTTTCGTTTGAGGTCCCCCCCCCCCCGAGAGCTTCGGACATTGGTGGCTTTTGGGAAAGAAGTATTTCCGTTTCCTAACCACGCTTTTATTAAATTTCGTCCTCAAAAAGACTAAGGAACGAGTAAATTTTTCTTTTGCTAAATATTCATCTGGAGTTCTTAAACTCGTAATTCTTTCAACTACATTTTATTAAAAATCAATCTAAAATAAATGATAGAGTTGGACTCTAAAGACGGCTGGCTAATTAGCCCTACGTAACGGACCAAGGATGGGGTATTTATGACTAGTCTGATTAGTTCGGAGCGTGCAGCTAGAATACGGAATGCGGTTGGGGGGGGGGGGGGGTAAATAGCTTGGGACTGTCTTTCAGGTTCAGGTTTTGCCTTGGGCGATAAACAATAGGTACGGATTTACAATACAAATAAAGAAGTGTCGGCCGGAGTCAAGAAGAGAAAATCTATGGTTTTCTTATTCCGTTGGTCCAAGCGAAATTAGACAAAGGGGAGCTTTGGGACGTTTCACGCGGGAGGGAATCCGTGAGTAAATAGCGTAGTACCCACCTTCCCCTCCCCCCCCCTCTCTCTCTCTCTCTCTCTCTCTCTCACCCTCACCTTATCGTTCGTGCATGCCTATGAAGTAAACTTTACGGGCAAAGGGAATTTGGGAGATTTCGAAAAGAAAGCAACTTGGGGGCCGTGGGGGGGGGCTGAGGGGCTCCCATCCTTTTACATCAGTTTTCTAAGGTTCATTTCACCCCCGGTTCGCAGCACGCGCGACCTTAAGTTTCCTCGGAAGTAGATTATTCCCGAAGTTATCACGGATATAAAATCCGGTACATAAATGGCTAGAAAGGCTATGGATGTATAAGAAAACATTGGTTAATATATTTCTGGTTCTCTATAAGCCCGGTAACTTCTTCTACTAGTCGTTTTCCATACGGAATTCCAAGGCTAAGACGAAGGGCACTCTCGGGAAGACAGTAAGACGTCTATTGTATCAGAAAAGACGGAGCGAAAAAAATGTTCAAAAAGGAGGGAAAATAAAGAGGAGAGCGCGAAATGTCCATCGGGAATAGTTACGTTTTCCGAAAACAATAGCTTTGATTATAAACCAATAAGATGGCGGCGGGAGACTCCGCCTACCATCAGCATGGTGATTGAGGGGGCGGGGATTGAATTGATGACCCGAATTTCCCTGAGATTTCCAGGTTTTTCCCGTATATGGAGTATCCTATGGAGCAAATGTTAACGAAGGAGTGGGGAGGGGGATAAATATGACTATTACATAATCAAAGGGCATCCCCGTATCTCTAATATAACCAGAGTTATGAGCCTCCAAAGTAAAGTGTAATGTTAATCCTATGGAGGGGATATTTAGGAACATTTTGCTTAATTACTCTTCCCCTGTTTGACGCAAATTTCCCTGATTAAAAATTCTAATTTTCCCTGAGGTTTTTGTCAACTATTTATTTCCCTGATTTTTCCAGGTTTGTATGAACCCTGTAATATTACCTACAGAAATAACTCCAGGATTTAAACTAAATTACTAAAAATGATCTAATTTAAAAATTGATAAAAATCTCTTTAAATTTTCTAATCTATAATATTCTCCCGATTCCCGAAGGAAATTGGATTATTATATATTTAATTATTTAAACGTAATAATAAACTCAACTTTAGAAAGAGAGCTTCGACGAAATCAACCTTGGGAATGAAACGCGATACCAAGTGGAAACGGATCATTTATTTAAATTTCTCCGAATTAATTCGCGACTATAACATATAAGTCTAAACTGAAGTATTTAGTAAACAGTTCTAAAGCGCAACGAGAGAATTAAGTTTCCAGAATTTCCAATTATACTTTAGATATTCGGTATAATACGAGAAGCGCGAGGAAATATTAAATAACTAAAGAGGGCCACAGGGATGATCTTGCTAATCCTAAATTAATTACGGTCAATTTGGTAGAAAATTATTAATCTAAAATATTCAGTTTTTCCCCCGCTGTTTATTTCACAACATCGAAAACTTGACGCGACAAAATCATTAGACTAAGGTTTAATTAAGACTCTTGTTTAGAGATTGTTTACAAACTAGTATTTCTCCTCTTGACCCGTCCTTTATAAAATATACCTTTAGACAATTTGACCTTAAGTAAGCTTTTCCCGTCATTATCTGACCGAGAGAGAGAGAGAGAGAGGAAGAATGTAGTAAAACACGCGACTATAGTTCTCCCGCGTAGCTTGTTTAAGTAATTAAGGCCCATTAACGAGTGAATACGAAAGGCAAATAAGCAATTAAGCGGAACGGGCCCTGACCACCACCACTATACCCCTTTCCCCGCCAGTTACGCTTAAAAGTACACGTTAAAGGTAAGTATACGCGTACATCAAACCTTTATAATACGCGCTCATCCATTCTCGCTCGGTTCCAATTGGTCGATTACAAGCACGCGGGGTTAATGAATAACCAATAAAAATTCAATCCCAAGTATAGATAGATATATAGGCTAGGCGTAATTAAAAGGGAGTCGGATATTATTTTCACGGCGTACAATATTCAACCGGGAGTGGGCGGGAGGGGGAATAGTACGAGTGTTCGACCTCTTAGGGGGCAACCGAAAAATTCTTTCTACGAAACAAAAGGAAATAAAATACAAAGGCTTACGGGGGACGCATTCATCTATTGGATTTGCTGGAAATTAAATTAGTAGAGGGGGCCTTGGCTTATTCCCAGTAAGTTGCCATTGGAGCTCGGACAATAATCACAGGCGAGCCAGCTAGGCCTAGGCCTTAAAAGAATTATAAACACTTACGGAACTAGAATTAAAGAGTCTAAAGTGCCCGTAGCGGCGTCCTTTCAGCTCCTTTCAACTAAATGGCGCATTTAAATATTAGAAATTTTAATAAAATTTCTCGGAACGAAGGGATTTTCCGAAAAGCCTCGATAATTCAGCTCCAATCTTGAGCTCATCTATATATATTAAGGGAATTCAATTTGCGCGAATTCTGTTGAAGAATCGGGCATCTTTTATCTCGATCGACGCGTATCTAAACCCAAGGGGATCCGGAGCAGGCTTTACAAATCGTAGAAAGATAAATAAGCTTCCGAATGGACCAAAATATTCCGTAAAAAATGATTAATCAAGGCTTAGTACAGAGCGTATTTTGTTGGACATACTTTTTAACAACCGTGATTCTTAGAAGGGGGAAAAATCCAATATAGCAGCGTTAAGGGCGGGCAGGCGGGGAAAAGGTTAAGACAAAAAATGAGCCCTTTAGCACTTAGCATTCAAGTGCTGGCTCATTTGTTCCACCGCGTTACCTATTCATGAGGGGCCCTCGAGCTGGGAGAGTAGGTAGGGATAAGGCTGGCGTGGCGTCAAGGCACCCCGCATGCCCGTACCACCAATGTATAATATTTAAGCCTCGGCATCCTAGGATATAACGCATGGAGGAAAGAGAAAACCTTACCCGGGCTTATTTCCAGCACGCGTGGTATAGGGGGGGGGCGCAATCAACTTAATTGGACGATAAAAAGTGGGGGTGTCGAGGGAAGGGGGTGGACCCCCGTATGGCATAGCGTAAACACGAAACTAAAGGAGACAGATTTCGTAGGGCCTGCAAGAGAAGAAACACAGCAGCGTATACACGCGACGCGGAACTATAGAAGGAAATAAAGACCATAGCTTTGACGCTTTTATACCCTGACCAAAGTGTGTTGGGGGGGGGGGAAGGGTCAATTGTTGGAGAAGGCGGAATTCTATCAGCAGCGTTATCACCCATGTCCATGTTGGGCGCGCCCCGGGTTCCCGTATTGACCATTTCCGCCCTGGAACTCGAAGAGAGTTTTATCTCGAAATAATTTGTACTGAAAAACTCAGGTAAATTCGACAACACACAATCCTGGCCTGAAACGAACCAACTCCCGCTGGATAGATAATCCAACTTGCCGAAAAAGGTTCGGGTCAATACAATGCGGCGGTCAATAGTCTAAAACTAAGACATCGCGTGCGCTGCATGGTTCCGAACCCAATCCCCTTCCCGTTTTCTTCGCAAGTTGCCACTCCAACTACTACACAGGCCTAACTTCTCTCTCGCCCTCTCTTTGGTGGATGCCTCCCGCATGCTCCCGCATCGTATCTTTCCCTCTTGAATTGTACGAGAGGAGAACTGCGAACTGAGAAGAGAAAGAAGAACAAGATGAAGGAGAAGAAGAGGTATATAGACTCTTTTAGCCCCTTAGGCGTTAATCTGACGTTTAGTTAGAATGATAGCGGCTATAATGATGATTGCGTTTTTGGCTTCCGTCCGGGAACCGAACCCAATGGGATATAGTTTGGTGCCACCCCCCCCCCCAAGGCTTACTCTCTCTTAGCAAGAAGGATTAGATTAAAGGGTGTGTGTACCTCGCTCCCTCCCTCTTCTTGCCGCCATTCTTTGCAGCTAGAAAAGAAAAATCCCCCGAACATAGTATACTCGTTTCTGAAGTGATCATACCTTAAAGAGACTAGAGTTTCAGAGGCAAATCGCTTTCGGAAATGCGGGCTGATACCAAAGAAGTTGCCCGCTTTTTGCTGTTATTATTTGTAGTATGGAAGGAGATTGTACAAGGTGAAGGGTTTTATTTAAAGAACGGCTTAATCTCTCTAAGTGACGCTTGAATGGGATCGTATGTCGCGTAAAGACACACAAACTGTTACGAGAGACCCGAAGAGAATACACCGAGGCAAACTTAATACTCTCATTGCCGAGCTTCGAACAGACTAAATCATTTCCTATTATAAAATAACCTGGCTTTAGTCGCGAACTGCTAGCCAAAATTCCTAGTAAAAAATTTCATATCTCAGACTGAATAAACTACTAGATATTTTTAGACCCTCGGCAGTTAGAAGTTTATCGCCAGCCTACACTTATCTTCTAGTAAAAATGCTTTTTCGACCGTAAAAATAAACCATACTAAAAGTTGCCAACAAATACCTTAAATATTCCGCAATATAAGTACCGTAACCAACACCAACACAACGTTAATGGTGTGTCGTTCAACCAAGTCTTCAGGAAAATACACACCCGCGGGGCGTAACGGAATTTCGTTATATAATTTCATAGATACGATTATTAAAAAAAAAAAACTCCAGACTGACCTGCAGTGATTTATCACCATGCAAGCGAGAATATTTAAATAAATCAGCGTTTTACGAGCTTTAATTTACGAGTTTCTAATCTAATAAGCGCGGTCAAATCTTAATACGAACGCGGATTATAGGCCTAAACCTCGATGAATTTCATTATGGTCTAATAGATTATTCGTCAATTTTAAAAGGCGAATTAATCAAACGCGCTCGGTAGTCGTTATATCGTAGCAAAGGCTTAAGAGTCACCAAAATCTTACACGAAAGACTTTCGTCAATATCGAATTTACCAATTAGTCTTCGTGACCAAATCTCCCAACTAAAGCTCGTTATTTAAATAACTAAATGAGATGTCTAATATCACATTAAATTATTAATGAGAATGGCAATGCATATTTAATCAAATTATCAGGTTTCTCCGATTTCCACAGATAAAAGATAAAAGTTGGTTGAAACTCGCGCTTTCGAAAATGTCAACTGAAACCGAATTATACTAGATATAATAAATAATAATAATTTAATTTCAAAGCATATTTTTCAATAACCGCAGCTCGAACACGATATAATTCAGGGTTGCCACGGATTTTTCAGAACCATATTCCCTGACCTATTTCTTAGATTTTCCCTGACCTTTTTAGGCCGAAAGTGTAAATGTTTACAGCACGTTTTAAGTGGTGCTTATAATTAAATAAACTCGATCTACATTAAGTTTTCCAATGTATTTGTTGCACCAAAATGATTAAGAAACATTTTAACTATAAATAACAGTCTAAGAGAGCATTTACTTGACACAAAAACAATTCTAGAGAGCATTTTTAAGGATTGCTCTAGAGTTCACTCTGTGTTAAGAAAAGAGGATGAGGAGGAGAAACTTTCATTACTCTTTCAATAAAGACTTATCAACCAGAAATTTTACCCACTAAAATCAAATTCCCTGACTTTGCTGAAATTTCCCTGAACTTTTCGGCCCATTTTTAATTTCCCTGACTATTCCAGGTTTTTCAGGATTTTCAGGTACTGTGGCAACCCTGTAATTCCCCGAACTTTACTTAAAAGTACCTAATCTAACTCGCGTCAATTATAACTTAAATTAATTTAATTATTAAAAATTAATTAACACTAAAAGAAACGAAGAATTACGCCGTAAAGATAAGAGTTGCTTAACGGAAAATGTTTTCCGCAGCTGAAACCCTTGAAAAATGATACAAAAACTAAACTAAACGGGGCCAAGGGGGGGGGGGTTTCCTCTCCTTTTTCCATAAACGACATCCTCATTTACATATTACCTAAATCTGTCGCGAAAATCGAGTCGTACGTACGATTATATAAAGAAGAATCATCCATTTATCAGAAAGGAGAGGACTAAAACGGGGCTGCAATTTCATTTCGAATTTCCTGCAGCTCTCATCCTTATAAAACGTAAGAGAAACAGATTTCATTCCGAATAATATAACAATAAAAAAATTGGTACAGAGATGAAGAGACAAAAAAAAAAAGATTTGGCAAAACGTAGCTAGGCTAGTAATAGCCATAAAATAAAAAAGGAGCAACGAAGCGAGATTACATTACATCATCTCGGGAGGCAATAACCAACCTTAACGTTGCTGTGTCGACCCCTTTTCCAGACTAACTCATCTCGTCCCTTCATCTCAACAAGGTGCATTTCATCCCGGAAAAAAAAATCTCCGTTTTTCTCTTATATAATCTTCTTATATTCAGTTGTATCAGACAGCGCGGGCTTCCCTTTTAAACTACATTATGGTTATTTCGTTTGCAGAATTGAATGGTTTGTCGACGCTAGACTCTTTTTAAGTATATACATTTCTCATCATTTTTCTCAACCCTTAGTCTATTATTTCTTTACTGGAATACTCTTTATTTTGGAGCAGACAGGGGCGGAGCGTGTAAATTTCCTTTGGATTTAAATTAGGCTGCAGAGTAGGCTTAGGTTCCTCGATCCCCTTTATCAAAATAGCCCATTGAACGTCTCAACCTTTCAAAGCGCGTTTCTCTAAATCTCTCTCGGTATAACTATAGACCATTTCGATTTAAATAACGAGCCGTTTCGTATACCGATACTACACGAGCTAAATTCCATTTCTACCACCACTTCCCCCCGGGGTCGAGCGCGTCTTTGTAAAATTACGAAGGAAGTTTGAAAATATCCCGTTGATCAGAAAGGCGACTTTAAAACTCGGCGGAGCTTCAATTTACCATGTAATGGTGATGCGAAAATTGCAGCTAACTTAACAAAAAAAAAAATGTTTGAAAAACGTAGGAGTTTAAAAACGACCCAAGAAAAAAAAAAAATTCGTAAAAAGTTGTCATCAAAGAGGGGGGTGAGTGCGGAGGGGGGAGGGGGGGGAGAATCCATGCAGGGATGAAGTTTAGAGAAGAATCGATATTTTACAAAAAGCCAGATAGAGATGAAGAAAAAAGGGGTTGGGGGCGGGGAGGCCGGATTGCTCTCGAGCTTCCTATTTCTCCTTGAAATATTTCTCCATCCCTCCAAAGAGTTTTCGAGATTAAGTTTCCGTAGATAAGCGTCTTTTAAATATTTATACCTCTTTTATAATACCCCTGTGGGGTGGGTTTATTTTATCTTACTTTAATGCTGGGGGTCATAAAAACCCGCAAAATGGCTCGGATAATAGCATCTCAACAAGCATTATTACATAAATTGATGGAATGTATAGTAACTAATGGCAAATGCTTAAACGCGGTGTAGGGTTAACTACCTATATAAAACTGGACATAGAGCTCTAGGTAAACCATTCCAATTCCCCAATGACAATAAAGTGAGTATATACCGATGCACTTTGCGCCGGACTTTGTGGATGGACTAGCAACCTACAATGCATTCCTTGGATATTTATTTTGCCTAATGCACTTTCGATTGAATTTGTTTTACCTAAGCTAAAAAAATCCATTTCTTAAGCCTTGGTCAATAAAACGCTATACCAAATATATTTCCCCATTTTCGTAGAAACTACCCTACTTCGAATCATATTGAGAAAGGAATTTACCTTCTCATTTAGCAGCCTGAATCGCGTAAAGTATACTAGCCAAATGGGTGTATTATAATTAGGATTAGAGGATCTAGCAAATTCCCGCTGCAATCTGCATGCGCTATTAAAAGAAGAAGAAATTTCACTCTTTAGTTTCCTCTTCAACGGTCTAATGCGTTTTCCGAACGTTTATTTTCATTTCCTAAATTCTCTCTCCCCCGTAATTTCTACTCTTTGTTATTTTTTTATAATAAAACAAATAAAATTCATCCGAACAATCAAATTAAATCAAATGAAACGGCCCAGATTTCTTTCTTATAACTCGAGACCCTCCCGAGCTACTCCTTTTTTTTACTCTACAATTCTCCGGTCCCGAATCGAAAAGTACAACTCTAGAATTCGCCTAATGGCTTCAAGGAAAGATTAAATTTTTTCTTACTTCCACTTTTACAAGTATAGAAGTAAAAATGAGAAGTAAAAAAACCATTCGGAGAATTACCAGCAGACAAAATGATGAGATCAATATAACCCTAGAGTTTTGTTTAAGGGATTAAATAGCAAAAATAAAAACTTCCCAATTTTTCGCGTGACCTTTTCAATTGCTCCCATTTTTTCCAATGAAAAAAAATTAATATTATGTTTTTATTCGCATTAACGCGGGGAAAAAATAGTAGTAAATTAGTAATTTAGCTAACGGTAAAATGTAATTATAGAAATAAATCCAATGTGACTTAGCCCCGTAGCAAACTGTAATGTAATGAAAAGTAAAAAATAAACATTTTTGAATTTGAATTTGAATTTGATATATATTTGATAATTAGAATAATATGAAATTTAATATATCTATCATTTAAATTAAATCTGACATGAATAGAATTTAATTTTCTAATAATAATTGGGACGTATTGTAGGGAAGGGAAGGGTTAAGGGTTTACTAATCATTATAGAAAAGAAGGCAACACAGTAGAAATATTGGTAGATAAATCGTGTCTCTACGATTAGGAGCCTCTCTCTCACATTCTTCGTTTTTGATTAAAAAAAGATAATCCTTCCTCATTTTTGGCGGTTAGTCGTAAAAATGTCGTCTCTTAGAAAAAAAAAAAAACCTTTAAATTTTGTTACGTCGGTTGACTATTCAATTTTAGCGTTTGCCAGAAGCTATAGTTTTCTTCTTAAAAACTATAGCTATAGAAAAATTCTGGATTTAGGCTTAGCCAGTACGCTTTGGCCTACACGATGGCGTAAGAGGAAGGCGGGTTGGATATGGGCGTCCATCTTTCCGCGTTAAGACTTGAGTCCGAGAGGCGCCCCCCCCCCCCGAGAAAGGAAGAGGAGAGAGAGAGCGGAGAAGGATGATGGGGGATCGAAGAGATCCCGAGGCGCGAGAGCCGAGAGAGAGATGGGGGGGGGGAAGAGAAGGGACCTAGGAAGAGGATGGAGAGAAATTGGCGACTGGCCAGGATTTTTCACAATATTCCTAGTTTAAAGGGCACCTCGAGTCCATTTCTACCCACCCTTTTCCTCTTTCGGTCTCGCCTTTTAAAGGGAGGGTGAAATACAAAACTATATCGAATAGAAAAATTCATCGTACCAAAACGTAAAACGTCAAGTCGCTCATTCGTTAAGCCTATTTCCGCAGTTCCAACTAAACATAACCCATTTAAGTGAACGAACAAACGTAATTTTTAAAAACCTGGAAAACAATTTCATCATTTTCCCCTTGACTCTCTCTTTAACCCTTTTTGGAATCTCCTTTTCTCAGCTTCTTCCATCTCCAACTACGGACGGAGGTTCGAGAGAAGGATGGAGGATTGTTGGATAAAAACGAGGGAAGAGAGAGAAGAGAAGAGAGAGAGAGAGAGAGGGGGAGGAGGGGGAAGAGGCTTCGGAAACTCCGTTTGATTTAATAAAAGAGAGTTAGGAGGAGAATTTTAGCCCGTTTTCAATGAAGGGGATAGAATCCCCGGATGAAAGGAGGAACTCGGCATCGGCAAAATAAAGAAAAGAAAAAATAAAATACCTATATAGTATAGTAGAAGTTTAGAAGGAAAAAAAAAATTATATATAAAAAAATTCCAAGACTTTGGCAGTGAAGTCACGCTCCACGATTGGAGGAGCTTCTGACCAATATTTGAAAGGAGAAAATGGAGCGTACTCGAGGGTACGGACCCTCGCTTTTATTTTATACACGATTTAGCTTCGGACAGTGGTCAAATCTTATCTGCAAAATGCGTACAAAACCGAAACCAGACTGCCCCTCCCCCCAAAAGAGAGATTTTGAAGATAAAATCATTCGCGTAACGGTGGTCAGAGATCCGAGGGACGATTTCAAACTCTTGACCGATTTTTCTTTAACCCCCCCCCGGGGGGGCGAGGGAAAGGCAAGGGGGGGCAAAGCCAAAGGTTTTATTTTATTTAGGTTTTCTTTGTTCAAAATCGGAGGAAGAGAGTTGAAATGATTGATCCTTTGAAGAAGATCAAATAGTTAAGCTCAAAATTTAAACTTTGAAATCTTTCGTATTAAACTTTTGTCGCTAAGCCGGATTTAAGAAAGCTTTGGTACAAAAAAATGACCCCTCGGCATTAATTCTTAAGCTTGGAAGCGGCAGCCAAATAAAAGCGATTGTATTAAAAGTTAATAATCTTCCTTAAACTCGCTCGGAAATTAGTTTAATGAAATAATTTAGCAGAGACGTAAGTTGTATTATACGGAATTCTCTTTGGCGTCTACGATGTGTGTATTTATATAATTAAATATTCAAGAATGCCAGGAAAGACGAGTCACGGTGCGCGAGGCATGCTGGAACGCGTTTATTACTTAATTCGTCTAGCTAAGCTTTTAATTAAAGTTTTCCAAATCTATTAAATTCATAATTAACCCGGGATGGGACCTTTATCTTTATTTTAAGAATTAACCATAAGACAAAGACGAGGGAGTTCGTCCCCGCATCGGGTGCCGAAATTAAGAGAGAGATTTACAGGGTTCATACAACTTTTTGGAAAACAAATTTAATTTCCCTGAGATTTCCATGAGGTTTTTCCCCATATACTTCCCTGAGATTTCCAGGTTTTCCCCGTATACGGAGTATCCTATGGTGCAAATGTTAACGAAGGAGTAGGGGGGGGGGCAAATATGACTGGTACATAATCAAAGGACATCCCCGTATCTCTAATATAACCACAGTTATGAGCCTCCAAAGTATATTGTAATGTTAATCCTATGGAGGGGGGTATGTTTATGAACATTTTGCTTAATTACTCGGCCCCTGTTTGACGCAAATTTCCCTGATTTCCCTGAATTTTACTTAAAATTCTTAATTTCCCTGAGTTTTTCCCTGAAGTTTTTGTCAAGTATTTATTTCCCTGATTTTTCCAGGTTTGTATGAACCCTGGAGAAGAAAATAAAGCTAAAATGTACCGTGGGAAGATCCTTTGATTAAACTCGCTAAGCTAAATCTTAGGTTTCGTTCGCATTTTAATAATTACATAGTTGCCCACAACTTTACTGTCGTTTTTAAAGCCACCAACCAACATCTTAATTAAAATATTTCAGGATGGAAATGTAATTTCGTCGCGCGGTTTTGATCGCAACGTAAGATATTTTTCCCGTAGTCTGGAATTGGCCGGTGACTTAATTAAATCTGTCTCTCAAAAGAGCAGACGACGCCATCCAAATATAGACTCGGAATTCTCTTACCCAACCCTAACTACGTACGTACTACGTACGTCTTAAGCCTTGGTCTAACTTTCCTCGAAGCGGGAAATAAATGAAGCGAACGAAACCTTAACTTTAATACTCGGCGGCGATATTATCGTCAAAAATTTATAACTAGATATTAAAAAAAAAGGGGTTTTACCTCCCATTTTAGAATAGATAAATTGATAGAGTCTAAGAGATTAAAAAGGCCAGGGCGTGCACCCCAGAAATATCCTCTCTCCGAAGCGGCAAGCATCGCGCCCCCAAAAATAAACCCATTTTTGCTTTTAAACTAAATTATATGGCAGAATACGTAAAGATATTAGATAGATAAAGTTAATTAAAGAAAAGCTTTCCCCCTTCTACACGCGGCACCTTCCCACGCACCTGCCGCAATCGTACACTAATTAACTGTAAGGTCCATAAAATGATAAGAGTATTTATAACCCAAATGTCATTAAAAAATTAGGGAGATTATAGTTATGACCGAGATAATGTTATACGCACTTATCGTTGTTACATAACTTATAATAATAGCGTGTAAGTTCATAAGTTCATAAGATGTGTTCCTTCCATAAGTTTGTCACTGGTTACAAACTGGAGCTTGTCACCAAGTCAGGGTAAAGCGAAGACGCCTGGTTTTAGGCGCTGTCAAAGGCTTAGTAACGCCTTTGGTAACGCGGACTAAATAGGGGAAGATGGAACTTAGCAGTCTGGGAAATAGCAGTGCACTTCCTCTGGTCCAAAACCAGTTTATTAATTGCTTGGACTAGTTTTATAATTCAAAAAGTGGGGGTTACTGGTCTTCGGGACCAGTTTATAAATTACAAATCTATAGGAGAACAAAGGCTGGGACCACTCCGGAGTCCAGTTTATTATTTCGAACGCTAAGGGGGTCACTGGTCCCAAGGACTAGTTTAAAAAATATACTTGTTTCTAAAGGTGGGTTTCCATACGCGCTTGAAAGTCAAAAAGATTGAGCTCAAGCTTGAAAATTTCAAGTTTACGCTTAAGCTCCAGGTCGGTACCATTTCCATACTCGCTTTTAAAGTAGCTTGCGATTGAAAAGTAGCCCGCTTGCGCTTGAAAATAGCGTCAAGCTTGTATCTGTCGTGAGTAGATATTTGCTTGAGCTTAGGCAGTTCAAGCTTGACGTCATAGACGTTTCGGCCAATGAGAATCAAATTCCATATGGCCAAGGCCCAAGTTTTTATAAGTTCGGACTCGGATTGAGAAATGAAGATGCCTACACAACGCGAATTGAAAGAATTAATTAAAAAGCAAGCAGGGAAATAAAGAAACGGTGGTGATGAAAGAAATATTTATTTATCTTGTTTTAAATAAGCCAGCAATTTGGGATATACGAAGAAAATAGATACCGTGGAATATCACTGCAAATTTATTGCAACTGAAATGAAATTATCAAGTAGGTTCAATATAGGTTTTATCTCGGTATTTTGCTATTCAAATAGCCTTTGAAAGTTTGAGGACACGTGTAAATCTATGTGTTTATTTTTGTTTGGCTTGAACTTTGAAATTCATTGATAATACAACTGAATTAGCAACAAATTCCGTTTAATAAGCAAACGTCGTTTCCGCTGATTGATATTCACCATTTTGATTTCAGAATTTTTTGAACTGCAACGCGAGCTAAGCACCTATTTTTATATTCTTTGGAAACAGGTAACGCTTGTGCTCATACTTATGCTACGCCGCAAGATGGCAATAGTTATTGGAACGCTTGAGACGCACGGATTTTGAAACGCTCAAGCTCAATCTTTTTGACTTTCAAGCGCGTATGGAAACCCACCTTAAGACTGGAAAACTAACCAACCGAGTGTAGTCTGCAATTCTCGTTTCCGACTCGTTCTCGAACTAGCTCGAGTCTCTATCATTACGAAGGATAGGTAGTGTCATACTTATGGTAGGAACGTATCACTTATAAACTTATGGTGTAATTAAAGGTTAGAAATTACAATAGCAAAGAACGTTGGCTTAATTCATTAGTAGGCGTTCGCCTCGACGGACGGACGGTGTAGGTAAAGCTATAAGCGAATGGGGGGGGGGGGAAACCGTGTAATTATCAGGTATTATAGATATTAAGCTGGAAAACCTTCCATTGCCCCCACCCCCCATGCGGGAACTCTCTCCTTGCTCTCTAGCTCGAGAATATCACGTTTTCCCTAAGTTCAGCACGCGCTACCGCCGCGACCTTATCCTAGACTCTATTATAATTGCGGGGTATACACTATACTACACCAGAGTACACCGGAGCACCCCCAGAGCGCCTCTATACTAAATTTCATAACGTGTATATCGCCGTGCGGTGCATTGAGCTTTTAGTTACTTTGCTAAGGAGGAGACGAGCGTGAAGCCATCCATATACGAGCTAGATTAGGGTTAAGACATTTTCACGCGCGGTACAAGTTCAGCGTTCATACAACTTTTGGAAAACAAATTTACCTGAGATTTCCATGAGGTTCATCCCCATATAATTCCCTGAATTTTCCAGGTTTTTCCCCCGTATATGGAGTATCCATAATCAAAGGACATCCCCGTATCTCTAATGTAACCAGAGTTATAAGCCTCCAAAGTATAGTGTAATGTTAATCCTATGGAGGGAATGTTCGCGAACAATTTGCTTAATCACTCGGCCCCTGTTTGAAGCAAATTTCCCTGATTTCCCTGAATTTTACTGAAAATTCTAAATTTCCCTGAGTTTTTTTGTCAAATATTTATTTCCCCGATTTTTCCAGGTTTTCCAGGTTTGTATGAACCCTGATTAAGTATAGTCGAGGATACTCGATAATAGGGTACGCAAATATACAGTTAGGGCCGGCAGCCTAATTAATTCATATACTCTTAAGCGATTGATTGCTTACTAACCTCGAATAGAATCAAAAGGGGTTCGCCACTCCCCCAAAGGCTATAACATTTCAGTTAGAATCAGTACTTGGTTCACTGCCCCTTTAAATTAAAGAAATTTTTCACACAAAAAAAACTAGGCCTAGACATAATTTTGAATGCTGTCCCGTCGGGAAATGTGGTGAACTTGTATTTTTTCCTTGGATATTCTCTCTCTTTAAAAGTCATTAAATTTGAATAGTCCCTTAAGGAAGCCATTTAACAAGTTCGCGAAACTTCAGGTATTAGAAAAGACATTAAAATAAATGATTTCGCAAACTGAAAAGGCCAATTTTGAAACAAAAACAGAAAAACTAAAACAAAAAAAAAAACATATCAGGATGATGGGTATACATACGCATTCGTATAAAATGGAACTTCTCTACGCGTACTTCCTCGGGTAGAGAAGTTTTCCCCTAATGATTTTGCTAAGCCTTGGCGAATGCGGAACCTCATGCAGAAGTTGTTAAATTCCCCCCCCCCAGTCCTTTATGGGGCGCGACCCCCATGCAGCAACCAACCATGTTGGAATTAAGGAAACTTGGACTGCACTCTTATAAGAAAGAAACAGTTTTCGACTTTTCAGCCCCTTCTTCCTCCCCCCCGCTGGAACCCGAGATGTGTTTGTTCTCTCTTAATTTAATCAAGCTAAGACTAGGGACAGCAGGGAAAAGATACTGACTTAAGCCTTGGCCAAGTAGTTGCGCGCGACGCTTTTTTACTTTTCTTTCCCGCCATTTTCTCCTTTCCCCCCTCCAGCTCTATCTAGCCTATTTTGTAATAGAGACAAACGATGGGTTCGGTTAAAAAGGTTAATACGTCGGGGTCGCGTCGAAAGCGCCATTTAATTAAGATGGGAGCTTTCAGCGCCGCTACAATCTTAGCTCGCTCTTTTAATTTAAAATAAACGAAAATTTATACATTTGAAAATGGGCTAGAATGGGGAGAGGGGAAAGGGGGAGGAGCTAAAAGCTCTCCGAGTTCGGAGTTTACAAATTAAACAAAACCAGAAGAAGCTTTTAAAAGTCTTTCTCGTTTTTCGGTTCCCTTTCTCTCTCTAAATTAATTACGAATGGCGGTCTCTTAATTATTTAATATCAATTAGCAGCCCCGTGGCTTCGCTTTTTGATAATAATTACTCGCCTATTTCTCTAGTATTCGCTATCGCCTAGCTCGCTCAAGCTTTTGGGGGGTTAATGAACTTAATTTAAATGGCAAAATTAATTTAAGGGTCCGATATTTGAAATATTTCAACCTAATTGCACCAGCTCTCGCTGTAGTTCTTGGTCCAGATAAAGAGCAACGAATTTTAGTCGAGGTTGATATAGATGGTTTACATACATGGAGGATTCATACACTGCAGGAGGCCGGGCTACATGGAGGACAAAAACCCGTCTGCTTTTGTCCTCCTGGTAGCCAGGCTTCCTGGTGTAAGTGGTGTGAATCCTCCATGTGTGTAAACCATCTATAGTGTTAAGTGAAACGTTGTACGGTGTAGTTGGCGAGTTTGTAAAAGTCGAACACACGCTAACTAAAGTAATTGAGAGGCGGCCAGCCACGCTGTTCAAGCCGAAGAATGCGCGGACAGTGACTATATCGCTACCGCAATTTAAATCCTCACGCGATTTTCCAATTTTCAAAAGAGAAATTCGAACATCAGTTCAAATCGATTCCGGAGGAAGAATGGTTGCGTTACAGTATGCACGGGATTTTAATTTTTATTTCCCAAAATCCTAGTTCCATTGTTACGGGTAGTTCATTGCGTATTCCAACCATTTCAATTAAGAAAGCTACTCGGACCCCAACTATCCTTTCTAGTATAAGCTTTAAAAGAGAATCTGGCTGCCAAGTAAAGTTCAGTTCAGGATAAAAATAAAAAAGCGTAAAAATGAATTTCGATTTTTATATGACGCGGTTCTAGTCAATTTCTATGCAAAAATATTCTAATTTTGGACATAACGCGTCTGTCGTGTCCATGCAGGACCGAGCGGGGGACCATTTTTGCAGTGGCGCGCTACCAAGTTGACGTCTCGTCTTCCGAGAATGGAAAAGGGGCGTGTACCTTCCTTCCGCCGTCCGAAATCGATCTTATCGGGATGTAAATTACTCCGCCAAGATACGGAGCCATACCATTTTAACATACTTGTTAAAAATATATTACCATATGTTTTAGACGTAAAATCACGCCGGGTACTGCGGGTTTTTCGCCTTAAGGCTTGTAAAGTTTGAAAGGCGATGTTAAAGTTAAAGTTATATAATTAACCTGGAAAATCCGAGATTAACTTTAATTTAAATATCAGTATTTAACTATAAACGTATTATTTGATAATATTCCAAGCTCATTACCTCTGAAAATGAGGTACGGACAAAAGGAGGGAGGGAGACAAACAAAATAAAATGCAAACCGGGACAAAAAAGATTTCCATACAATTTCTTCAGTTAATTAAATGTCAAGAAACGCGGAAAAACTGTCAAAAAACGTCTCTCCCAACCCCAAAGTACCCCCGCATAATTCCCTCGAAGCTGCTCGTGTACAGGGTTCATACAACTTTTGGAAAACAAATTTCCCTGAGATTTCCATGAGGTTTTACCCAAGCCTCCAAAGTATAGTGTAATGTTAATCCTATGGAGGGGGGTATGTTCACGAACATTCTGCTTAATTACTCGGCCCTTGTTTGACGCAATTTTACTAAAAATTCGAAATTTCCCCGAATTTTACTAAAAATTCGAAATTTCCCTGAGGTTTTTGTCAACTATTCATCTCCCTGATTAATCCAGGTTTTCCCTGTTTTCCAGGTTTGTATGAACCCTGGTGTAAAAGCTGGGAGTCGAACTAAATTTACCAAAACGAAAACCGAGATAAAGGAAGCCCGGGCCTAGAAAAAAATTCTCATAATTATTTTCTGCATGTTGTTTAGCGAAAAAAGAGAAAAAAGCCTCTCCTTATTTTCATCCAGAACTGCTAAGTAACTGTCAACTTCACCTTAATTTCGTACTTCCTTTTTTCCTTGACAAAGCTCGGGAAAAATAAAACGAGGGGAAAAAACTTCCAAGGAAGGTTTTCTATAATGGAAAAAGGGGATTCATTCATCTCATATCCAAAAGAGAGTTGGCAAAAGACAAAATTTGAATAGTAAGCGTATAATGTTGGTAGCCTGTTAGGGAAATCTTCGTTCCTCATTATTCAGGGAAGAAGGAATAAATTCATGGTAAAAAAAGGGAAAAAATGGTGGGAATATTTCTCCGTTTTTTCTCGAGTTAAACCCCTTTGAAAGTAGAAGGAGCGTACTGTACTGGTTATATAACTGACAAAAGCGTAGTAGGTGGAATGTATATGCCGCGGTAATGAAAGAAACTGCCAGCAAGAAGACAAGGACAATTTTTATGGAAAGAAGAGAATCAATACTTCCCCCCAGTACATTCCTTGTCAAAACCACGCGGCAAAAACGACAGACTACACTTACTAAATACACCTACGTTTGACAAAAACAAAGTATTGATAACTGGAATAAGAAAAAAAATCGGTTGCCTTTTCTATAAATAATTTGGGTTTAAATTCGCGCATATAGCGCATGCGTTGTAGAGAGAGAGAGAGAGCGAGGATATATAAAACGCGATAAAAACCGTTATTAATATTCTTTATACCGCCTATACGGAAATAACGGGTCTAACCCCGGAAAGGAAATGGATAGAAAAGCAAGAAAAAAGGGGCGAACCACCAAAAACGTAATGTCCATTTTCGGTTGGCCGGACCCAGACCAATTTGACGGCGTTGAAAGATTAGAAAAGAAGCGGGTGCTGGGAAGGGGGAAATAATAATTCGTCTATGACGGGAAGTATACAGTACAGTGGTGGCACATTTTCAGGGTTCATACAACTTTTAGAAAACTAATTTCCCTGAGATTTCCAGGTTTTTCCCCATATACTCTCCTCAATTTTCTAGGTTTTTCCCCATATACTTTCCGTAATTTTCCAGGTTTTCCCCCTATATGGAGTACCCCATGGAGCAAATGTTAACGAAGGAGGGGGAGGGGGGCAAATATGACTATTACATAATCAAAGGGCATCCCCGTATCTCTAATATAACCAGAGTTATGGCCTCCAAAGTATAGTGTAATGTTAATCCTATATAGAGGGTGAGTTATATTGAACATTTTGCTTAATTACTCGGCCCATTTGACGCAAATTTCCCTGAATTTTACTAAAAATTCGAAATTTCCCCGAGTTGTCCCTGAGGTTTTTGTCAACAATTTATTTCCCTGATTTCTCAAGGTTTTCCAGGTTTGCATGAACCCTGCATTTTCCCTCTGCAGAATGGTCGCACTCCGCCGCTACACATACAGCCAGAGCGGAACGTAATATCCTATCAATTTGTAGAAATAATAATAAGAGAAAAATAAAAATCGCTAAAACGATATAAGAACAGACGGAGATTTTCCCACCATTGACACGAAAATAATAGAAAAAAAAAATGGTATTCATTTAAAAGTTATATATTTCAAAAGGTTCTATTCAACTCGTAACGTCACAAAGGATGATTAAGCTCGGAGTGGAAATAGGGCGTCGTCGAGGATAATAAAGAACAGCAGCGTGACAATTAGAGTAGTACGCCCATGCAGTAGAATTTACATAGCGGGCTTCTAACTTATTACTTAGTCATTGGGATGGGATCATTTATTTATTTACTTTAGAAAGAATGGATTGGAAAAGAATTTTGGACGTATCGGAGGGAGGATGCGAATATCTCGTGAATTATTAAATAGGCATTAAGCCGGGGAAACTGGCCCGGTAATAACAACTAACTCCCGAGCTCTATCAAAGGCGATTAGGCCATCAGGATAAAGCCATGCCTATAGCCTAACTCTGACGAACTGGATGCTACATGGTCAATAAATGATTAACATAAAATAATAACCAGAGCGAGAGAGAGAGCGAGAGAAAAGGGGATGAAAATAGAGGGGGTTCTCGCAATTCCCTCTTTTGTTAATTTCCGGTGGCTATAGCTCAGAGCTCGAGCTCTCACGGGACAAATCATCGCCGCGAAAGTTAATTTCTAAAACGAAAATGTATAGATATCACTCGCCGCGTACTGTTGTACTTGAATAACTAACTAAGCGAGGCCCCGCGGGAGTACAATGCCCGCGATAAATACAACAGAGTGTATAATATCATCGTTACCTCAAAAATAACATAGATAATTACCCTATGGCGGTTTCCGTTACAGTGTGCATGGTTAAAATTAATAACTCTTCTAAATATATTCCGTAATATAACAATATTGTTAATAATAAATGATAAACTATACATCAAGGCCTAAAACTACATAGAAATTAATATCAAAAGTAAAACCTGGATAACCCTAAAAAACTAAGGTACTATCCTCATCAGCGTGGGAAATAAGGCGATGGTTGGCACAGGGCAAATGACCAGTTTAAAAATTAAATCGGAGGGGGGTCAGTGGTCCACTTGACCACAAGTAAAATTCAAGGGTAGCCAGAGTCCAGACATTATCTCAACTATTTTAATTATCCACTTCCTTTAGTTTAGCAGACGACGCGCCCTGGTAAATGGTCATGGACCAGTTTATTCCAGACCAGGGGGGGGGGTCGCTGGCCCAATGTCCAGTTTTAAAAAAATCCTTATTTCCCACCCTGATCCTCATCGTAATAGCCACGATGTAAGTGATCGCGCCGTAGAGATTTCAGTCTATAAAAGCGGAACCGGCGCGTTTGAAACTATAGCGAGTTTCCAGCATTCTAAAAATGATTGATACAGGCGCACTCAGATCTCTCGTGGAAGGGTGTGAGACACTAAAACCTCTTTATACAATATCCAAGGGCCTAACCTCTTGGGGAAAGATATAGGTCTATAAAGTGTACGTTTAGTAAAGAACCAAATTTTTGCATCGGGCCTTTGCAGAGAGAGAGATTGGAAAAGGATGCTCCTTTACACTCTATCAATGAATAAGAGCAAAAAGCTTTTCCAAGGAATCAAGGAAAATACGGGGGGAAAAAAACTTATATACCGCGGAGCTTCTAAAAGGGGAGTCCTGAAGTTAGGCGCGTTGTACTTCGCGTATGAACCTCTATAGAGTAATGCCAGTTACCCAGCTTTGACTGTATTAAGGTCTAAGGACAAATAACATGGGGTGCTACAAGTCTATTTTCGCCTTTCCCAAAAACACAGTACTCCCCTCCATTTATAGAGGGAGGCTTCGAAGTACCAAACAAAATTACCCTAAATGGAAAGGAAATCCGTATTTAAGGGAGTATAAGAAATAAAAAGGTAAAAGATTGAGTAGAAGGGCGCGAATATTTTGGTTATTTGCCGTGAACACTCGTAACTAAAACATTCAGAGAACTAAGAAAACATTTCAAAATAAATAAACTACCCTAAATAGAATTCTACTTAAAAATTTAAATAAGCTGGCGAGTCTGCGCGGGCCTAATTTTATATTCATGACCTAATACTTAAAATATAGATTAAAGTAACTATACACGTAAAGAGCTGGCCGCTCTAGCTAAACGGGGGTTCGAAAGACGGTGGCAGAGAGCGTGTCAAAGGTTATATACGTGTTCCGCCTAAAAGGGTTAGTCCCAGCTATGCCCCCCCCCATATCCATTCGTTAAAGACACGCACGATCCGCTTCTTCCGTCTCATGCACGTTACGCTTTTTTCTAGAGCAGCGTATAGCGGCGAGAAAAAAATCTTCCTATACATTTTTCATCAAATATTTTTCGCATTTTTAGATTTAGAAGAAAAAAAGAAGAAACCCTAACTGCAGCGCGAATTCATTCCGTATTGCATATATATCATCCCAATCTAATAATACACTGGAGTCAAAGCTACCTCTTATATATTCGGATTGAGATTGGGTACGCGTTAACTTAAAATCGTTTCCTTACAGTAGTGCAGAACGTTCACTCCGAGATGGATAGATGGATAAATTCCATTTTCTCATCTTTCTTTCCGTCTCTACGTGGTCCACACGGACACGGCCGTTTCGATTATATAGAAAACTATGGAAAGTATATTTTTCTATACGCTGGCGTCCACTTTAAAACCCCGAATACAATGTATAGTAGGGATACGGGGAAATTCCTCATCCGGATAATCTTTGGCTTAATTCGCTTTAGTAGGGTGAACAAAAAGCGGTGGGTTTTACTGCAGGGAAGTCCCGCTAAACGTTTTCCATAGAGAAACGCGAATATTTTCTCTCTCCCTTTCTTTCCATTTTCGTTTCTATCCAGCCAGCATCTGTTTCGGTTTATCAGGGTTCATACAACTTTTGGAAAATAAATTTCCCTGAGATTTCCAGGTTTTTCCCCTATATGGAGCAAATGTTAACGAAGGAGTGGGGGGGGCGAATAGGTCTATTACATACTCAAAGGACATCCCCGTATCTCTAATATAACCAGAGTTATGAGCCTCCAGTACAGTGTAAAGCTATTCCTAAGGAGGGTATGTTTATGAACATTTTGCTTAATTACTCGGCCCCTGTTTGACGCAAATTTCCCTGAATTTTACTAAAAATTCGATAATTTCCGTGAATTTTCCCTGAGGTTTTTGTCAACTATTTATTTCCCTGATTTTTCTAGGTTTTCCCGGTTTGTATGAACCCTGTTTATGGCCCGGGCTAAAACTTCCTAGAAGATCTAGGCCGGGCCACGCTGCAGCATCTACAGCGGCGTTGAGCGCGGGCCTAGCTTGGTTCGATATTTTATTCCCTTTACTATAAATAGGATCTTTTATAAAAGGATATAGGGACAACGTCGAGAGAAGAAAACCTATTAGGTCCCATTATTCAGTCGGGGACAAGGGTCATCATGACGTCATTAAAGGAGACGTATCCATTCGACTAATCTCGTTTAACCCGGGACAAAAAAAAATGTTGACTCTTCTCTCAAAATTCTTTACGCGTGGAATTTTATTCTTGGTATTATTATTTAAGTATTTAAAATCTCGTAAAAACCTCCTGGCTCCCCCTGATTCGAAATAATGTCTTTTTCTTTAATAAATAGTTCATTCCGCATCCAAACATCCACCCGCGTAGTAGCACTGGACTATATCACATTCCAAAATCCAGAGAGAGGAAAAAGTTAAAAAGCCAAACGTCCTTCCCTTAGAAGAACACGAGCTAAATAAAAAATGAGGACTCTCAACTCGCTCGGAACGTTGTCACGTTTCGGCAATCAACGTTTCCTCTCTCTCTCCCTCTCTCCTCTCTCTTTTTCGGGAGACTGGAAAAATTCCTAGGAAGGAGTCTACTCTACTTTACTAACCACGATCCAACTCTGACGTGCAGGCCGAGGAGAAAAAGTGGAGAAAACGGAGATATATCATCTCTCTTCCCCGTGGTCTAGCCCCATAACCTGTCCCTCCTTAAGTTACGGTTACGTGTTTTAAGAGAGGGCGTATCCCTTCTTGTCTCCATACCGTAATTTCATTCGAGTATCGGCTGCTAGACAGATTCCAGCCCCAGCCCCCCTTAAGCCATGTCAAAATACCGGCAAGTCCGAGTAAAAAGTAGAAAAACAATCGCCTTTTTGTTTTGGGTTTAAAAATATAGAACCAATACGAATAAAGAAGGGTTAACCCTTTCCCCGGGTTAGTTTTTACCCGATCTTATCTAGGACAGTTTAAACGCAATCTTTCCATCCCGTATAGGTTAAAGAAGGCGTTAGGCTTAGTGATTTTGGCAAGGAGGGTTAAGCCTTTGCCTTCATTCCACCTAGAACTCGCCAGTACCTTGTAGGCGAATTCCTTTCAACCTCAAACTCAAATTCGCTTCGTATCAGTTTGGTTTTACAATACATTCAAGCCTAAACTCCAAGTCCCAATCTACTTCTGATTAGAAATAGGCCTAACTTTCCACTCGCTGCAAATTTAAATTGGTACGGGTCCCTCGAGATATTTCACGAGCTAGGAGGAAGGAGCATATAGAAGTTTCGAGAGTCTGGAGAGGAAAAGGACTCAGGGAGAGGCCGCGAGAGAAATAGTAAATAATTCAAAGTTTTACGCGACGACGTGCATGCTGTCTCTTTATAGAGAGAGAGAAAGAGAGTGAAGTCTTTGTTGTTTACCACGGAGGAATCTTCTCCGAGACCTTTCTCGTCTTACTCGTAAAAAGAGGTAAAACGAGACGAGGCTTAAGGAGAAAGGTTCAAAAACGTGCCTCGAGTCGCCAACTGCTTAAAAAGACGTAAAAAAAAGGAGAAAAAGGAAATTCCAACCACTAATGCTAAACAAACGAGAGAGAGGGGAGGTCTTCGTACTCGTATCGTTAGTACCTTAGGAAGGGTTTTCATTTTCAGCGCGCTTTTAACCTTCAAAGGTCGGATGAAATCAATTTATACAAGCCCATATCGATTCATACTCTTAAATTAAGTCGAAAATTCTACGTAAATCGATGAAAGAAAAAAAAAACTCAAATCGATACTTGATGTTTCAATTTCCAATAGAAACATCTAAACTTAATTTCGTTAAGTCTACTTCGAATTAGGCCTAATTCTAACTTAAAACATACGCCTAACTTAACTAAACATTACCTAATTTAGCGTTTCTTCCCGAGAGAAAAACTAGCCCTGGTCAATGTTAGCGGGGTCTGTTTTCTCATCTTATTTTCTGTACTTTATATTTTTAGAAGAAGGAAGAAGGCGAAAGAAGGCGGGGGAGTAATGTCTAGAACAGATGATTTTTTTCCTCCTCTCTCACTCTCTCTCCCTGTTCCACGAAACGAATAACGTAGGGAGAGAAACGAAATAATAAAAAAAACTCCTACCCCGTAGCGGAGGAGGAGACGCTAGTCTACGCCTAGAAATGGAATACAAGAGAAAGAAAATGGGGATGAAGTTCTGGGAAGATGTTATTCGTATCAGCATCAGAGAGGGAGGAGAGGGAGAGAGAGGGAGGAGAGGGAGAGAGAGAGAGGAGAGGGGGGAGAGAGAGAGAGAGAGAGAGAGAATGAAAAAAATAAATTTATCGAGGATGGGATGGCGCGCTTTTCTTCCCAAGGAAGAGAGAGAGAGGGAGAGAGCATCAAAAGAGAGATCAATAGACAGAAACACCATCAAAGATTCGGAACATGCACGTAAGGCAGGCATTAGAATGCGTCGAAAGAAAGAGTGAGAGAGAGAGAGAGAGCGGTGGGGGACAAAAGGGGGAAAAAAGGCGCGTCAACCTTCGACCTATTTCTCGTTTTGCATATAAGTCGGTGGTATACATCCCATTTTGAAGATACATCGCATATACAATATTGATATTCGCATATACCTGCATCCCGTGTATTGAATTTGCGGTAAACTTAGCTTTTATTGTATTTTTATCAAGATAACATTATCTAAGAAATATAGTATCCTAGATATATTCTACAAATTTTCCGCCATGAATTAAATATTATTTACCCAAATATACATCTATATATTTTTTTAAAAGAAAAAGCGTATATTTTTCTTTGCTCTCTCTTTTTAAGTTTAGGGTTTCCTCGAGTCGCTCGTCGTTCTATTTATATATTCAGTTGACGGAACGTTTTGAACAAATATTGAGTTTGAGCGGGGGGGGGGGAGCTTGGAATTATAGGAAGGTAGGGGGTTACCACCTCTGGAGGGCATACGACGAAAAGGGTTAAGAAAACTACAAAGTAATTTTCTAAGAAAGCCTATACGCAGAAAATAAAAATAGAAAAAAGAAAGGAGAAAAGTATTATGCCAGTAAAAATGTTTTCGCAGCATTAAGTTCTGGCTACGGTTGTTGTAAGGGTACAGAATGAAATAACATATATTTTTCAACTGTCCCAACCAAATATGAAAGAAAAATACGATGACGAAGCATGAATTTATATTATTTTTACTGGAATACCGAATTATCTTAGGGCTAAGTTCGCAACAGGTCAAAATTCTTGGTAAGAAATGACTAGTTCATTTTTCTCTCTATCTGTCTAGAGTCCGAATGTTCACGCTATGTAGGTTGCCCTTTTTCATGACAGCTTTCGTAATTCGTTTCCTTACTAACAGAGGCGCGAGAAAAGACACGCGGTGACCTCTCAACCCTATAAAATATTCCTTCACTTTTAGAACCATTTCGAACCAAAAGTCAACAATAAGTTGAACAAAAAAGAATTTGAAAATTGCTATTAGGATTTCCCCAAGCACGAAAACTCGAATTTCGTAAAAGTTTTCCAGACTCGAATATAAATAAATACGTAAGGCATATGCTAATAAGCGGCGTATGAAGAAGATTTTGAATTTTCCAGCTCAAAAATACACTCGTATTTACCTTATCTTCTTAAATTTTTAGTCCTAACATTTATTTCTTAGACGAAAAACAACTTCTAAACAAGACCAGACAAGACTCACGACTAAAACAAACTAAAAAAACCCGTTAAATTCTCGTTCATCTTAGTCTAGGCCTAACAAATTCCGTCTAATTTTAACGACAATACTAAAAATAGACCTACCTACCCACCCACCCGGAAGTCTCATTAAAATTGAGAGAGAAGTTATGCCAAAAATAAAAAAAATAGAAAGATATAATATTCCCAGGATTAGATATTCATTATTTAAATGAAAAGCGTCCGTGACCAGGAAAAAAGAAGTGGGATAGAGTTAATTAAATTTATTAAAGAATAAAGAGAAGCCCCCTCCCCTTAAAAAATAGGCTAAAATTAATTAAAATTTGGTCGGGTTTCGAGAATTATTTTCATTAAATGTAAATCCGTACAAAAACTACCTTCTCAAAAAATCGCGCGTTTCATAAACTTAACGAGAAAAATGGGGTTTGTTTAAAATATCACAGCGCGTTGCATCTCACGTAAAAAAAATGGCGAACTAGGCTTACATTACGCTTTTTGAGTTCACCACGAGCAGCGAGTAACAAAAAAAACGCCCAACCTCTTCCTGATTCACTAGTATATAGCATCCTAGATTTTTTCTCCCCCCCCCTTTCGCTTTTGATACGTTATCCGTTCGGAAAACTGGAAAATAGTTTTTGAGAGAGAAGACAGAGTGAGAGGATGATTTTAGTTTGGCTGTCGAAACGCGAGATGGGTTATGAAACAAAAGATGGGGGTTGTGCGGCAAGGAAGGAAGGAAGGGGATTGGGTTAAACTATAACAGTCGGAAGAAACCAAAAACGAGTGTCTAAGACTTCCCACCAAAAGCAGATATTTTAAAGTAAACACGATACCATAATTTAAGAAGAAATTTAGTAACATCTACCAAATATTAACCAAAAAAATTAATTTTCCGTGGTCACGATTCGGATTAACCCCGAGGGACAGTAGAAAAAAGAGAAGGGGGGGGGGTAACTGGCAATAACCTTAAATATTTTACTTCCGTATTATTTACTTCCGCGTATAGCTTAAAGCCTGGGATAAGAGTATAAGTAGGTGTAGGGAATGGAATTTTGTTTGAGGCCCTTTCCCCCGTTTTACGATAGCGACGGATGCCAAGACCAAACTTTGATACATCACGAAACGTTTTGTTGTCAGATCCTAACCCTAACCCTAGTTGGAAAAATGAAAAGGAAACTTTTTGGTGTGGCCTCCAAATTGGAAGAGGCGACGAGGAGGAAGGGGGAGGGGCAAAGACGAGCGTGAATTCGAGCTATAAAACTAGAAAAACCCGGGTCTCGATAAGAAGGCGCGTAAATCATACAAGAGAGACAACAACAAGCCAGTTGAGAGTTTCTTATTACTACACTACGGCCAAGGCCTAACTCTATCTCCCCCCCCCCCAGATCGATATGGGATAGGAAAAAAATGATAGTCTATGGGCGGTTCAATAGTATAACCTTAATTACAATTTGATTATCCTTATGTTCGTTTCTCTATTAGATTGTGGTGGTGGTGACGCGTTTCTCGCCAAATTTTATTTTATATCCAATTCGATATGATATAATGGACACCGGCTTCGGTAACGACTCAAAATAAGGTTTAGAAATATTGAAAAAATCTATAAGGGAAAAGCGGCATTTAGGGGCAAAACAGCCCGTGTATTTCCTATCGGCGCCTGTAGAAATGTTTTTCCCGCAGCGCAGCGGTGTTCGGCGGTAAAGCTACCTTGTAGGGGGAGAAAAATCTAAAACTCCTTGATGTTTTTTTAACATTTTGATGATTTAAAATAAGATTACGAATTAATACCAAAATAATAAAGACCTAGCTTAATCTGTCTGTCTATTAGTAACGCTCTTACATTGTTACGCTTGGCAAAACAAAGTGATTATTGGCGTAGCTTTGAACACCGGGATAATTCTGAAATGTTTTGGAGAACAACATTGAACAAGTTCTTTTCTCCACTCTCAATAATTCAAATTTTCAATTACGCCTCCCCGGGCTCCCCCCCCGGTACCCCTTACTGGTATCTTTTCCGGTATATTTTTCTTTCTCTGGAGAGTGTAGAGAAGTCAAATTAATAACGATTCAACTTAGTTATCAATTTTAACATCGATCGCTTTATAAATGAGTGTTTAGTTCCTCATTTATCAAGCAGACGACATCGGAGAGGAGGGGGAAGGAAGCGAGGCAGAGAGAGAGGGGGGGAGAGAGGAGGAGGAAGGGGAAGGGGAGAAATTGGAGAGCTAGTTGCGAAAACCTTTTTCGCTAATAAAGGCGCCAATATTATTGCAAAAATAAATGGAAGAGTACTGGTCAAATTTATAACAAAGTAACGGTGTAATCCCTTTTGACCAATGAAAGTTCGCCAGGCGACCGGGAGACGGAGGGGGGAGGGGGAGAAATATATATATACTAAATCATCTCTAATTGGGCGTGATCAAACCAAAACATTAGTCGTTAATACGTCAGAAAAGGAGGTCACCAGGCGAAGTAAGAACTATTTTCTATAGGCACAAAGATTAAATGTCTCGGATTTCGACGTCTTGTTTCTGAAGAACAGTAAAAAAGGGGGGGAGAAGCGTTTGATCATCATAATTCAACTGGTTATCGCCGGAACCAGTTTTTCTGTTTTTTTAAAAAATATATTAGAAGAGCAGTAATTTAAGATGACAAGTCGTTGACGCGCTTTTTCCCCAAAACAGGCGAGTGCGGGAGTTGAATAAGGAAGGAGACGGTAAATTCATATTTACTACGTAGAGGACTACTTATTTATTGGTTCTCTCCGAGAAGTTATTACTGGATGACTTATACTGACGCGGCTTTGTCTTGACACGCCTTAAAATTCGTCGTTCTACATTATCTCTCTCTTTAGTTTATAACTCTTGCCTTCGAAATTAATGAATAGTCGGTGGTGGTGACCGTATTTCGTCACTCTATAGTCTATGGAAGGGGAAGTTTCAACCCTTTTTAAAATCAAAAAGAGGATGAAAAACTTCAGAGTTTTTTTGGGAGGAGGGAATGAAAAGGAGAACAGAGAGAGAGATAGCGGCTTCTTACGATGAACAACGACCAACTCCTTAACCATTTCAAAATGTTATTAAATTAAAAATATCATTTGTCATCTCTAGCTCTAGAATTTCGTTATTAAATTTTAAATTTTGGACTATTTCTTTTTGTACTTAAGACCCTAAGCTTCTCGCACGTCGAGATTTTTCTATTTTTTGTAACCAAGGGAGTGAATTTTGAGATTGGTAAGTCCCTCGAGTTATTAACGCCTGAAGTACAAATATGCCATTAAAATTACCACCCTTAATATTTATTTAAAAAAAAAGAGCTAATAAAGCTGACAGAGAGGAAATTAAACACGCTCCGTACACACACTTGAACGGAATAAATTAATTTTTAAGCCGATTTAACAAATATTTTAGCTTCAATCGAATGAACTTAATCCTAGCTCGATATAGAAAACTTTGAGAATATTCCCACGAAAATATTCTTAAAATATTCAGCGCGCTTCAACGGAGTAAAAACGCGATTAATGGAATGTATGCCTGCACCGAAATGCGCGCTTTATATGATAGAGGAAGTTAATTAGAAAAGTTCAATTATTAATTTAAAAAAGCAAACATCCCCACCGATCGTCTCTTCGCCTAAAACTAATAAAAGGGCCATCCAACTTTAAATTCTTAAAGAGAGTATAAAATAACTTTTCAATCATGCATGAATCGATTCTTTTTTCTCTCTCGTAACTACATAAAAGATTTTAATGCGGCGCGCGGTACTTCAAAGAGAGAATTAAATTAATTCCTGTTTTTTAAAAATGAAATTGACGCTCGAGTGGCTTGGGTAAAGATCATTTTTATCAGCCACTTCGCAGACGACATTTTTCTCATTTCAATAAAAAGTTTTTCTTTTTTCTACTCTCAGCTAACGCCATGTATACTTTTTCCCCGTAGGAGTTAACGATAGACGTACGCTTGGTTAATTAGTATAACTCACGTACAAAGTAGCGCGATTTTTAATTGAATCAGGAGCTAATTAAGCGTATAGTCAAGCCAAACTATGATTAAAAACTTTTAAAACTTAAAGAGAAGGTTCTCTTATAAGTTTTAATTCGTAATTTGACCTTAATCTTTTCAATTCACCAGAGATTATACATTGTTAAGTAAGTCATACTTTATAAAATTCGCTCGTCTCTTGCAAAGGATAAAATATAAAAAAGTTCAAGTGATTTTAACTTTATTGACCTATATATTATTCCCCCGGACATGAAAAATATTTGATGCATAAGGATTATTATTTCTTATTCTTTTTTATGCTTTTTTCAAAGGAACTAAATGGGTATTACTTATTCCTTTAGATCTTAAAGGGGATTTATGAAGAAAGAGGATAAAGTCAAATATCAGGGTTGCCACGGAATTTTCAGAACCAAATTCCCTGACTTTTCCAGGTTTTCCCTGACCTTTTCTCCTCAGATTTTCCCTGACCTTTTCTCCTCAGATTTTCCCTGACCTTTTCTCCTCAGATTTTCCCTGACCTTTTCTCCTGAGATTTTCCCTGACCTTTTCTCCTCAGATTTTCCCTGACCTTTTCTCCTCAGATTTTCCCTGACCTTTTCTCCTCAGATTTTCCCTGACCTTTTTAGGCCGAAGGCGTAAATGTTTACAGCACGTTTTAAGTGGTGCTTATAATTAAATAAACTCGATCTACATTAAGTTTTCTAATGTATTTGTTGCACCAAAATGACTAAGAAACATTTAACTAAAAATAACAGTCTAAGAGATTTTTTTGAAGGCATTTTTAAGGATTGCTCTAGAGTTCACTCTGTAGAGGATGAGGAGGAGAAACTTTCATTACTCTTTCAATAAAGATTTATCCCCACAAATTTTACTCACTAAAATCAAATTCTCTGACTTTTCCCTGACCTTTTTCAAATTCCCTGACTTTTCCAAGATTTCCAGGTACTGTGGCAACCCTGAATATGCCCAATCTTGTTTCCCAGAAAATTCAATATAGACAAAGGATAGTCCCCTAAAACCAAGGCTGCTCAATTCTTAGATAAAATAAGTCTTAAATGAATTTTAAACAAGGTCTTTTTCGAAGGTGGACACGTGTATTTACTTCTATAAGTGATGTATGCGTACGCGTGTGGTTAATTAATTTTCATTGAAACTTAATTAAAATAACCTATCTACGTAATAAGACCATATCCAGATTCTACCTTTTTTTCGAGTATACATTGAAAACGAAAAAACAGGCGACATTTGCTCTACTGCGTATGAAACTAAACACATTCTTAAGTACTTTTAAATATTCATTCAAACGGAGCAAACTCGGGGTGGTTCTTAAGTATGTGCATTTTCATTTTAAGAACGAGGGTGGGGTGGGGTGCGTCAAATTTCGGAGGAAAATGAAAAGAGGAAAGGGTTGGGGTGGGGGTCTTTGCGCATTCCTTAAGATTGATGTCCGAGATATTTCGCTCCGTTGGTCAGTCGTCTCGTTAAGATCCCGACACTTGTTTATTATATCTTAATTCTTATTTCTGTACGCGACGTCGAAACGCTCGGTTGAACCCTTATCCCCCCCCCCCTAGGCCTTGGTCGGATAGTATAGTTGGCCGTGGAAGCGGTGATGGCGCCCTTACTATAACACTAACGGAAGAGATTAGGGGTCCGGCCCCTTCTCACCCTATTAATCTCCCGCCATAATTTACGCTTTTAAAATGAGAAACTCTTTCTCTCTCTCTCGGTCTCCTTCTCTTCACTTAGACTCGCCTGTTTACGCGACAAAATTATCATTTTCCTCTAACAGTAGCTATTACGAAGCGGCTGGGTGAATTACTTAACACAGGGTTCATACAACTTGTGGAAAACAACAAATTTCCCTGAGATTTCCATGAAGTTTTTCCCCCCATACACTTCCCCCTGAATTTTACAGGTTTTTCCCCCCATATATGGAGTATCCTATGGGGCTAATGTTAACGAAGGAAGGGGGGGGGGAATATGACTATAACATAATACTCAAAGGATATCCCCGTATCTCTAATATAACCGGAGTTATGAGCCTCCAAAGAATAGTGTAATGTTAATCCTATGGGGGAATATTCACGAACATTTTGCTTAATTACTCGGCCCCTGTTTGACGCGGAAATTTCCCTGAATTTTACTAAAAATACGATAATGTCCCTGAGTTTTCCCTGAGGTTTTTGTCAACTATTTATTTCCCTGATTTTTCCAGGTTTGTATGAACCCTGTATTACGAAATACTAGAGGGCGGGCGGCTGGGTGAATTACTTAACAAATCTCCTACATAAAGGCTCCTTTTAGTTTTGCCAGGTGTTAAATTTATAATAGCCAAAAGAGAAAATCATTAAAAGGAATTTTGAAACTGAATATATTTATCGACACCTGATTTATTGATTTGAAGAAAAGAGGTCATATAAAGGTCACGATTAATCAAAGTCACGCGCCGTACCTATAACGGGGAAAGGTATACCGGATATCTTACGCCTCTCTTAATCTTAATTTACGATCTAGAAGAAAAAAATAATGATATATAGAGAAGGAATTCTAGCTAAGGGGGAAACTTATACCAGCTGATGCCGAGAGAGAACTCAAAGGTGAAGGAGAAAAACTTTGAATTTAAGGTAATGGTTAATACTTTACGCGGTGAGAGATTTTTTTTATTATAAAGAAAACGTTACGTGTAACTTTTGGAACGGCTGGCGAAGTTATTTGACTCGAGTGCAATTTACGTAAAACTTGTTAGAAAAACTGACAAAATGCGGTAACATATCAGGGATACTCCAGATTGGGTGAGAAGGCCAATCTGAGAGTTTAATTTTATAGTCAGGGATACTCCATGTTGGGTGAGGAGGCCAATCTGAGTTCAATTTTATAATTAGGGATACTCCAGATTGGGTGAGGAGGCCAATCTGAGAGTTTAATTAATTTTATAATTAGGGATACTCCAGATTGGGTGAGGAGTCCAAGCTGAGAGTTTAATTAATAATATAATTAGGAATACTCTAGATTGGGTGAGGAGTCCAAGCTGAGAGTTTAATTAATAATATAATTAGGAATACTCTAGATTGGGTGAGGAGGCCAATCTGAGAGTTTAATTAATAATATAATTAGGAATACTCCAGATTGGGTGAGGAGTCCAATCTGAGAGTTTAATTAATTTTATAATTAGGGATACTCCAGATTGGGTGAAGAGGCCAATCTGAGAGTTTAATTAATAATATAATTAGGGATACTCCAGATTGGGTGAGGAGTCCAATCTGAGAGTTTAATTAATATTGTAATTAGGGATACTCCAGATTGGGTGAGGAGTCCAATCTGAGAGTTTTTGATTCATTTCATTACCACTTTTAAGCCTAACTTCAGAGAGGGGGTCCCAGGGTTGTCTGATTTAAATCAGTTTGATTTAAATCACTGATTTAAATCATGATTTAAATCAAGCGATTTTTTTAAAAAAAATCATTTGATTAAAATCAAGAATATATTTTTATTTTTAAAAAATGTTTTCTAAGATTCCAAGGAGTATTTTAAGTAACTCGAGAAGAAACTTAATTAGAAAAGACCTAAAATTAAAAATAATCGTGGTTTTGGTATATTTCAATCTATGTTTTTCCCAGAACTCCAGTTTGTCTTGCTGGAAAGGCTAGGAAATGAAATAGCGGTCAAGCTAGTCTTTTTATACAAGCATTTGAATAGTAATAATATCAAATAGCTGCTTAAATGTCATGATTATTTTGCTTTTGCTTAATTTTGACTCAAAAGTTTTCATGTTGGTAATTTACTATCTATTAGTTCAATAAAAATCAAAAAAATCAAATAAATCAATTAAAATCAAAAAAATCCAATTTAAATCAAAAAAATCGATATTTTTGATTTTTTTTGAAAAAATCAAAAAAATCGCCAACCCTGGGGGGTCCCAACTTAGAAATAAATAAAGAAAGGCAACAAAAAGTGTTTCGTATCTCTCTCTCCTTTTCTATTTTTGGTTCCTTGGGAAGTGGCTCGCCCAATTTATTTCGTAATGTTTGTTTTGGGGGCATAGGCATGGGCACTGAGCTAGTTTTCCGTTTCTACCACCGGCCGGGGTATTGAAGTGGAGCATCCCCAGCCCACTCCGCGCTCCAAAAATGAGCAATCTTCGAGACTCTCCGGGAATACTTTATGCCTCCCAACTACGAATTCATTCTCACACACTCGAGAATATTTCTAGAGACTTCGCCAGCCGCGCACCCATCGACGAGTATCATCAGCGATGATATACTCCCCCGATTATATTCAATATTCTTGGATAAAGTGCGAGATATTCCGAGTAAAAGCTTACGTATATATGGGAAAGAAAGGCCTAGAGAGTCTCGGGTACGTATAGATAGTGGAAACTTTACTGGTTGGTTTGGAAGAAGCGAAAAGGAGCTAGGCGGATCAGAGTGAAAAGAGAGATAGGATGTGGTAGCTAGGTAATAGCGCTCGCTCCCTAGGTTCGAGCCAGCTGTTAGAAAAGGGCGGTAAAGTTGGTGTAGGTGATGCGGGTAAGACACTTGGCAACACGCAAATTTCCGTTCTAACCTTCCTTACCGTGTCTAACTCTCACCAAGGGGCCCGCTAACTCTCAGACTCCTTATTCTGACGACGCTCCGCTTTCATCTCTTCCTTGGCAACCCTTTCCTAACTCTCCTCTAGAGCTTCCTTTTCCCATTTAAGGATGGAAGAGATGGAGATGGAGAGGGGGAAGCTTATCCATTGAAATAATGTTCGAGAGACGTTTTACCGTATTTATATAAATATTCCCCCGCGAGAGTTGACCTGCACGACATAAAAACTGACCATAGAGCCTACAATTGTCACGTCTTACATATTCTTAGTTAATTAAGAAGTATTATTTTTAATTGCAAGGGATAAATTTAGCTTCGTGTAAAATTGGGCTAAAATAATACTCATAGTTGAAGCCGCCGCGTTAACACAGGGCTCGTACGAAATTTTTACATTGAAATCCCTGACTTTTCCAGGTTATCCCTGACCAAATTTTGATACCAATATCCCTGGGACCATTTTAAGTACGTGTTTACCAGAGCCCACTTCATAATTACACCTGTCTCATATTTAGTATTGTTCGAAGCGTAGCTTAATATACCAAACGAAATCCCTGACTTTTTTCCCTAATTTCCATATCCCTGACTTAACAGAATGGATTATTGTACGCGTCTTAAACATTTGAACATTTTACCTATGTATCTTTTACAACAAAAAGCCTGTCTCACATTTTTATTTAGAATCATTAATGGTTTTTATTATCTACCTTTATTAGACTATGTTAAAATCAATGAACGGCATGAAATTTTAACCTTTTATATCCCCAAATGTAGATGTGACGCGTTTTTATATTCATTTTTTAGTCGCACTATAAGACAATGGAATGTACTTCCTGCTAAAATAAGATGTTGTACGTCGGTGTATACTTTTAAAAATGACCTCAGTATACACCTTAAAGCGCAGCCATATCAGGTCTAATGCACTTTTTTATGTTAAATTAAATTATTATTCTTTTTTTTTGTGTGTGTACTGGTAACTAGTGAAAAAATGGGACTTGTCCTTTACCTAGTTGCCATCAGTAAATTGTATTTTTTTTTTTACTGAAATAAAATTATTATTATTATTATCCTGTAACTAAAATATCCCGAAAACTCTATTCATCCGGAGTGTTTAAAACAAATGAGCAAAACGAGGCAAGTCCGGTGTTGACCGAGCACCGAATTCGACATGGTACGAAGTGAAAGGAGCGCGTAATACGATTTTCGGTAATAGTTTTAAAGCAACCTTTTGCCCCCCCCCCAATTTCTCAGGCTCCATTTTCTCGACAAACTCGAAAGGGGGGGGGAAGGGGGCAACTCCCTTCGCCAAAACAACCCCCGAAAGAAACGGGAAAAGACTGAGGTCTGAGGAAAGGAAAGGAAAAGGCCAAAGGAAGTTATTAGTTTCCCCCTCTCCCTGAATCCCCCCTCGCCCCCGCATTTCATCCCCAATCGGGGGGGGGGACCAATAGAGAGAGCCGGTGGTGGCTTCCAATTCAAACAACTTTCCTACATGGAAAAGGGGAAAAATCTCTCGAATCTCTCGCCGTATTTAAAAGAGTGGAAGAATTTTTCCAAATGGAGGAAAGAGTGCATGGTGATCACCAAGGCCGGGTTCTTTAAGCTTATTTTATTCTCAAATAATGAAAGGACCCACTCTCGGGGAAGTCGGGGAAATTTTCAATGATTTTTCCTACTTCCTTTGATATCTTTTTACCACCGTTTTCTCAATGAAATATAAATATACGCTACATCGAGTCTGATTTTGAGACTTTCAAGTGATGTTGGTCTTCGCATTAAAGAAATAAATATATGTATTTTTAGTTTAGGTTTTACGGAAACCCGAGTCAAGTGCCGGTTGGGTGTATTCAAAAATGTTTTAAATTAAATATTGATATAGAAGTTTGCGCAAACTTGAAAATGCTTTTACAATTCTACCCAAAGTCCGATTCTACTAAAGAAAAAATCAATATGAACTTGTCTAAATTTTAAATCGATTCAAATTATCTTTATAAGCGCCTTAAACGGAGGGTGAAAAGGAAAATGTTTATCGGTTCTAATAAAAAACAACCTCAAAGGGTCAAAACTTATTAAAATTCCGTATTTTTCTCTTCCATAATTAAGATATAGTTAATTAAAATACTGTCCTATTCAACAAATAAACCCTTATACTGGCCACTCATTGCGGTAGAAAATAAAACCACGCTAGTTTAAAAGAAAAGCTTATCAGCGGTCATGGATATTAAACCGGATATGGATCCCTAGGATTTTTTTTCTTTTTTTAAAAAAAAACCAAGTAAGAAATAAATCAGCATTATAGGGGGTTAACTGGACAGGGCTCGTACTTTTCACGGGTCCCTACACCAACAAGTTAGGGTTAGATGGGGGACCAAAAGAGACGGGGGGGGGGGGGTCCGGCAGTCCTGGCTGTATTATAATAGGCTCATCTATCAACTCTTTTGACACCAATTTAATCATATTTTTAGTAGAACCGACAATAATTTTTTTTATTTTATTTTCGCTCTCCTAAGATGGCGATTTTTCGTCTAACCCATTTTTCCTACTTCAGTATTACAGGGTTCATACAACTTTTGTAAAAACAAATTTCCCTGAGATTTCCATGAGGTTTTTCCCCATATTCTTCCCTGAGTTTCCCAGGGTTTTCCCGTATATGGAGCATCCTATGTAGCAAATGTTAACGAAGGAGTGGGTGGGGGGGGGGAAAATATGACACTTAAAGGACATCCCCGTATCTCTAATAGAACCAGAGTTATGAGCCTCCAAAGTATAGTGTAATGTTAATCCTATGGAGGGTGGATATTTTTATGAACAGTTTTCTTAATTACTCGGCCCCTGTTTGACGCAAATTTCCCTGATTTCCAAGAATTTTACTAAAATTTTTAAATTTCCCTGAGGTTTTTGTCAACTGATTTTTCCAGGTTTTCCCGGTTTACCAGGTTTGTATGAACCCTGTTTATTATTTTTTTTTTTCAAAGTTCTAGGAAGTTCTCTAAGAGCTTTGGCCAAAAAAATATATTAAATGTTCAAAAAGAAAAAGACGTTTTCATATTACGTAAGGTTTAACTTTTCTATGAGATCCAGTAGCTGGAGTATTAGGAAAATTTAAAAACCTAGGAAATGATAAAAAAGAAGAGAGGGAAAGAGGAAGGAGTGAGAGAGAAAGAGAAAGAGGGAGAGCCAGCCAGTCTCAACTAAAAATTGAAAATCCGGAAATTGAAAACCGGATGAAAAATCTAGAACTAAGTTTTCGGTGCTTACGCAATCGTTTTTCCCAGACTAGTTAGGTAAACTTTAATATAAATATAATACTTAAGGAGGTTAAAAGAAGATTTGTTTACCAAATATAAATACACTATAGAATAAATTAAGTTCCTTCAAGTCGTAAAAAATCAATTAATTAAAATTAAAAACCTATTTTTCGATTATAAAATAACCTAAAAATATTCTTTAAAGTGATTAGAAGGAAATTCTAATTTTGAGGAGAGAAACCCAAGTTCTAGTTGCTAAACGTAATTAACGCCAATTCTCTTAAGATATTTCAGCTAAAAGTGGCGTTAGCATTTCGAAAGAAATTTGTTGTTTCCAATGACAACAATTATAAGACGAATACCATCCTTACTCCCACACAAAATGAAATAAAATTCCACGACTTTTTTGTTAAAAGCCAGGGTTTTAAAAAAGGTTTAAAAATATTGAAAAAATCTATAAGGGAAAAGCGGCATTTAGGGGCAAAACAGCCCGTGTATTTCCTATGGGCGCCTGTAGAAATGTTTTTCCCGCAGCGCAGCGGTGTTCGGCGGTAAAGCTACCTTGTAGGGGGGATAAAATTTAAAACTCTTTGATGTTTTTATTTATTTTTTATTTTGACGATTTAAAATAAGATTATGAATTAATAACAAACTAATAAAGACCAGGCTTAACCTGTTTGTCTATTGGTAACGCTCTTACAAGTGATTATTGGCCTAACTATAAACATCGGGATAATTTGAAAATGTTTCGAAAACAACATTGAACAAAATTTCAATTACGACCCCCGTACCCCCCCCATTCAACTTCTCCAATTCCAATTCTGTTAACATCTTTCCGTTAACCCTAAATATCGGTCTTTTAATTCCTTAAAATATGAAGTTGTCTAAATATTTATAAAACTCAATGGAGAAAGCATTAGAGTATTTCGAAAATGAAATTTGTTGTTTGAAAATGACATAATGACAAAGATTATAAGACTAATATCATCCTAACACCCCCCCCCCCACACAGAATAATAAAAGCAAATTCCAGCACGTCTTTTTGTACAGAGCGAGCGAGGGTGCTAAAGTTTTGAACAAGCCGAGTCGTCACTCTTTTTCTTAAGGCGTTTCTTAAAAGAATTTTAAGATGTTTCATAGTCTAGGCCTTGAGGAAGGGAGGGACTCTATACAGTGACACTACACACTAAAATACGCCTTGTTGACGATAAAAATGATATTTTAGAAGAAGGAGAGTAAGAATAAGAAGAAGGCGTCTGGCTACTGCAGTGTCAGTCTGAATTTCGCCAGGGAATCGGGGAGGGGGGGGCAAAAAGGGGGAAAGACCCCATAGGGGGGGGACAAAAAATCCATTTTAGGCTGCAACGTAAAATATGAAGCGTCAAATTTTTTACGATCTAGGGCAAGTGATCCCCTATATTGAAAGAGAAGAGAAGAAGAGAACGATCCCTATATATTCTCTTGATCTTCCTATGATGGATATCTCCAGGGACTCCCCCCCCTCCCCCGTAAAATAGAATAGATCGGGGACATTTTTAGCGTCACACAGCGCGCGTCATGGCCGATATTATGTTCCAAAGAGGGATAGGGTGTTACATTAGGTTAGATACCTTAAAACCATGGATAAAGAAAGCGTGCTCCCCAAAAAATGCACGCCGAACCCCCCCAAATAAAATAAAGTAAAGGCTATTCAATTATTATTTGCGACACCGTCCAGAACTGCGTGCAATTGCGTGTCCGGGATAAAGATAGAATTAAGTTGACCTGTCGCGTTATAGTAAGTATCTCCGGGTGCAAAGGGTTACACCAGTGCGAAAAGAATTTCGACGAATAGAGGTCAAATAGAGTTAGACCCCCTCAGTAATAGAATAGGAAATGAGTCGGATTAGGTTACCCAAAAAGGGGGTTAAGCCCCAGTTAATCGGGTCAGTCAGACTGCGGCGCGCGCGCAAAAGCGGCAAGAGATAAAAGTATGGTACTGACTAACCTGTTTTTTTATCTTGTTTCTCCCGGGTTAGATCCGTGCGATGGAATCCAATGTCCGTCGTCGCAGGTGTGTCAAATGGACGATAACCGAAGTCCAATCTGTCGATGCAACGCCATCTGTTCGGCCGAGGTCAGACCGGTTTGCGGTTCCGACGGCAAGACGTACAGCAACGAATGCGCTTTGAGAGTCGAGGCTTGCAAATCCAGACGAAGTTTACGAATCATTTACAGCGGAGATTGCGCCACAGGTGCGGTCCATTTTCCTCAATCGCCGAACGCCCCACGGACCAAATAAATTAGGCTTTACAAAGGCTTCTGCCAATGAAACGAAAAGGAAGGAAACTCGGTTCAATTCAATTTATAGAGTATTACAGGGTTCATACAACTTTTGGGAAACAAATTTCCCTGAGATTTCCCCTATATGGAGTATCCTATGGAGCAAATGTTAACGAAGGAGGGGGGGGCAAATAGGACTATAACATACTTAAAGGACATCCCCGTACCTCTAATAGAACCATAGTTATGAGCCTCCAAAGTTGGGTGTAATGTTAATCCTATGGAGGATGTGTTTAGTTGAACATTTTGTTTAATTACTCGGCCCCTGTTTGAAGCAAATTTCCCTGAATTTTACTAAAAATTCTAAATTTCCCTGAGGTTTTTGTCAACTATTTATTTCCCTGAGTTTTCCAGGCTATTATGAACCCTGAGTAAATACGTCGTTAGGCCTATAACGCGGACCCAAAGAGTTATACAGCTAGCTATATTGATCTATCGATACAAAAATAAATAGTTATAAATTGGTAAATATTTATCCGGAAAACTCTTTGATCAATTGAAAGCGATGGGGATTAAATTCAATTTCGAAAAATATTTCATTTCGAAACCTAAAACAAAACTTTTCCCGATTCTAAAAATAATCCTCGGCCTTCGACGGATAAAATCCCGCGGAACCTTTTGAAAACGTAAAGGGAAGGGAATTTCTCCAATTTCGGGGAAGAGAATGAAAGAGTATTTAAATAAAGATCAAAATCCATTCGCGAGTCTCGGGCAAAAGGTAGAGAGAGAGAGAGAGAGAGAGAGAGAGAGAGAGAGAGAGAGAGAGAGAGAGAGAGAGAGAGAGAGAGAGAGAGAGAGAGAGAGAGAGAGAGAGTGAGATAGCGGATAGCGAGTAACGTAGGTGTAGGCTTGAGGATTATAAAGAGGAGCTCCGATCTCGTTACTCGCTCAAATGGATATGGTAAGCCTTGGCCGTTCTGGAAAATAGGCTAAGAACTTAGACCAGTGAGAGAAAAGACGATAGACGATGTTAGAGATGGGAAATGGTAGAATAAGGACAGGGTTCATACAACTTTTGGAAAACAACAAATTTCCCTGAGATCTCCAGGTAGAACCAGAGTTATGAGCCTCCAAAGTATAGTGTAATGTTAATCCTATGGAGGGAATGCTCACGAACATTTTGCTTAATTACTCGGCCCCTGTTTGTCTTAATCCCAAGTCTTCGGTATGGTTGGATGGGGGACAAATTGGACTATTACATAATTCAAGGACATCCCCGTATCTCTAGTAGAACCAGAGTTAAGAGCCTCCAAAGATTAGTGTAATGTTAATCCTATGGAGGGAGTATGTTTATGAAGATTTAGCTTAACTACTCGGCCCCTGTTTGACGCAAATTTCCCTGATTTCCCTGAATTATACTAAAAATCCTAAATTTCCCTGAGGTTTTTGTCAACTACTTATTTCCCAGGTTTGTATGAACCCTGAAGGAGTACCAAGAGAGGGGAAAACCTAACAGGGACATTATTAACAAAGTCCCGCGCACTCCCAACAACACACAAAAGGAGACACGTAACGATGGGGAATCGCGGCGTCCCTATCCCAAATACATTCATTTAGTCCGGGAATATTTTCAGGGGAGAAATATCAGTGATCCTTATTGCCGATGCGCGGCGTGCTTGGGCCAGGTTAAGAATACTAATAATCCCTTTATCAATCCCTCTCCCCGGATATGACATTGTAGCCTTCGGTTTGCTGTCCAAGGGGGAGAATCCGTGCGAAAACCTGCACTGCGGCCCGGGGGAAGACTGTGATATTGACCGTTACGGTATGCCGACCTGTCTGTGTCCACCGCCTTGCGAACCCGTCATGAGGCCAGTTTGCGCCTCAGACGGAAAAACCTACGACAGCGAATGCGAATTGCGAAGGTATTCTTGCGTCAAGAAAATCACCATCACCGTCGCTTTTCGAGGAGCTTGCGGTACGTACGTGCTAAATACTTTCAACTTCCCTTTAAATCTAACCTCCCTAGGGGGCCCAGCCAAAATTTTAAATAACTTATAGGAAAAATAGGAATTTTTCCTGGAATTATTGCCGGATTTTATAGGCTTAAAATACGTGTATTTATGGGAAAATATAGGACTAAACACGCTTATATATAATTCTATTTTGAATTAAACTATGTGGAAAAATAGAGGTTATTCGATTGTATTCTAAGCAAGGACTCTCTCATTTAAAAATAGGGACTTGGCAGTACTACGTCATGCAACGTCAGGCTACCTTCCACTAGTGCTAAAAAACATACCAGGAGGAGGGGCTTATATAGCTTTCATTCTGTTAAAAAAACATACCATAATGGCGCTGGGGGCGGAGTAAAGCCCGAATTGCCAAGTCCCTATAAGACTACTTAGTCACTAACACTTTAAAATATTAGAGTATCTACCTCCAACCCTTAAAAGAGACTTTCGAGTTTCCCATTTAAAACCAATTCCAATTCCATTTTAAAAATTTTGGAGTTAAAATATTTCGGATTTTGAAAATTATATTTGTATTAAAAAATAGAATTTTTAAAATAATTGTATTTAAATTAAATAATTAGATCTAATAAAATGGGCTTCGAAAAACTAGATTTAAGAAAAAGTTTCGATAAAAAAAGCATTTCAAAAAAATTCAGATTTAAAAAAAAAAATTCTTCAATGAAAACCTTAAAAATAACGGCCATTTTGAATTTCATCGGGATCCCCCTACTTACCAGTTACCACCCATTACGGGACGAGGCCTAAATAAGCCGGAATTAAGACAACATTTACGGGCGACTATTATCTCGACTCCCCGTCCCCCTCCATCTTGCCGCTAGTGAAGCTCGAGCTAAGCCTAATCACCCCACTAACCCTAACCGCGATTGAAAAATAAATACTTGCCAAAAAAACAAACTTACAGGGGATGTTTCACGACCAAATGATTTGAATCCTTGATTCATCGATCTTGGCACAGTTTTGATCACAAAATTCATCCATTTTGGACTAATTTTAATTATTTAAATCCGACTTAAAACAATTAACAATAACCGATTATCTCGCGTCAATCATCAAACTAACAAACAAAGGAGAGCCGGGCCGGGGCGAGAGAGGGTCCGGGACTCCAAAGTTTTGGCCGATAGCAGCCATGGAAATAAGGTTTTTTTCCCAACTAGTCCTCGGGACCAGTGACCCCAACATCAACAATATTCAAACTGGTCCCCAAGACCAGTTACCCCTGTGCAATTTATTTTACTACTGGTCCCACTTCAAAATTATTTATAAATATAAAATTACATGGTCCCAAATCATTTTTAACAATTAGCCATCTTTGACAACATTATCGTATAAAAGCCAAAATATTTTCGATTTTCAATCAAAATTATCGTACGCTCCGAACGCCTCCAAAATAGCGGTCAAACATTTGCAAGTGTTCTAATGCAACTTGTATTTATACTAAAATCGGTACATCTTACAAGGGTTCTAAAGGAGATAGACAAATAACGTCTCGAAACGTTTCTCACATCCTGCCTTTGGACTTAGAACATGAATAATTTTATCATATTTCACCTTTTTCTTCCGCTAGTGAGCTTTTTGTGCCCAGATTAGTTAGATTTCTCGCTAAAATATCGCACACCTAAGCCGAATTATTTTATTTAGCGTACTATATAGTACAGCGTCATAATTATCGTACGCTTCGAAAAAAACTCTTTAAATTATCGCATTGTACTATAATTATCGTACGTCTGGCAACGCTGTTAACTTATTAGTACTACATGACACCACGACTAGGAGTAGAGATATTTATGAAATAAGATTAAGACTCCTTGCAATGAGAAAGGAGTTGAAATTTGAGGAATCCTTGAATTAATAAACTGGTCCCCTTTCAATATTTAGGAAAGTTTACAATTAATAAACAAGTCCGCAGGACTTGTGACCCTCAGTTTTTGAATAAAAAAACTAGTCTGAGTAATTAATAAAGTGGTTTTGGACCTGTAAACCTGTGTTATTTCCATGGCTGGCCGATAGAGGAGGGGGAAAGAAAAATAGAAAGTTGCGTTTTTCGGATGGCGCTCTTAGAGCGAAGGGGACGTAAGTCGCGATGAAGATAAAGCTATTTTGGCGGGCTTTTTAGTAAGCGTAAAGGCTGAGTTCAAAAACGTTGTAACTCACAATTTAGCCTGATTCGTTAAGTAAGGCCTTAAAATTGTCATTTTAAAGGGAGGGTGAAATGGAAAATCAAGTGTTTTTTAACCGATTCTTCTACTAATTATAAGAGCAGTCTGTAGAGATGTGAGTCGGTAATTTACCGTCCGTAAATTACCGGTAATTTACCAAATACCACGTAAATTACCGATTTATATCTTACCGGTAAATTACAAAAAATTACCGCGGTAATAAGCCTGTTAAAACATAAAATACCATAAATTACAGTAATGTTTGTAATTTCAAAATTTTAATCGGTAATTTACCCGGTAAATTACCATTTTTAAAAATGACGGTAATTTCACATCTCTAGCAGTCTGCATAGTGAAACATTCAGGAAATACCAGCTCCGAATGATTTTAAAATTCAAATTAGGTTCAGATTTTAAGGATAGTTTTAAATAAGGACCTCCGACCAATCGCGTAACGCCTTGCCTTTTTATTAACAAAAATAGGATTTTATAGGAATCTTGGGATCACTGGGCTCCCTGGCGTTACGTAACCCCCAGCTATATTCTCCTCTCGTACAAATCGACGCTTAAAATGCAATATTAAGAAATAGACCCGACTATATACGTATTCCCATTTGCCCATCAGCATCTTCCCCGAGGTAGTTTACCAATTCTAGTCTTCTCAAAAAACCCGGCAATCCTTTCTCAATTCTCCCTTATTCTTTCACTCCCAAAGTTGAACCCTTTACTGGAGAAATATACACTTATCTTTGGGAAGAAACCAGGGAAAACGAAAAATAAGGTCATACACGAGGGAGAGAAATTTTACGAGATTGAATAGATGCATTGAAAAGAAAGAAAGAACGTATAGGCATGGTATCAAAGAGAATGTAGCAAGAGGAGCAGAAAGTCTAGTCTTTTACGAGGCTTCTGAAGAGCCCGGCCGCACGGTTTTGGAGTAACAACTAGATCCGGTTTCTGTTGATTGGCTAAGCAGCTACGCCTTTTATTGGTTGGTTAAATTATGTCGGCTGCTTAATTTTGGTGGTGGTGGCAAAGGGTTAATCTGATCTCTGGGTTGACCGTTGACGTACAAAAGGTAATATTAAGCAGACAACAAGGTGACGTGAACAACCAACCGGAACAACTATTTTCTCGAAATTCAGAGCCGGTCCCTATTTCAGGGCGCCAACTCTTGCAGAGAAATTTTTAATAGGAAAAATAGGATTCGCTTGTCGAAATTATAGGATTTTATAGGACCAGATTCATGAAATTATAGGATAATATAGGACTCTTAAATGACTAGTATATAACCAGAACCGACCAATTTTAATGAAATACTGCCTTATTTTTCAATTAAAATAGTATACAATGCCTTTGCACTGCTAAAAAAAATATCACCAACTATATCGCATACAGGGCTCCCACCAAAATCTCAAAAATAAATAGGGGAAAAGGGACTTTTCACGATGAAAATAGGGTAAAATAGGGACCTAAATTTTAAAAGTAGGAACCAAAAAGGGACCACTGGTAAAACAAAATGATATCTATTCTGTGAAAATATCACAAACAGACAGTTAGGAACCTATTACTCTTTTCTATTTTTTCGTCAAAATAGAATATTATTTCTGACTTTCTTTTGTTTATATTCTTATTCTAAGGGAGCGGTAGGTAAGACTTGATACTGGCTCAAATGTATAAGGAACGTTTTCTGATTAGAAGTAACTATTTTCGTATCATGTTTACTGTTTTTTAAAAAATCCACTGAACTAGAATTTGGACCTTTACAGGGTTCGTAATTTTTGGAATGAAATTCCCTGACTTTTCCAGGTTTTCCCTGACTAACTTGAACAAATTTCTCTGACCATTTGCAATAACGTACATGGCAAACATATATGAAAACCAGTCTAAATTCAGTCGAATAATTTTTTCACGAGTTGTTATTGTTATAAAAATTAGCCAATTAATTCGTTTAAATTTAACATTAAGTAAATGATAAATAACCGGAGCGAGAGAAGCGAGCTCCGCAAATTTGGGGCTCTGCTAAAATCTCAGACAAGACATTTTCATGACACCCTTATACTTTTTCTGAGGTTTTTCTTAAGGGATTATAATTAATTACTTCAAAATTCTCAAAATATAGGACTTTATAGGACGATTTGTGAAATTATAGGATAAAATAGGACACTTTTCAAAATATAGGATTTTATAGGAATTATAGGACCTCTGGGCGCCCTGCTATTTACAAAGTTTCTGCTCCTCTTGCTATATTCTCTCTGATGTTACACAACGAAAAAGCACAGGGTTTAAGCCTCGTCTAGCTACGATGAAAACCACTCTTTGCTAACCCGGTTGGCGCGTGCGAACAAGTCTTAAACTAAAGAATACCACCAAAGTGAGAAATATTTTTCAGTCAAATGTAAGATAGAGAGAGAGAGAAAAAAAGTGTTTTCTTTCTCGACCTACACGAAGTTATTACTCGTCCCGAGAGTCTTTTAAGTCTAAAAGATAAGAGCTCGACTACTAGGACATATAATATAAACGTATATTTCTGAGAGAAGATTTTGGCGCCCCGTTTTGTAAACAGAGGCGCAAGACGACAATACACGGGGAGCGTATGAAAAGCTAAGCCTCGCCGCTATATATAAGAATACAAATAAAATACGCAAATAGTCCTCCTCCAGGGTTGCCACGGAATTTTCAGAACCAAATTCCCTGACTTTTCCAGGTTTTCCCTGACCTTTTTAGGCCGAAAGTGTGAATGTTTACAGCACGTTTTAAGTGCTGCTCATAATTAAATAAACTCGATCTACATTAAGTTTTCCAATGTATTTGTTGCACCAATATGAATAAGAAACATTTTAACTATAAATAACAGTCTAAGATTTTCTTAGAGAACATTTACTTTACAAAAACAATTCTAGAGAGCATTTTTAAGGATTGCTCTAGAGTTCACTTTGTGTTAAGAAAAGAGGATGAGGAAGAGAAACTTTCATTACTCTTTCAATAAAGACTTATCCCCCGAAATTTTACCCACTAAAATAAAATTCCCTGACTTTACTGAAAATTTTAAAATTCCTTGACTTTCCCTTGACGTTTTCGGCACATTTTTAAATTCCCTGACTTTTCCAGTATTTCCAGGTACTGTGGCAACCCTGTCCTCCCACACCTAACGTCTCTCCCATCCACTCAGATTACATTTTTTTTTAAAAAAAAGGTCAAATATTTACGCAATTCGTATCATTACCCCGCGGGGTCTTTTCATTTCATTCCCTTCTATTTCTCCATCAATCAACTCTCACTAGGCATGGAAGGGGTTGGGGTGTTTTGTTCGCTACTACGACTAGACCATGCACCTTCCAATAATCCTCTCCCACCCAAGATGCTACGAAGGAGAATTCGCATGCAGGGATAAAACAGGGACAATTACCTAACCTAATATCCGTATTATCACCACGGTTTTCGCGACAATATACGCGACGTATCTAATTCGAAATAAATGGGAGGTTAATAATTAATATTTTCACGAGGTCGTGACCTTTAGTAACGTTGGAATAAGCTCAAAATTGATCTATTTTACGCTATACAGGAGAAGAAGGTCCTTGCGTCGGTAAGGAATGCAGTTTCGGAGCGGTTTGCGTCGTCAGCCGTGGTCAAGCCGTTTGCGAATGTCCGAGCTGCTCGGAGGAATTCCTTCCAGTATGCGGAACGGACGGAGTTTCCTACACCAACGAATGTAAACTGAGACGCGAGTCTTGTCTGACGGCCAAGGAAATCACCATCAAGAGCGAGGGACTTTGCAGTAAGACCCGGTTCTCTAACACCCCCATCTCTCTTCCCACCCCCTCAATCGCTTTAATTATATCAACCCTTCAACGATCAAATCAAACGTCGCCGTTTAAGCGGAATAACTAAGGCCCAAAACGAATCTAAATGAACTCCCCCAACCATGATGATGGACCTTATTTACTAGATATTATAATTAAGAGAAATTCCTGACATTTGAGACGATGTCTCTTTAATTACGTCTACAAACAACGTGTCTCGACCATCATTTTGGCGTCAAAACAACAAGCAGGCCATAAACGGAGGTCGAATAATATAAGTAAAGGCTCAATTTAAAAACTCATCCTCCGGAGAATGGAAACTAGCCTACCCTAGCTTGGAAACGGGCCTATTTTCATTAAGAGCAGGCGCCGAGAAAGAATTGATACAAAATCAATCTTATTTTCTAATTATTACCTCTAGGTGGGTGTGGCAGTAAACGATGCGATTATTACGCCATTTGCGAAACAGCCGAAGGAGGACACGAAGAAGAAAAAGCCAAATGCGTTTGCCCGACGTCCTGCGATAAGGTAGGCCAGTAGAATAGGCCAGCGCTTCTAACCAGGGTTCATACAACTTTTGGAAAACAAATTTCCCTGAGATTTACAGGCTTTGATGCGAATTTCCCTGAATTTTACTTAAAATTCGATAATTCCCCCGAGTTTTCCCTGAGGATTTTGTCAACCATTTATTTCCCTGATTTTTAGAGGTTTTCCAGGTTTGTATGAACCCTGATTAACAGCCCCCACCACGCATGCCCCGATTTAGCCATATAATCCCATTTTCGGCAGTATACCTTCCTTCCCACGCGGAGTACGTCCAACTTATCCGAGTGAATCGAGATAAGCTCGAAACGCATTTAGCAAATCCACAATACTCCTACTTTGGTAGGCATTAATTCTAGCAAGTTGAACGTATAAAAGAACTAACAGATGCCATGCCGACAAGCCATCGCGAAGGAGCCTGAAACCCGCTTTTGAAGCCCATTTTTTTCCCCCTTCTGTAAAAAGGTGCAGCCTCAAAGCTCTGAATCAGGAAAAAGTAAAAAGTAAAAGTAGAGGCGCCAATAAGGATTAGAGTACCACCTATAGCATTAAGGAAAAAAGGGAGCGAGAAAATGTCGAGAAGAAAAGAAAGTTTGAGTCTTTGAAAGTGTAGGCTACGAAAAAGCGTGTGATCTGGCGATTTTTGCCTGACTGGAACGTAAATCAATTACGCCTAATAGTTCCTTGGAAAGATTCGAAATTTAACTACTTTAGTTTTGGACTAAAAAACGCCGCTTTTCTTCGCTAGATTTAGAGCTTTATAAGTTAAAGTGAGGTTAAACTATCCAAGCCACCCTAGACACTAAAAAGCGCACTCTACTTCACTTTAAATTACAAACTTCTGACAGTTGGAGGAACTCGAGAATTTTCTCTAAAATTAGAAAAACTAACCATTGGTAGAACGTAGAATTAAGGTTAAGAGAATAAAATGAAATAAAAAAACAACCTCGGTACAAATCAGGGCATGGGTTGGTGGTTTAGGGGCAGGCAGGGACAGGGGCTCTGATGATAGGACTTGAAATAGCTGGGTATAGTTGTTGAGGTTTCATTTCACCGAGGGATCGTTAAACAGCGCGCACCAAGATTAGTTTTTGTCGCGATCTAGGCCTAGAAGAGGACGGAAAAAGCAGGCTTGAAGAGAGAGGAAGGAAAGAAAGGAGGCCGAAGAAGAAGAAGGGTTAACTCGGCATTAACGCGGATAGCTATTGAAATACGCGGCAAATGGGCTTTCGAGTGTCATTAAGGTTGAAAACCGAAAGAGAAAAGCCAGCGAGCCTGCACGCGTGCAAGTACCGGAGGAAGGCGTTCGAATGGGAACATTCAACGCGTTCTCAACCTACACAATACCCTTTCTCCATTCTATTAAACGACAGCGCCGCCTTTCTCCTCATTAATTCGAGCTACGCGCACGGGTATCAGTACGACGTATTCGCGATCGAAGGCCTACTATAAACGACGCTACGAAAGAAGTTACCACCCCGGTTCAGTAAAGTTAGGATAGCTTTCAATTCATTGGTGCTAGGACGGCGAACACCCAATTGAGATTGACTGGAGAATAAAAGACAACAAAGGTTCATCTCAGCCGGAATTGACGGCGTTGCGTCAACCTCTCGCCCTGATATTACCTAAATACCCATAAATTATCCGTAAAAGGCGGCATTACACCGTACTGAAAACCCCAGTTGGCATTGAATGGACCTTAAGACGAGGGCCCTACTTAACTAAACGAGCCCTGGCACCCCCCTCTCTCTCTCTCTCTCTATCCCTTCTAGGGTGACTCTGATTGTGACATTGCCCAAAAAGAATTATATTCTTTTATCCGTGGCCTTTCCTCATTGGGTTTTTCTCTCTCTCTCTTTTTTCTATTTTCTTCTCGGTTCTTTACGCTAATGGTGGAAGCAGCACGAAGCTCCGGTTTGCGGCAACGACGCCATCACCTATCCCAACGAGTGTTCCCTCAAAGTGGCCGCTTGCAAGCGACAGGTTAATATAATCGTCGCTTCTCAAGGACCTTGCGGTAAAAATAACTCCATTTTTCATTTCAAATCCTTTCTCTTTCGTCTGTATCCCGCCCCAGTCCCCCGATGTCCGCAACCCGAATTATTTTCTTTAATGACTTAAAGTATATGACTAACTTTCCTCAGAGTTTGGCCGAAGGTCAGGGGGGGGGGGAGAAAAGTTTCTAAAACTTGACAAACTGTAAATGACAGTCTCAAGGTCGTAATATCCATTTGGAAAGCTCTAAGACATCCGACACATTCTTTTTACTTTTACCAAGTAGAGCTAACCTTCGGAGGTCATCGTATCATTGTTGTCCAATAGTTAAATTTACGAGATATCCATACGTTGATATTAGTTTATTTTTAACTTTGCGGTTTCATTAACAGATTTGTGTCAAAACGTTCACTGCAAGTACAAAGCTCGCTGCGAAAACGGTCGGTGTGTCTGTCCGAAAGAGTGTCCAGAGACATACGAGCCGGTTCGTACCTTCGTTTACACTTTGGCCTAACTAATATCGTTATATATTAATTACACGAATCCCATGGTAAGGTTTGCGCGAGCGACGGTTCAACCTACGCCAACGAGTGCGAAATGAGAAAGGCTTCCTGTTACAAAAACGACGAATTCAGCGCTTTATTCTACGGGGAATGCACGGACGTGGCCGGAGTCCATATTGGTAAATTAGTACCGCATGACGCTTAAAATTCCTTCTCGTACCCACCCCGTTTCAAAAATCTTCTTAAAAATCCCATCACGAAAAAGCGAATACTTAAAATAGGCGCTAAACATTATGGTTAAAAGCATACGTGAAAGATGAAGCGACCTTTAACCTTTGGAAACGTGTCACGAGATAAAAGTTCACGATGTAAACCCATTGTCCTATGTCCTATCTCTCGAAATAGCAGTCCGAGAGATTTTTTCCCCAACAGCAAACTATTGAAGCAAACTAAGGTTTATATAACTTACACGTTTGAAAAAGTACGGGATTTCTACCCATGAATTTCCCGTTACCTCGTACAATCCTAGGGATTATGTTTCTATAGCTTCCATGGCAGGAGCGTGGAGGAGAAACTAAATTTAATAGGCTTAAAAACTTTTCAATTCAATCTCCTTAGAAGAACCTTTATATAAATCTTCCTCTTTTTCTTTTGGTGGGGGTTTTATAGATAGCAGGGCGTGTAAAGACGCCATTTGTCGTTTCGGAGGAATTTGCGACGTGGACTCGGAAGGCCTCTCTCACTGCGTCTGCCATTTTCAATGCGAAAGACTAACGGACCCGGTTTGCGGTTCCGATGGCAAACTCTATTCGAACGAGTGCAAATTGCAAGAGGAATCGTGCAAGCAACAGAAAATGATCAGAATCGTTCACATAGACGGATGCGATAGTGAGTCTGGCCATCGAGGCTTATATAATAATAGAGTATCCCAGCTCCTATCTCCTCACCCAACCCAACGACAAAAGCCGATAATTCTCTTATAATGATACCAAAAAGCGGCGGCGGCCGGCGTCCCCTTGCCGACTTGACCGAGCGAGTCCGAAATGGACGCGGCGGGCGCTTGAGAAACAAGATTGACAGGGGACTAAGCGGGATTAGCAAAGTTGAAGCCCCGGGATTACGGTCATAATGTCCGCTTATTGTCACGCTTTGATCGAGTTAAAACCCTCCAGGAAGATAAGTTGTCTACTAAGATGATATCTTGCCACGTTAGCAATGACAAAACCACTCCCTCCCTTAGCTTTGTCATAGGGTATGATCGCATTCGGGGGGGGGGGTGAATCCAAAACACGTTGTATAAGAAGCAACAAGAATATATTTTTGTGTCGAGTCTTTATCGATTCAGTCATTTTCTCCATCTTTCTTATATCTCTTCCCTTTCTCTCTCTCTCTCTCTCTCTATCTCTCTCTCTCTCTCTCTCTCTCTCTCTCTCTCTCTCTCTCTCTCTCTCTCTCTCTCTCTCTCTCTCTCTCTCTCTCTCTCTCTCTCTCTATCTCTCTCTCTCTCTCTCTCTCTCTCTCTCTCTCTCTCTCTACCTCCTCATCCCCCTCCGTACCATAGAACCCAAAGTGACACCGTGCGACGGGGACCGTCCTTTGCGCGACCCCAACACCGGGATTGAATATTTTTGCGGAGAAGGGGAAAAATCGCAGCCTTGTCCTTCGGACAGCTACTGCCACAAATCCTCGTCCTTCGCCAAATGTTGCCGGGAGGACGGAACTAAAGGTATACACTACGAACATAATCCCTATCGACTCCTCCTCCTCGGAACAGTAGACATTTGACGGATCTACAAAATCCTTCGGGCTGACGGCCTAGGTTCATTAATCGAAGTTAATATCGTTTTCGAGATCTCCATACTTTTGATTCAGGTTTATAAAACAGGGTTGCCACGGAATTTTCAGAACCAAATTCCCTGACTTTTCCAGGTTTTCCCTGACCTTTTTCTCAGATTTCCCCTGACCTTTTTCTCAGATTTCCCCTGACCTTTTTCTCAGATTTCCCCTGACCTTTTTCTCAGATTTCCCCTGACCTTTTTCTCAGATTTCCCCTGACCTTTTTCTCAGATTTCCCCTGACCTTTTTCTCAGATTTCCCCTGACCTTTTTCCCAGATTTCCCCTGACCTTTTTCCCAGATTTCCCCTGACCTTTTTCCCAGATTCCCCCTGACCTTTTTCCCAGATTCCCCCTGACCTTTTTCCCAGATTCCCCCTGACCTTTTTCCCAGAGCTCCCCTGACCTTTTTCCCAGAGCTCCCCTGACCTTTTTCCCAGAGCTCCCCTGACCTTTTTCCCAGATTTCCCCTGACCTTTTTCCCAGATTTCCCCTGACCTTTTTCTCAGAGATCCCCTGACCTTTTTCTCAGAGATCCCCTGACCTTTTTCTCAGAGATCCCCTGACCTTTTTCTCAGAGATCCCCTGACCTTTTTCTCAGATTTCCCCTGACCTTTTTCTCAGAGATCCCCTGACCTTTTTCTCAGATTTCCCCTGACTTTTCGGCCCATATTTGAATTCCCTGAGCCGTGGCAACCCTGTAAAAGGTCACGTTTTACTTCGACGAATGATATCGCGAATGCTACTGTTCTCGGTGGGGCTCAGGATTACTTATTCTCATTAATATTAACGGTATCCATTTCCCTAAAGGAGCGGAAGCCAGGGAATGCATGGAAAGCGAATTTGGCTGTTGTCCGGACGGTTTCACGGCGGCTTTGGGACCGACTAACGCTGGATGCCCGAGTAAGTTCCAAAGCCTTTCGCGAGTACGCATTATTAATAACCAAGTAGAATCGGATTAGGCTTAGCGAATTTAGGCTTAGAATCGTCCCTTATCGGAACTTACAACCCCCCCCCCCTCTCTCTCTCTTGGTTTTGCTGACGTATATACTTTATAGGCGATTGCCTTTGTAATCGGTTGGGGTCCGTTGGAGAAACATGCGATCCCGATTCCAAGCAATGCCATTGCCGAACGGGAGTCGGGGGTCTAAGATGCGACCGCTGCGAACCCGGTACATATAAATTAAAATAGTCTTGCACGATTCGCTTATTTATTTACTACAAAATTAATGAATTAATATAAATTTAAAGATTAGCCTTTACGCGCCCCACGCACTCGTAACGTGATTTATAATACATTTTTCAACCCTTTCTATCTCTCTTCTCCGCCGTGGTGAATATATATTACAGGCTATTGGGGTTTGCACAAGATAGCTGACGGAAACAACGGCTGTTCACGTAAGTGTTTTACAAAAGTCTTTTTAAAAATATTGATGGGGCATGGGAAGCAACAGGGTTCATACAACTTTTGGAAAACAATTTCCCTGAGATTTCCAGGTATTTCCCCATATACTTAAATAATATTAAATATTAATAATTAAATAGGCTTACCTCGTATTTAGCATACATTAACGTCACCTCATCCCCGTCATCTAGAAAGAGAAAAAAAACACCAATAATTATTACAAAAATGCATGGTTTTTATAATCTATTCGTTAGGAATATGAATATGAGAATTGGGAGCGATACATAAACGGGGTTCGTATAACTTTTGGAAAACAACAAATTTCCCTGAGATTTCCATGAGGTTTTTTCCCCATATACTTCCCTGAATTTTACAGGTGTTTTCCCCCGTACATGGAGTATCCTATGGTGCAAATGTTAACGAAGGAGTGGGGGGGGGCAAATAGGGTTATAACATACTCAAAGGACATCCCTGTATCTCTAGTAGAACCAGAGTTATGAGCCTCCAAAGTATAGTGTAATGTGATTCCTATGGACGGGGGTATGTTAGTGAACATTTTCCTTAACTACTCGGCTCCTGTTTGACGCGCAAATTTCCCTGAGGTTTTTGTCAACTATTTATTTCCCTGAGGTTTTCCAGGTTTTCCCGGTTTTTATGAACCCTGTTGCAATTCGAAACAACCGTAACATTTCTCCCATAGATTTTTAAAGTCTGTAGCTTAGCTTTTAGGAAATTAACCCAATAACGATACAAAGCGTGTCGGGGAAACCAATTTAGTAAAAGAAGGCGTACTGTCCCAAAACTCTCTCTTCTCGATATTGAATTAAAGTTGTGTGTGATTTCCAGCGAGCGCTCAATGTGTACATACGCTCCTATCCCGGGACACACGCGGCTAGCTGGCTATTTCGCCGTATAGAGGACATTAAAGGAAGACAATAGATAATCTATGGCTTCCTACAGAAACAACAGAGCGGGGTTGTAGCTGATGTACGGGGGGGGTCTCAGACGTCCTTCTAAAATAACTGGAATTTCCGACTTAGTTTAGAAAGTAAATAATCCATTCGGTTTGGTCTAATCAAGATGACTTTTTGGGTTCCGGGGAAATTCGCGGCAATTCTAGAAGAATCTAGAAGATTGTCCGCCTTCTAAAGATGAACGCGGTCAAAGCGACAGGGGGGGGTATGGTACAGGCCATTCATTTTCAATCACCCCCGCGGAGGAGAACCAAGTCGATATTTTTCGATAAACGAATAAGGAAAGAGAGTTTGTCTTTCCAACATCGAATTAAGGTCTATATTCTTATCGAATCAAACTCCCTTAAGCCTATTTTTCAGCCCAAAACCATTCCAATTCCGAGCTGTATACGAAAGGAAATTAATGCGATATACGAATGCCTACGCGTCCGTCTCTTAATCAAGATCTAATTAACTAACAATGAGCGTTTAATCTAATTTGGCCCGTACGGGATTATAGTTTCCTTATTTACCGCTCCCATATCAATCTCCCGGTTACTATCTGTACCAATACCACTTTGCTATCTTTCTAGCTTGCGCTTGCAATAAAAAAGGCTCGGTCCGAGACGACTGCGAGCAGATGACAGGAAGATGCGTCTGTCGGCACGGCATTCAAGGCATGAAATGCGATATTTGTCCGGCTGGTACCGTTCTCACCAACGACGGATGTACCGACGGTAAGTGCGCCCACTTTTCATCCCCGACTATACCACGACCTCGTATCGCGGAGAAGGTCATTCCGCCCCCCCCAAAGGAATGGTGAAACGTTTATATGGGAAAAGGGAAGAATAGATAAGTTCTCGAAACTAAAACCGAGAAAACCATTCAACGTTCCTTTTAAACGTCTCTAAAAAAAGGTCCCCGTGGGTTGTAAATGTCACGGATATTGAGGCGGAAAACGCGACCGAAGGAGTACGCTCCATTTATCGGAAAAAGCGGGGGTAAAAAAAAGTGCAATGGCAATCCCAAACCCATACACGTGATCCCATCTCGATGTAGGCCCCGTCATAACTCCCACGCACCTACCAAGTTCGCAAACCCACCAAAAATATGGCCGCGTAGCTACCTTCTTAGCCCTCGTGAATCTTTTCCAAATGGGACGGAAGATGCTGCATGGGGAGGGGGGATTTTCGACAGACAGGAGAGAGAGAGAGAGAGAGAGAGAGGGGAGTCGAAAAAGAGAGAAAAGAAAGAGGCTCTGGTTATTTGAATCTCGTTAAATCGTACACGAAAACCCGGAGAGAGAAAGCGAGAGAGGTGTTATTAATTAAAACAGTCTTAACGATTAAAGGACCCCCCCCCCAAAAAAAAATCCTGTACGTCCGAAAACTCCGATGGAATTAACAGAGGATGGAGAGGAGAGAAGAGGGGGGATATTTGGCCCTGGTCCAAACTTCCGATGCGATTTTAATGGACCAAACGGGATTGGGGGGAGAGGGAGGAGTGGGGTAAAATGTACCGGGGGTTTGAAATGATTTAGCCCATCTATGCCACGCATTCCATTCACATTTTCGCATCAGCGATCTGAGAGTAGAAATAAAAAAAAAAATCTTCATCCTTCCTTGGAAATTTTGTTCGCGACGGGTTTATCAATAAAGTAATATAGGGGGGGAAACGGCTCTACGCAAAGCGGACAGTCTACCCTCATTTCTAAAAGAGTCTAGTTTCTTCTCTATTAATTAGGTCATTTAAGAAGATATTTTTGAGGTTTTTTTATTAAGCGCGTATTCGCGGTTGTTTCGGGAATGAAGTTATACTGCGGGGGTTACAAGAACAAGTACGGCACATTTCTCGTTAAGCCTTCCGAGTTTATTACGTGGGTAAACGCGAATACTTTATTCTAAACCTTCTAAGGGATGGCAAGAGGAGAGAAGAGAAAAAACCAACCAAGCAAATCGATTAACCGTTTTTCAAAAAGTAGGACGCAATTCGGACCAAAAAAAGAAAGGCGGGGGCTTGGGGGGGAGGGCCCCAGTTCCTCTCTTGAAACAAGGCCCGACAAAGAGCTGAAGGAGGATTTATTCTTATTAACCATGGTATTCCCGCTTCCCCAAACTGACAGCATTGTCTGAATTAAGTCTAACAAACTAAATTTAATCCCAACTGAAGTTTCTACCAGCTACGATGATAGGCGCCTACAAAATATCAAGAGTCGAAGCTACCTTCGACTTCGCTACAAACGCAGCTAGAAAAATTTGCTTAAAAGCACTGGGGAAAGTGTTGATGCGAGAAACCAAGTCCAGACAAAAAAAATTATGGAGAATTAAGGGAGGGGTACGAAGATACGGAGACGGGGGGAGGGGGAAAGCCCCTTTACAAATTAAACGAACTTGTAATTACTTTTAAGCCGAAACCCTCTAATTAGAAACGGCGCTAATAAAGTACCATCCATACAACTTTGTGGAGTGCGTTGGGCGGGGAGGGGAATGGGGGAAGGGGAGAGAGAGGGGGGCTTGTACCCCACGCTTGATAAATAAGATTTTTTTATCTTCCCCTGGAATCGTCGCTTCTCTTTCTGGTTCCTGGACTTTAGCAACAACCCCAAGAGCTTTGCGTAAAGCTTTATGTCCTTCCTTTTTCTGAGCTTAAAAAGGTTCCCCCCACCCCCGCGGCCTCCGGGACACAAAATGAACGAATTAGTGTCAAGAATATTTACTACCCCGGGACATTAAGACAACGCTTTTTTGTTGGCCGGGTTCATATTGTACTTAAGGGGATTTATAAACACGAAGAGTCGTTGAGTCATTAACTCGTTTTCCGGTTAACAGCTTCGATCGCTTATCCCGTTCCGGGAACCTGTTCTCAGCTCCGATGTCGGTTCGGTGCCAATTGTCAAGAACGAGGGCACGGGAAAGCTCAGTGCGTCTGCGACATCAAGTGCAACCCCGACCCCAAGAACCCGGTTTGCGGTTCCGACGGAGTGGCCTACACCTCCGAGTGCCAGTTGCGAATATTCAGTTGTCGTTATCAAAAACAAATCAACATCAGGGCCTTTGGGTTATGCAAAATCGGTGAGTCTGTCCTTGAAGACAAGTCTCGAAGGATTAATTAAAAACTCGAGCTAATTACGCAGACGGAGTCGAACCGACGGTGGGACCAGTTAGGCGATCAACGATACAAAAATCGACTTCCGAACAATACGAATCGAGATCAACTCGAGATATAACGTTCGGCTTATCAGAGGGACTCTTCTTAAGTACCGGACCAACGACGGCTAGGCCTTCCATCGACGGTAAACTTCTTCTCCTTATCGGAAGGAATTCGTGTCTAGATTAGAATCTTCCTTCTTCATTCATTCCCTTTCAGCCTTACAATTCGAAACGCCCGGATTCTCGGGTCGATCTTATCTGGAACTTCAACGACTTCACGCTTACACTCGTCTCTCGTTGGAACTCGAGTTCAAATCGTACGCCAACGAAGGTATCCTTCTTTACAACGGACAAACCCAATCGGGCATCGGCGATTTCGTCTCTTTAGCCATCAAAAACGGATACGTCGAATTTCGGTCAGCCGATAAATAAAAAATTCATTCCAGAGTCGGGAAAAGGGGGAAAACGAATCTTTCTTTATAGGTACAACTTGGGTAGCGGGCCGGTGGTCTTGCGATCGCCTCATCGCTTACAAACTGGCAGATTCCACAAACTGGTTGCTAAGCGATATCTGCGAGACGGCACCCTGACTTTGGACGGCAAAATTGACGTCTCGGGTCGTAGCGAGGGAGTTTTGAAATCCTTGGATTTGGGCCAGAATTTGTTCTTGGGCTACGTTCCCGTCGAAAACAAAGCGTCAGTAACTTCTTCATCCCTTCTCAATTTCGTTATCTCGAAACTCCATTAAAAAATCTCGATTTCGCATCTCCCGTCTGTCTTTAGGGTATTCGAAAACATCGGAACGAAAAATGGCTTGGTCGGTTGCATCAGGAGACTCAGGATTGGCAGCAAAGATATGAGACTCAGTTTACCCGATTCCAAGGACATTATAGGAGCCGAGAAAATAAGTAAGTTTGGCGTCCAACAACCAGGGGAATGGGTTGAGGAGAGTGATATGTTGTTGTAAATAAGATTTGGTCTGACAACAGGGGAATGCGCGGATTCACCGTGTACCAGTCTTCCATGTCAGAATGGAGCCTCTTGCGTTGACAGCCAAGATAATTACAAGTGCCTTTGCCCCTTGGGATACACCGGTAGGTTGCGCTTAAGAGTCTGGCCAAGCGTAATTAGTTCAAAAATAATTAATGATAATCGCGTAGGAATTCAATGCGAAGTTCAGAAAGACCCGTGCGCCAGCAATCCGTGCCCCAAAGGTTCCAAATGTACATCCAGAAAAGACGGAACGTTCGACTGCGGTTGCTCGAAGGGACCGCAAGGAAAGATTTGTGACCATCGTAAGATGTCCATCTTCCTTGGCCTAGTCACGACCTTTATATTAAAATATTGGCATTTGACAGATCACAGAGAGTTCCAAGAGGTTTTCACTCCGTACTTGGACGGCCAAGCCTATCTCAAACTGCCAACTCTTCAAAACGTCGGCCAATCATTCTCCATAGAAATTTGGTTCCTCGCACATTCCAAAAACGGCATGCTCATGTACAACGGGCAATTAGCTTCCGGTCGTGGTGATTTCATTTCCGTCAACCTGGTCGACGGCTTTGTCCAGTTTCGATACGACTTGGGAAGCGGCATCGCCAACCTTTCGTGAGTTCCTTAAACCATCCGCATCCAAAAGTAATTGACTAAAACTCTTCTATTTTTCCTTTCAGGGGTTTGGTAGTTTTAACGTAAGTACTCCTCGGTTGTGATCTAATAACAATAATTTAACTCGTAGAGCTTCTTCATTGGCAGGAGCCCGAGTCCAATTACTCTGGAAGAATGGCACACTGTCCTGGTGACGCGGCTGAGCCGGAAGGGGACACTGCGAGTCAACGACGGTCCGGTTGTAACGGGGGAATCAAAAACCCCGTTGAGCGAACTCAATTTGGACCAACCGTTGTATTTGGGCGGTTACAAACATCTAAGTATGGTCAACCCTCATTCGGGGATCGTGACGGGCCTGAGCGGAGCCATGCAAAGGCTGATCGTCAACGGGGACATCTGGGACGCCCTCAGGTCCCGGGCCCACGAGGTTCACCAGCTTGGGAAATTCACGGGTCCACCGTGCGGGGAGAGGCCGTGCCTGAACGACGGTGTCTGCGTTCCCGAGTTGAACGAGTATTACTGTCGTTGTCCGTTAAATTATAGCGGACTCAAGTGCGAAAAATGCAAGTCCCTTGGGTAGGATGTTAAACACGCGTCATCCAATAATAATAATTTTATTTCAATTAGATATTCAAAACGGTGGTAAGGAGTACTCAATCTCCTTAGAAGGTGCTACAACATTATCTTTCTCAATGAAGGAAAAAGATAAGTAAGGGCTTGCCCAATTCTTAAGAACGTGGTCACCCTAACTAAGCCTTGGTATTCATTTTCGATTTGCAGAGACGCTCAAAGTACAAATCGCTTCGATATACGTTTCCGTACAAGCAGCTCAAACGGCCTCTTAATGTGGACGCACAAAGGAGCCACCGTTCGGGGGGATTACCTGTCCCTGGCCCTCAGCGGCGGCTTCGTCGAGCTCAGTTTCAATCTGGGCAAACAACGCGATCTTCTCATCATAAGGAATCCCGTCAAAATCGACGATGGTCTGTGGCACGTTGTGTCCATCAACAGGTACTACTACCACTCCGCGGCTTCCAGAGGCGATACAAGCAAAGCAAGGGGCCAGTGGATCCCCTGCAAGTTGACTTTCCTTACGAACTCCAGTTTTGGCTTGACCTAGGCAGGAGGCATTTGTGGACGGGATTTATAAGTGCACTTATAAATCCCGCCCACTAGCCTTCGCCAAGCTAAACCCGGAGTTCAGGAGGAAAGTCAACTTGTAGGGGATCCAATGGACCAGCGCTTTGCTTTAACACGATTCATTTTTATTGACCATTCTAAATCAATAGAAACAAGAGGCTAGCCACTCTTCAAGTGGACAACAGTCCCCCTGTTGGTAAAATGTCCGAGCCAGGAGCCACAGAGCTGAACACCGACGGAATCCTGTGGATAGGTTCGTTCGTTCTTTCAAATCGCGCAATGTTGCCATTGAGTAGAGATGTGAAATTACCGTAATTTTTAAAAATGGTAATTTACCGGGTAAATTACCGAAAAATTACGGGTAAATTACCGATTAAAATTTCGAAATTACAAAAATTACCGTAATTTATGGTATTTTATCATGTTTTAACAGGCTTATTACCGCGGTAATTTTGTAATTTACCGGTAAATTACCTTTCTAAAATTACGGTAAGATATAAATCGGTAATTTAAGCGGTATTTGGTAAATTACCGGTAATTTACGGACAGTAAATTACCGACTCACATCTCTACCAACGCCAACGTGTCCCAGTAACAAATTTTAACCCTGGACAGGTGGGAACGCCAACCTTCCACCGGGCCTTCCTAAGCCTTATTACGACCTCTTCCGCGGCTGCGTCCATTCCATACTAATGGAAGGCGAGCTAATCAATTTGGCGCAATACGCCACTTCGACAAATACCCAACCGTGCACCGAGTCCTGACACCACGTGACAACAAACGCCAGTACATTTAAATAAACAAAGGAACAGTGAAACTCCGATTCCAATCAAAAAGATGATACCGTGGTTAACATTAACGCGGCGTTGCATTGCATTGCATCGGGTCGGTGTTAAATTAACGCGCTATACGTCAGATTATGTACTTCTAATACCGTTAATTACGTTAAAAATAAATGAACAAACTTAGGGTGATTAAATTAACAGAAAGAGAGCCAACATCATATCAAATCCTGAGAGACTACAATTAATTAACACACTATAAACTTAAACAAAAAACCCAAAAAACCAAACCTTTAAGTAATAACCACCGTTTTTAAAAACCAAATATGCCTTTATATTAAAATTAATTAACAAAAAAAAACCAAAAAAAAAATAATTAAAAATTGTAGTCATTATCAAATTATGAATGGTGCGGTGAACGAACGAACGAACGAAGAAAACTACGTAATTATATAATAAGGGCTAAAGCGAGCTAGCCCAGTGGTGATTCGAGAGGAAGATAACGTTTAATTACGATGTAATTAAAATTAATTAATAGGCAAGTTAATTAATTCGTGAAACTTAATTAAAAACAATAATATATAAGTTGGAATTGACCTTTGGTGGGCGGTTTTTTTTTCAGTGCCAAGTTATTATATAACGAACCAAAATTGATTGCGTGGTTGAGTTTGCTAATTGGAAGCGGGGATCGAAATTTGCCGATTATTTTTAGGTAATATCACAAACCCAATAACATTTACTAAATTAGGAACAAATAAAAAATTGAATCCGATTCCCAATATTTCACAATTGGTAATTAACATATTAAAGTTGAGGAAAAACATTACGGTTTAGCTCATAGCATATTCAAAATACAGTTTTTCCAATAAATATCATAATTTCTTGGAGGTTAATTATATGATAATTAATTGCATTTAAGTCACTATTTTAATCGATATTTTCATGACCATAAAAACCACCCGACCAGTTCCTTCTTCCTAGCCACCAAATACCATAAAATATCTAAAAACATAACCTAACTTAACCTAACCTAACCTAACTTAACCTAACGTAACCAAAGCTGACCTAACGTAACCTAACCTGAACATAACATAACCTAACATAACCTAACCTGAACATAACATAACCTAACATAACCTAACCTGAACATAACCTAACCTATAATATGAAGGATAAAATATAGACATAAAACATGGAAAATATATATTTTAATTAATTTCCACGACCTAAATGTAACTAATTATCATATAATTAACCTCCAAGAAATTATATTTATTGGAAAAACTGTATTTTGAACGTGCTAAGAGCTAAAACCGTAAAATTTAGCGCTGCCAAAGTGGATTTTAAAACCAGACCAAGGCTTAGCGATAAACAAAGTCATCAATTCAAGCTTCCTTCGCGGATAAATGAGTTTAAAAGCTTTAAATTTCTTACCCAAAACTTGCCCAGTAACTTCGGTAATTAGTCGCAACAACGCGGTGGTAATTTAAACTTAATTAATCGCGATTAGTTGGTTTAAAAACGCGTTAACTTAATTCGATCCCGAGTCACGCGAGCGGCAATTTTTAGGAAATAGGCTTAACGTTTTTCCCGGTAGATGGCGCCGGTTAGTTAAAAAAGCCCGCCAAAAATTGATTTTCAAAAACAGCAAAGTGACGTCACGCGAAACCCTCAAGAAAATTAAAATTAAACCGTTTTAATTATATATCATTTTGCTTAAAATTAAAATTATACTTCCGGACCCCTTATAATTATTTATTACCAATGAATGGTTTTGTTTCCTAAGCCTTCTTAAGAAATCTTAAATGCTAATTAAAGAAAAGGGGTAACGAACTGCAACCAAAAACTGAAGTAAAAACGGAGAAAAAGCTCAATTGATTAAAATAAAATTAAAACTGTGTTTGTTAAAAAAATAGGGGAAGGCTTTGTAAATATAAACACCAGCGAGTGTGTGACGTGTGAAAGATTTTTGAAGATTTTGTTTATAAATGAAGAAAAAGAAGCCCCCTATAGAGAGGGAGGAACGGAACCCCCGAAAATCCCCCCAAAAAACCCCCAACAGTGCGCGTAATTAATATATAAAATAGGTGCCATAAAGTTTACTATGTATAATATAATGGGCCAAATAAAAATGTTGATTATAAAAGGAAAGGCGTCATCAAATATATTACAGGGTTCATACAACTTTTGGAAAACAAATTTGAAATTTCCCTCAGATTTCCATGAGCTTTTTCCCCATATACTCCCCCCCCCCTGAATTTTACAGGTTTTCATCCTGTATATGGAGTATCCTATGGGGCTAATGTTAACGAAGGAGGGGGGGGCAAATAGGACTATTACATAATCAAAGGACATCCCTGTATCTCTATTAGAACCAGAGTTATAAGCCAACAAAATTGGGTGTAATGTTAATCCTATGGAGGGTATTAATTACTCGGCCCCTGTTTGACGCAAACTTCCCTGAGTTTTCCCAGAATTTTACTAAAAATACGAAATTTCCCTGAGTTTTCCTTGAATTTTACTAAAAATTTTAAATTTCCCTGAATTTTACTAAAAATTCTAAACTTCCCTGAGTTTTCCATGAATTTTAATAAAAATTCTAAATTTCCCTGAGTTTTACTAAAAATTTTAATTTCCCTGAATTTTACTAAAAATTTTAAATTTCCCTGAATTTTACTAAAAATTTTAAATTTCCCTGAATTTTACTAAAAATTCTAAATTTACTTGAGTTTTCCCTGAATTTTACTAAAAATTTTAAATTTCCCTGAATTTTACTAAAAATTTAAATTTCCCTGAATTTTACTAAAAATTTTAAATTTCCCTGAATTTTACTAAAAATTCTAAATTTCCTTGAGTTTTCCCTGAATTTTACTAAAAATTTTAAATTTCCCTGAATTTTACTAAAAATTCTAAATTTCCTTGAGTTTTCCCTGAATTTTACTAAAAATTCTAAATTTTCCTTAATTTTCCCTGAATTTTACTAAAAATTCGAAATTTCCCTGAATTTTCCCTGAGGTTTTTGTCAACTATTTATTTCCCTGAGGTTTTTCCCTGAGGTTTATATGAACCCTTAAGGAAGGCGCTAAGATCCTTGTAGCCAAGCTTAAAAAATTACCTTTAAAATTACCGCAACCTTTTCTCGTTTTCCAAAATACCAAAAACAATAGAATAGGCTTAAAATGGATTAATAATTCATTCGTATCGTCTGCCATCATCATTTATGACCAGCCAGCATCTTTTTTAATGCGATTATGAGTTTTTTTTATTATTATGATTTGTGAAAGCAGAAACATCATGAATAATGTTGAAATTCAAATTATTAATGAAACACGAATGAATTACATGATCCCCCTTTTTTGTGGGTTAATTTTAGAAGTTGTCCATGAGTTCTAGCCTCTTAAATTTGTCCACATCGTAAAAGCCAGCTTTTACAGTGCGACCGCCAAAGTATCGACCATTTAGATCAACAACGGCTAAACACCAAAAGACACAGACAAGATATACTTCCTTAATAAGCTGCTTGCCACCAATTAGCGTAGCTTATTCCTGATCAGCGCCACCTACCCATAGCGGCGACTTTGAGAACTACTGTAAGCGGTAAGCCAATCAGATGTCGCTAAAATCTGGTGACGTCACTGACGGGCATTCTCGGGGGGGGGGGGGGGGGGTCTTACCAAAAATGACGTCACCAGATTTTAGCGACATCTGGAGTGGTTGGCTTGCCGCTTACAGTAGTTCTCAAAGTCGCCGCTATGGGTAGGTGGCGCTGATCAGGAATAAGCTACGCTAATTATCAACCAAAAATATTCCCCCAAAAACTTAAGTAAATGGCCCACCTTTGATGGCGGATTCCACTCGTTTAAATTCCACAAAGATCCTAACTGCGTCTTCATCAGATATATTTCCACCAGGGATCTCAAAGATCAGGCACCGGTGAACTTCACCGTATTTGGCACATTCTTCTTTGGTTTCTGGTTCTAAATCATCGTCAACTTCACCAGGACCAACCATATTCTAAAGGAAAAACCCCCATTATTAATTAATTAATTAAACTAAAACCCAATGGCAATTTAGTTAACAGGGTTCATACAATTTTCGGAAAACAAATTTGAAATTTCCCTGATATTTCCATGGGGTTTTCCCGTAAATGGAACAAATGTTAACAAAGGAAGGGGGGGGGATAAATAGGACTATAACATACTCAAAGGACATCCCCGTATCTATAATAGAACCAGAGTTACGAGCCTCAAAGTATAGTGTAATGTTAATCCAATGGGGGAATGTTTATGAACATTTTGCTTAATTACTTGGCCCCTGTTTGACGTAGCCCTAAGTTTTTAGTATGGTTGGATGGGGGATAAAGTGGACTATAACATAGTCAAAGGACATCCCCGTATCTCTAGTAGACACAGAGTTATGGGCCTCCAAAGTTGGGTGTGGCGCAAATCCTATAGAGGGTATGTTTATGAACATTTTGCTTAATTACTTGGCCCCCGTTTGTCATAGCCCCAAGTTTTTAGTATGGTTGGATGGGGGGCAAATAGGACTATTACATAATCAAAGGACATCCCCGTATCTCTACTAGACCCAGAGTTACGAGCCTCCAAAGTTTAGTGTAATGTTAATCCTATGGAGGTATGTTTATTGTTTATGAACATTTTGCTCAATCACTCGGCCCCTGTTTGACGCAAATTTCCCTGAATTTTACTAAAAAATATTCTAAATTTCCCTGATTTTTCCCTGAGGTTTTTGTCAACTATTTATTTCCCTGATTTTTCCAGGTTTGTATGAACCCTGTTTAATAATTACCCTTAAAAGGACCACTTTGGATGGATTCTTTAAGATGGTGGTGATATCAGGTTGGGATGTTTGAGGGGGACTTTGGGAATTGGTAGAAGTTGGTGGCATGAAATCGGAGATGGACAAAGGTGGTGGAGACTCCACTAAAAAGTTTAATTTAAGTTTGAATTAACTTAATTTCCTCTTAACCCATTACTCTCTAAGTTAATTTAATTTAATACCCTTTGGAATATCTTTCTCGTGAATAATCTTCCCTCCTCTTTTGCTCGTTTTCTCAACTTGCAAAGCCTGACTCATCCCTTGTTCTTGTTTCCCCAAACCCTGTCCTTCTTTAAAGCCATACTTGGCCATAATTCTGGCAGCCACCGAGCTACCAATTGTAGGAATCAGTCCCGAGAAATTGGGAGGGGAAGACGGGTCTTTCTTCTCCGATGAGATCGTTTCCGCTAATGAAGGGGGAGGGGCAATTGCGGCTCCGCTACTAGGGCCTCTCCTGGAAGGTCTCTCCCTCTCTGGTTCATCATCCTCTGGCGCTCTTCTGGCCTCCAGTTCTTTAGAACGCTCGTGACGGTCCCTATTTCGTCTACCACTACTACTACCGCTACTCCTGTGTCCTTCTCTCTCCTCCATATCCCTCCGTTTATCCTCTTCCCTGTCCCTTTCTTTCTTTTCTCGTCTTTCTCTGATTATTTTCTCGTAATCATTGGGCCAAAGAGGGTCATACTCTAATCTGACGTCCCAATCACCCCCGAGTAACGTGGTACCCGATGGTATAATGACGTTATTGGCTTTAGGGATGATGACAGGGGGTGGTGGCATTTCGTCAATTTCATCTCTACGGGATTTTAAATCTAAGACTGGGGTTAAGATGGAACCTCCTTTTCTAGCGGGGGTTTCTCGCTGAAATAATGAAATTAAATATTTTTAAAATTCTGCTACGGGTTTATTTTAGGCTTATCATACAGTGCTTTTAGCCGGAGTTAACGCGGCTTTCTTTAACTGTAACTGTGACTGAAGAAGTTTAATTCCAGATGACCAACCAGCTAAAAATTAACATTTATCGTTAAATAGTACAGATTTATATCATGCTAAGCGTGAAAACCAACCTAGCTGGTCAGATTTTTGGTCTCTCGCATCTTTTTCTTTAGAATCAAGACCCAAACCACCATATAACGACATGCTGGACAAAATACTTAAGCCTTGGCTATGAACAACCGGCGGTACTTTCTTTCTCAAGGAGCCAAAGCCCACTCGATCACGCAAATTGTTTAAGCCTTTTAATTAAATAAATGTTTTAATGAATCAATATTCATTTATTTATAGTTTCCAATTAGATTAATTATGTTTATTAAGAATTAAAATTTAATTTTTCAAATATAACGCAGTCGAACTTCGAAGACCGCTCAAATTTAGTCCGACATTAGGCCAGGGATGTTTGATATATCGACACTCTATAGGGATCGGCCTCTTCCTATACCCGTAATGTTAAAAAAAGGGGCAAGTTTTTGAGGCCGACGACAGCGCCATCTGGATTGCGGGAGCATCGTAACTATGTGATGATTCGTCTGCTAGTAGTACTGCCCCTCTGCGAGGCCTATAAAAGTTTAAAAACAACGATGAAGAGACTAGAGAGTTATGTTCGGAATTAAAACATGGACGAAAACAACGAGAAGCTTATTTATTTGTATGAAATTTCAAGTTATTTCAGTGAGTAGTAGTTAATTGATATTAAACTTAGTATAAATAGGTGAATGTTTTCTTTTTAGTGTTGAATTTTCTGTTTAGGAAATTGAAAAGGGATAATCTTGGATATTTAACTTTGCTCCACAGTTAGGAACGGAACAAAAAGTTCCAGGCATTTTAAAAAAATATATTTTAATTCACAAATAGTTTTCAGTTTAAAAGAGTGAAAAGGCAATTTTGAGATAACTCGTTGAAATTGCGCGGCCAATCTTTCGTAATTTGCGCCATTTTTATTTCAACCAATCAGTAAATCATTTTCTTCCCACCTTTGAATTTCTCGTGACTTGACGTCATGAATATAGTTACGCTGCTCCCTGACACCAGGCGTCCGATTTTTGAGACGGCTCGCTTTTTTACCCTACCTTTTGTCAAGAGAGGCCGATCCCTATAGAGTGTCGACGATATATCAAACATCCCTGATTAGGCTTAAAAAAAGTTGCAATACTGCTCGTTTTTGATTGGCTGAAAATAACACGTGCTATCGAGGCTCGTCCAATAATATCATTCGAGACGCCGGGCCTTGACACGAAAAGTTCCCGCTGAGATAAACTATCGCGAAACTGGGAGAAATTCAATCTCTCGCGTAAAAAAATTATAAGAAAAAATTGGCAAGGTCATACGAAAGGACATCCAAGATTTTATATAGCCCATCTCGCTTCTGCCGACTTTTAATCGCTCTTAGTTCAACGGTAATTAAGCATTAGTCGCAATGGCGCTAAAAATTCAAGTGGTGGACACGAAACCATTCGAGGGTCAAAAGCCGGGTACGAGTGGTCTAAGGAAACCGGTTAAAACTTTCCAGCAACCTAATTACACGGAAAACTTTGCCCAATGTATTTTGGATGCCCTTGGAGAGAAAAAGAAGGGAGCTACGCTGGTTGTAGGCGGTGACGGTCGCTTCTTCAACCGCGAAGCCGTCAACGTAATCATTCAACTATGCGCCGCTAATGAGGTAGGCCTAACTTTCCGAGGTCATTGACCTTTAAGAGACGGGTAACCCTACAATTTGAAGGTCGTGACAGTGACACTAGTACAGACCTATTTTACACTTTTGAGACAAACGGAATAGACTTAAGGTAGACTTGTATAGCGCGGCTAGCGTGATACTTTCACTGAGGTAAGCTCTGTCCTCGACTGCAAATCGATGGAAACGCGGCGGTACTCTTCGTGATGACGTCAAGAGGGCAATGACTCCCCCCCCCTTTTATGGCTTACGCACCGTAATTCGACCCCCCTCCCCTTCACCGGCTAGCGGGCTTCCTCTACTATAATAATGGCGGCCTCTACTAGTCCTACCTCTACCATATCCCTCTAGGAAGGTCAATGAACTCAATTCGAGGATGTCTGGCTTTGGTTGGCGGGGAAGAAAAAAATCGTTTTTGGGGGATCCTCTTCAACTATTTCTCTCGTTCATTTCTCTGGCATTCTAGAGAAGGTTTAGGGCGCACTTTGGGGGCTCCTCCTTTGGTTAAAACTTTAGTGAAATTCACTTACTATCATCACTATCAACTGTCAACTCTCGTTACAAATTTAACAGTGCCTGACTTAATAAATGCTCAAAATCACTGGCAATAATTTAAATAACAATTTACGCCAATTAAGGAGGAGCCCCCAAAGTGTCCCCAGTTAATGGAGGCCCCCAAAGCGTCCCCGGTTAATGGAGCCCCCCCAAAGTGTCCCCAGTTAACGGAGCCCCCCAAAGCGTTCCCGGTTAATGGAGCCCCCAAAGTGTCCCCGGTTAATGGAGCCCCCCAAAGCGTCCCCGGTTAATGGAGCCCCCAAAGCGTCCCCGGTTAATGGAGCCCCCCAAAGCGTCCTCCAGTTAACGGAGCCCCCCAAAGCGTCCTCCAGTTAACGGAGCCCCCCAAAGTGTCCTCCAGTTAACGGAGCCCCCCAAAGTGTCCTCCAGTTAACGGAGCCCCCCAAAGTGTCCTCCAGTTAACGGAGCCCCCCAAAGTGTCCCCGGTTAACGGAGCCCCCCAAAGTGTCCCCGGTTAACGGAGCCCCCCAAAGTGTCCCCGGTTAATGGAGCCCCCCAAAGTGTCCCCGGTTAATGGAGCCCCCCAAAGTGTCCCCGGTTAATGGAGCCCCCCAAAGTGTCCCCGGTTAATGGAGCCCCCCAAAGTCTCCCCAGTTAATGGAGCCCCCCAAAGTCTCCCCAGTTAATGGAGCCCCCCAAAGTGTCATGTCCCCAGTTAATTTGAAATTTCACCCGCAATATTTTGGGTAATTAACTTTAAGTGAATTATGTCACCTACCTACTTTAAACTCACTTGATTTTCTCTCTCTCTCCCTCTCTCTCTCTCTCTCTCTCCAGATTTCTCATCTAATCATTGGTCAAGATGGTATCCTCTCGACCCCCGCCGTTTCTTGCCTGATTCGTAAACGTAACACCAACGGGGGCATAATATTAACGGCTAGCCATAACCCGGGTGGTCCCGACGCTGATTTCGGTATCAAATTCAATACCGCCAATGGTGGTCCGGCTCCCGATGGCGTCACCACCAACATCTTCGAGCTGACCAAGACAATCAGCCAATACCGCGTCTGTAAAGATCTTCAAGCCGACATTAACACCATTGGAAAGAAAGAGTTCATGGTCGAAGGGAGGAGTGACCCTTTCGTCGTGGAAATTGTGGATTCCGTGGAAGATTATCTTCAGTTGATGAAAGAGATTTTCAATTTCGGGGAAATTAAGAAGTTATTGGATGGTGGACTGAAGATAAGATTGGACTCCATGCACGGAGTCACGGGTCCCTATTCCAAAAGGATATTCGTGACGGAACTGGGGGCCCCCGCTGAGAGCGTGGTCAACGCCGTCCCGTTACCCGACTTTGGAGGTGGTCACCCCGACCCCAATTTGACCTACGCGGCCGATCTGGTTAGAGCCTTGAAGGAGGGAGACGATGGCTTCGGAGCCGCCTTTGACGGGGACGGAGTAAGGGGATACACCCCCCCCTTGTAAAATAAATCGGGGATTAATTAAACGGGGTTTTATTTTTCTGTCCAGGATCGAAACATGATTCTAGGTCACAAGGCCTTCTTCGTCTGTCCATCAGATTCCTTAGCCATCCTGGCCGCTAATTTAGATTGCATACCTTATTTCCAAAAAACCGGGGTCAGGGGTTACGCCAGAAGTATGCCAACCGCCGGAGCGGTTGATAGGGTGGCCGAGAAGACTGGCAAAGAGTTTTTCGAAGTTCCAACTGGTTGGAAGTACTTTGGTAACTTGATGGATGCCGGACGTCTTTCGTTGTGCGGTGAAGAAAGTTTTGGAACCGGATCTGACCATATTAGGTATGTAGACAATAAAATCTTCCCGGGGGGGGGAAGGGGGCGTGTTATTCGTGTTTCAAACTGGTCAAAAGGTTGGACACGGACAAACCAACCTCCACAGTCCATACACAAACCTATTACAAACATTGAAGGGTCAGGATATGTTAAATAATAGCAGCAACCCAGCCTTTACGCGTAATGCCCTTTCCACCTGAAAATGAATCTCTCGTTCATTCTAGCTACCGTGTCCGCGTTCCCCATTAACCCCCCATCCCCCGCGCGACAACCCCCCGCCCCAAAAAATAAACCCCCGGTCTTCAAAGAAAATATTACCCCCCCCCCCCGTTTACGCTTTGCTTTTCAATAAATCGGCTTCGATACAGCTGTCAATCAAATTAACCCTAAACTAACAGAGGGGGGTTGCCGCCCCCAATCTAACCAGGTGAAATCTTTGAAGATGTCAATGTCAATCTTATCTCTTTCCCAATACTTTCCAAGAACCCCCAAAGAGAATTTTTTTTCTTGTTAACAAGGGGGGTCCGGACAAACTTGTTTTGCATCTGTCCATCGGGAGTCAATAAAACTGCCTTTAACTCGTAGTATAGCGCTATAGTCTGACGTCACGCAGTCCCCCCCCCCGTCTCTGGTTAGAATTTTTGAGCTTAGAATACTGTTTAAAACCGTTAGGGGGATGAAACTCCAGCCAGTAAGAGGTACAACAGGGTGTGACGTATCAGGGTTAGAACTGTTAGCTCCCTATTGTCTCAATCGGTTTCCATCGCGTACTCGGGCCACACACAGACACGCGGAACACCCGGTGACGTAACCAGACGTAGCTAAAACTTCCAATGAATGGTTATATAATTGCAGAGAAAAAGATGGTATCTGGGCTGTCCTGGCTTGGCTTTCCGTTTTGGCGCGTCACGGATCTTCAAACCCGGCCAACAGCGTCGAGGAGATTCTGGTTGACCATTGGAAGAAATTCGGACGCAATTTCTTCACTCGTTACGACTACGAAAACTGCGAGAGCGAACCTTCCAATCAAATGATGTCGCGATTGGAAAGTGTCATCGCGGATCCCACTTTCGTCGGACGTTCCTATTCAGCTCCCGGTTCTGACAAATCCTACAAAGTCGCGGTGGCCGATAATTTTAGATACGAGGATCCCATTGATAAAAGCCTCGCTCAAAATCAAGTACGTGCCCTTTTAAAGGCCGACTTCCAGCAGCGAAAAGGGCAAGGTTCTAGCGAACACTGAAAACCGAGCATCGAGACTTAAGCAAGTAGTCCACTAAGCCTTGTGAAACCGTATCGTTAACGTAACGTTACATATCCAAATACGAACAGAACGCCATCTGATAGCGTTTCTTAAACTATGCTTTCGGACTTAGGTAATGGGCGCCCTCTTTCGGATGATTTACGAACTTAAAACGGTAACGATACGGTTTCGCAAGGATTTCTATTGTTCATCTTCAGTTCGCTAGAACCACATTGCACGGCTTTCAGTTAGCTATAGAACCCTTCCATCTTTTTCCCCAGCGGGGCTTCGAAAATCGGCACAGTCGCTCGGTTTTCAGTAGAGCTATTTCAGAGGGGGTAATGGCTACGTCACCAATGCTATTTGCCCATAGAGAAAACCCTCATAAAATGGCCGCCCTACACTCAAATGCAGGCCCAATTTTCGTAGCAGACGAAATTTTTCCCCCACTGAAATAGCTTAGTTCGCTAGAACCCTTTTCGCTGCGCTGCTGGAAGTCGGCCTTTTAAACGCAACCCGGACACACCCAAAATTTCGAATTAATATATTTCTTCTTGTAATTTTAGGGTATTCGAATAATTTTCGAAGATGGCTCTCGAATTGTCTTCCGTTTAAGTGGAACCGGAAGTAGCGGCGCTACTATTAGAATGTACGTTGATAGTTACGAAAGCGACCAAGCTAAACATCTACTAAGCGCCCAGGTAATTAATTAATTATAATTAATTTAGAAATAACTTTATATCTTAATTAATTATTAATATCAGCGATTAAAGGATTGGTACGGTATTTCTTTTTCAGACAATGTTAAAACCTCTTGTAGAAATCGCCCTACAAATCTCCCAATTACGCGAATTTACCCAACGAGATGAACCAACTGTAATCACTTAAACTTAATTAATCATTAACTATAAATAATTAAAAAAAATTAATGGTTGTTATGAAAAGTATAATTTTCTATCCCCACTTCGCCCCCCCCCCCCGGTAGATCCTTTTCTCTTTTTCTTATTCTTATTATTTACCTTCGTTACTTGTTAATTAAAATTTCAATTTTCCATGAATTTTCCATGACAATATAATTATTTCCCATATAATCAAAGTTTTCATTAAAAAAATCAAATATTCCCTGAAAAATTAATTAAAAATAATTAAAATAATTAATTAGGTGATGTCAGTTTGGGCTTGTCAATATTAACTCTATAGGTAATGTATTTGGGTGTGCGGGCAGTTTGGGGCACTAGTAATTAACGAGAGTGATTAATTTTACCAATTAAAATTAATTAAGTTTTTGAAAAAAAAATTAAAAAAAATAATTATATTTTCTTAAAAACTCAAAAAAAAACATTAAAAAAAAAATAAATTGAGTGTAAAAATAATGAAAATTAATAATAATTAATTAAAGTATGGGTGGATTTTAAATCTAGTCTAATTAAAACTAATTAAAATTAAATGTTTTTGGGCGTGAATGTTTAAATATTATAATTTTGTTTCGTTTCAATGCCGTGTTTTTTGCATAAAAATGAAATGTTTGCATTAAAAATATGAAAGACACAATTGAAAGCAACCAGCCTCAAACTGCCGCTGTAAGAAACTATAATAAAAAGTCGTATAATAATTAAAAAAAATGTATAATGAAGGGTTCATTATTTTTGTTGGTTTTATTTGGGAAATTAAAATACCTAATTACTATTTAGGGAAACTAAAATATCGTAAATAAAAGGGTTGTGTTACCAGATCAGATTGTGCATGGCGGGATTAATATAGCTGAAATCTATTCCCCGTGTGGTACTATGTGAATACTTAAAAAAAATAAAATTGTATACCCATAATTAATTAATTACCTTACAAATATTACATACCTTAATTAATACCAATTTTGTTTCTAATAAAATTTGAAAATGTTTTTCTAAAATTTTCCATTGTTTTTCTTTGTTCAAAATTCCAATAGGGGGGTGTTGAAACGTCACGCTAACTTTCCCCCCCCCTTCCATATAGAGAGCTTTCAACCGCGATAGTAGTACGTCACACTCTCCCAAGTCTTACCGGCGCTCTTCTGGTAGCCATAAGGGAGCCTGAAACGTCACACCCTTCTATCTCTTACTGGCTGGAGTTTCATCCCCCCTAACGGTTGGAAGCAGTATTCTAGGCGCAAAAATGATCCCAACCAGAGAGGGGCTGCGTGACGTCAGACTATCTCTCCCTCCCCCCTAGCCAGTTGTTAGCTCCCTATAGGCTAGAAAATGGCGGCAGGAGCCTTAAGTACCTTACCAGGGTTCATACAACTTTTGGAAAACAACAAATTTCCCTGAGATTTCCATGAGGTTTTTCCCCCCATATACTTCCCCCTGAATTTAACAGGGTTTTTGCCCCCGTATATGGAGTATCCTATGGAGCAAATGTTAACGAAGGAGGGAGGGGGGGGGCAAATATGACTATAACATGATACTCAAAGGACATCCCCGTATCTCTATAGTACAACCAGAGTTATGAGCCTCCAAAGAATAGTGTAATGTTAATCCTATGGAGGGGATGTTTACGAACATTATGCTTAATTACTCGGCCCCTGTTTGACGCAAATTTCCCTGAATTTTCCCTGAGGTTTTGGTCAACTATTTATTTCCCTGAGGTTTTCCAGGTTTGTATGAACACTGACCTTACGCAGCGGTCTCACACTCGAGAAGCGAAGTGACAGGGCCAAAACCGCCATCGCTGTCTGTCCGTCCCGGTAAACAATCGGTACTCGGTGGTATCATTTTGAGCCAAGTTTTATTTACAGAACAAGCAACCAACCATCACAAATCTTTAATTTATTCATTTTTTTATCCTCGCTTTTTTATTTTATTTTATTTACCTAATGTAGTGGATTTTTATATACCATAATATTCGAGTTTTCTCTCTTGACGAAACTCGAATATTTTTGTATTTATTTATTTATTTACTTTGACTTATACACCTTTGTTTATTTATTTATTTTAATTCATCTCTAGCAGCTCGACTCCGACATTCAAAACCTTGGTGGTCAAACAACAAGGTAATGTGCATTATTTATTTATTTATTTACTTATTATTGGTTTTATAATTTATCCAAAAATGACCCCGCGCGGACTGTCTGTCTGTCTGCATCTGTAGCTTACCATTTTGACCACTGTTCATAATCCCATATATTTTTTAATTTCGTAGGTAGCACTCTGATATCAATATCAACCTCGTGTGTTTTTTTATCTATTATGTTTTTTTTTAATCGTGTTGAGAGATTATTTAGTATTTAGTTAGTATTTAGTAGGATTATTATTACAGAGAGTTGTGATTTTGGTTAGTTAGTTAGTTTTTGGTATTTTTTTTTTTTGTAATCATTTTTTTTTTCTTATTTGTTAATTTTATTTACAAGAAATAAAAATATTGTATTGGTTTTTTAATTGCTTAGTATTAAAGCTTGGTTACGTTTTTTTTTTTGGTTTTTAATATAATTTCAACACTTTTTGGATAAACTTAATAAATTAATCTCAATTTTACGATAATTTTTGCTATTAATTATTTTTCTCTCTTCTTTAGCTAAATTACAATTATTAATATTATTTATTTAATTATTTGTTTTTTTATTAATTAATTTCGTGAGCGTTAGAACCATTTTTTTTATTTTTTTAATTACCTTTTCCCTCTTGTTTTTTATCTACATTATGGCACTGTGTCGAAATCTTGTTATTTATTTAATTTTTTTAATATATTTAATTATTTATATTTCGTTTTAACATTTAATTTAATTAAGTCCTTCTAGCTTACATTAAAATATTTGTGTTAATTGAACTTAAGAATTATTTTTCTTCTAAACGATTTATGGTTATTGGAAGGATATTTTTTACTCATCTCCTTTTAATTAATCTAATTAATTATAAAATAAATATTTTTAATTTTAATTTTAATTTTTATAATTAATTTAACAAAAAAAAGGTTCGGAGTCATTTCACATTAATTAATTATTTTAAATCTTTATAGATGATTTAAACACGGCCTTTCAACGGACGTAATTTCGATTCGAAAATACTTCAAATTAATTAATTTATTTATTATTAATTCGCGTGAATTTTACGATTATTTTCGTATTTAATTTCGCAATTATTTCTATTTAAAATAGGTCCGTCGAAAGGCTTAATTAAACCACACCGTACTTTTAATTAATTACGATTAAAAATAGGTTAAGTTTAATTTGAAATGACGCGAACTTTAAAGTTAAGTTATTTCTTTTTTACTTAATTAATTTCCCTTAATTAAATTAATTAATTTAATTTAGTATGGCTGCACGACCAGGCTGTATTTATTTATTTATTTAAAATTGTTTGTTTGTTTACGACTGTAGCTATTTTTAAACACGAACTGGGTTTTCTTTAACTGTTTGTTTGAACGTAATTAATTTACATTTCGGTATTTTGGAATTTTTTCGTTTTTAATTAATCTTTGGTCTAACGTTATTGACATTAGAATTAATGATTAACAGAGAGACATTATTTTTCCTTATTTATTTATACACCAAGTGAATTATTCTTAATTTGTTTGTTTGTTTATTTTTTTGGGGGGATGATGGGAAGGGTTTCTTTGTAAATTTCAATGACGTGTTTATTAATTTATTTCTTAGTCTACGCTTAGTCCTTTCAGTTCTTTTCCCTGAATTCCAATATTTTTAATTAATTAAATGACCTTAATTTTAATTAAATTATAAGTGATTGTATCGCACCGCGCCTACTTAATGGGAATTTAAAAATTTAATTAACTCGCTAAAATCGAATAAAACTAATTAATTAGTACCTTATAATTAGAACGGTCGCGATCAATATTCCATTATTTTTAATGACCTTAATTTTAATTAAATTATAAGTGATTGTATCGCACCGCACCGCGCCTACTTAATAGCTAATTTAATTTAAAAATTTACTTAATAGCTAAAAATCGAATAAAACTAATTAATTAGTACCCTATAATTAGTACGGTCGCGATCAATATTTTTCTCATCAAAGGAAATTGCGTATTTCTAGACCCAAATTAAATTTAATTTAATTAAATTGTAGGTGTTAATGTTTTTAATTAATTAATTAAATCTACCCAGTTGATGTCCGCGCCTCGAAACCAGGCAGCGGGGACGGAAAATAAATAATTATTTTTTTAAAGTTATCGATAATTATTTTTTAAAATTATCGATAATTATTTTTTTAAATTATCGATAATTAGTTTTTTAAAATTATCGATAATTAGTTTTTCAAAATTATCGATAATTATTTTTTTAAAGTTATCGATAATTATTTTTTAAAATTATCGATAATTATTTTTTAAAATTATCGATAATTATTTTTTAAAATTATCCGTAATTATTTTTTTAAAGTTATCGATAATTATTTTTTAAAATTATCGATAATTATTTTTTTAAATTATCGATAATTAGTTTTTTAAAATTATCGATAATTAGTTTTTCAAAATTATCGATAATTATTTTTTTAAAGTTATCGATAATTATTTTTTAAAATTATCGATAATTATTTTTTAAAATTATCGATAATTATTTTTTAAAATTATCCGTAATTATTTTTTTAAAGTTATCGATAATTATTTTTTTAAATTATCGATAATTAGTTTTTTAAAATTATCGATAATTAGTTTTTCAAAATTATCGATAATTATTTTTTTTAAATTATCGATAATTATTTTTTAAAATTATCGATAATTATTTTTTAAAATTATCGATAATTATTTTTTAAAATTATCGATAATTATTTTTTAAAATTATCGATAATTATCATTATTTTATTTTATTTTAAATTATTTAGCTCCGAATTAGCTACGTATTTTGGGACTTAGAAAGGCGCAATTTTTTTCCCCATAGCCTCTTCAATCGCGTGTAACCTTCAATACCACCACCACAATCTCTCTCTCTCTCTCTCCCTCTCGTATTTAAAATAATATCTTAAACATCGTTTCCCATTTTAACCAAATATATAGATCTAATTATAAACATTTAAAAACTTCATTAACATTAACATTAACAACAACATCAAAATTTCTTCTTTCAGGGAATAATGGGGTATATCTTTGTTTGTTTAATTCTCTCTCTCTCTGGTAATTAATTAATTAACAATACAATTGGCCCAAAAAATATATATGTATTAATCTCTCTTAATTAGCTCCTGGCGCCTAAATATTTATTTTAAGCCTTTGTTTCCTTAACAATAACCCTTTTTAATTCTCACTAAAATTATTATTATTATTATTTACACGCGCGCTATTCACAGATTTGGTTAAAATGGAAATCTTTTCCTTCAATTCAAAAAATATAATTAAAAACAATATTTTAATTAATATCTTTTTTTTTCTAAATATTTGTGTATATATATAAAGTGTTTCCGCGGAACTATATCCTTTCACTTCCTCCTCCTCCCAATCCGTTTCCTTTCTTTCAATTACTTCCTCTCTCAGAGCAAAAAATAGACTTTTATAATAACTTTAACAAAATCCTTCATTTTTTTTTTTTTTCAAAACTTCTACCATTTTAACAACGATTTATAATTTATTCTTTTTTTAAATTTAGCTTTTGGTTTCTGGTAATTTTAATTGTTTCTTCCCTCTCTATCTTACACTAAACACGTAATTAGTAATTAGTAATTACACCTAATTAATTATTCATGAGCGCCTTGAATTATTTTTTGGTTTTCCCCCGAATTTTTACTTTTTAATTTTTTAAAAATAATGGTTGGTTTTGGGGGGGGGGGGGGTCAGCTGGGGGGTCAAGTCACCGCGTACGCAAGGGGTCAAAGGGTTCATCGATCTGTTCTGGGCGTATAATGTTTCCTTTATATATATATAAATGACGTATTGCTCCAACTTAGTGTTTGTTTGTTTGTTTGTTTGTTTATATATCTTCCTTTTCTACAAAACTAACACGGTTGTTTATTTTTATTTAATATTTAAAATTTTTTTCATCTTAATTATCCTACTTTACCATTTAAAGAATTTACAATTTTACAATCTTATTATTTATTTATTTATTTTTTGTTTGTTTGTTTGTTTCGCGATCTTTTAAACTAAGCTAATTTAATTTTATTCCCAATTTGCGGGAATAAAATGTACGTTTTTAATTATTTTATTTTAAAGAGAAAATAATTTTAAAATAATAATTAATATTTACGTTTAAAAAAAAAATTACACTTATTTTTCTTTAATTATTTATAATTAATTAAAAATTTTAGCTCTAAATATTATTTAGTAAAAATTAAAAAAATGGCGACCTATTTAACCACAGACGATAAAATTTGTTTGTTTGTTTGTTTGTTTGTTTGTTTATCCCGTAATTAAAATATTAGACACCCAAAATTAGAACCAAAAAAGTGTACTAAATATATACTTTAAATAATCTCGTTATTTCTAAACCAGATTATTTTATTTTCGTGATGACGCTTAATTATTTTGTCCCCTTGACAATTATTATAATTATTTTAATTATTTTTGCGTATTTTACTTTTTACTAAATTTAATTTACTTCTTTTTTAATTTTAAGTAATTAACATTACGTGTATATTTATATATATATATATATTTTTAAATGTTTAATTAATTTAATTAATTTGTTTTTTTCCTCTAAATTCGTTAGACGATCTCGTAATCAACAATAAACAACGAGATTTGTTTGTTTGTTTGTTTGTTTATTTGTGAAATAATGTTTTTGTATTATTCGCGTCCGTTTGATATTTGTTTATTTATTTAATACCTAACTTAAAATAAGAATTAAATTAATTATATTAATTAATTAATATGGTTTGTGGCTTTGTTTAAGGGGGGGAGTGTTTATTTATTTATTTATCCGTTTGTTTGTGTTTGTGTGTGTTTTGCATACTTTGTTTGTTTACGCCTTCTCGATATAAAAACACTCGAGTGGGTGTATTTTTGTTTGTTTGTTTGTTTCCTTTTTCGTGAAATTATATTTAATTATTTATTTATTTATTCGGTCGCGGCGGTGTAATTAATTAATTAATTTTTCTTTATGATTAATTAGTTTAAAATATTTTAATTTAAACCCGTTTTTATTTGCGCGTCTCTAAACTCTGCGGTAACGTAATTAACAAGTGAAATATAACTCTAGATTAAAATTAATTAATTAATATTATCCCCTAAATTAATTAATTAATTAAATACCTTAATTAAAATGAAAAACCCCAAAAATATGAATTTAATTAGAATTAAAACCTCTATATATTTGTTTTGTAAACACACACTTCGTTTTCGTTGCCTTATAATATTTATTTATTTATATATATATATATAATTTTTTTGGTTCTTTTTAAACACGTATATATAATTTATCACCTCGAAAAAAGGGGTGATTATTTTATTCATTTCATATAATATAGTTTTTAATTAATTAATCTTTGATTAATTAAAATTTGTCGAAGGATGATTTGATTATAATTATAATTATAATTGAATTAAAAAATTAAACCGTATAAATAAAAATATGATTGGTTGGTTAATCCCCACCAGAACGCAAAAGGGGCGGGGATTAACTTTCGTGTCGTGAATAGGAGGGATTTTATTGGCTGATTTTTGTTTACTTTTAAATATTTATTATTTATTATAATTACGAAAAAAATTAAATTTAAAATTAATTAATTAAGATAAGATTTCGGCGCGCCCGCTTTGTTTGTTTGTTTATTTATTTGTTTGTTTGTCTCTTAGTTTGAATTGAACATCAACACTGAACACTGGGGATTGGAGAGAAACGAAATGTTTGTTTGTTTACGACTTTGAAAGTGTTGTTTTTGTTTACTTAAACGGTGATTTTAAATGAACGCACTTTTTCGGTGGCGCGCGGCGTCGTTAATTACGAATTTTGTTTAATTATTGAAATAAATAAATATTTATATCGTTCACATTGAGCAGAAATTAGCAAGCGACAAAATATAACCATCTTGTATCTTCTTCATCTTCTTCTTCTTGGTTAAAAACATCCGCTTCTTTTCTTCAAACATTGTTTGTTTATTTGTTTATTTATTTATTTATTTATTCAATTTTTCTTCGTAGGTATAAAGTTGCATTGCATTTTTTCTTCAGGTGAATTTCTTCTCCGATTATTCATTTTTATTATTTATTTATAAACTAAAAAACTGAGCCTTTTGTTTATTTGTTTTGTTTGTTTGTTTGTTTTCGTATATTTCATTTAAAAACATCTTCCTTTCTCAAATATTTATAATGTATATTTATTAAGATATATTTGTATCGTGAAAATAATCAAAATTGTTCGTTTTCGCTTCTCAAAAAAATCAAATGTTTATTTGTTTATTTATTTGTTTGTTTGCGTTTCGAATTCTTCTTCCCACACGCTTAAAGTATTAACTAAAGGCTAAAATTCTTTTTTAAACTTTTCGAACGGAATAAATTTAAATCTTGTATATATTGAAATTTTAAAAAATTGAGGACGGGAATTGGGGGGCGGGGTTTAATACTCGATCACGTGACGTCATAGGGGTCAATTAGGACATAGACAAGGTGAAGGGGGAGCTTATAACTACCTCCGTTAGTTACCTATACCGAAACTAGAACTGATATTCTAAATCGAAACGAAAAACTGAGCGCGAACGTCTTTGAATAATTTATTTATTTATTTATTTGTTTATTTGTTTGTTTATTTACGAAGAGTGTATATTTCTGTGTGTTTCTTTTGTTTACCCGCCCCTTATTTTATTTATTTTCCGGTGGGTGTGGCATTGCGTTTGTTTGTTTGTTTAATATATATATATGTATATATTTATTTGTTTACTTTTTTTTATAATATTGTTTGTTTATTTATTTGTTTACGTCGCGGTTATTGATTCTCGCCATCCAAGGCCTCCAGGTACTTTTCGTTGATGATATAAGGGACGATTGTATGACTGAGATTTATAAAGGACGAAAAGGGGTCAGGAGGTCAAGAGGTCACAGCCAAAGACGGATGGATGGACGGGAGGGAGGGAGAAGAAATTTAAAATTTCCTTTATTAAGAATTTTGGTTTAATTCTGTTTCTTATTGTTTTGTGATTGTTTATACAGCGTAATTAAGCAAGCAACTACTGGCAGTGGCGTTTAAAAGTGCATAATGATTAAATTCATGATAATATATACATTGATTGGATAATAATAATTAATAATGTACGTGATACAAAAAAACACAGATGACCAGGTCGTGCAGCAAATACTAAATAGTAAGTACAATAACTATAGGCTACCATTAGGAACCACCAAACGCGGCTTTTGCAAGGTTTTGGGACACAAAGAGTGCGTTTTGCGTAATAATTAAGGTAACAATAGCTAGGGTTCGTACAAAATAATTGGAATGAAATTCCCTGACTTTTCCTTGACCTTTTAGGCCCATTTTCAATTTCCCTGACCTTTTCCTTGACCTTTTAGGCCCATTTTCAATTTCCCTGACATTTCCCCGACTTTTTAGGTCTATTTTCAATTTCCCTGACTTTTCCTTGACCTTTTAGGCCCATTTTCAATTTCCCTGACTTTTCCTTGACCTTTTAGGCCCATTTTCAATTTCCCTGACTTTTCCTTGACCTTTTAGGCCCATTTTCAATTTCCCTGACCTTTTCCTTGACCTTTTAGACCCATTTTCAATTTCCTTGACCTTTTAGGCCCATTTTCAATTTCCCTGACTTTTCCAGGATTTCCAGGTAGTGTACGAACCCTGATTACAATCTAATTTCGTCATCCGAAACCACGGATGACGTCAGAACGTCACTTTTCACGCTCAGAGGATACCAGCTCCCTTAATGTACCATTGTACCATATCCGTTCCACCTACGGTTGTCAGCAAGAACTAAGCCACTAACACAGAGTTCGTGCTGACAATAGAGCTACCTCAGAAGCTTTTGGGTGACGTCACCCATGCTATTTGCCCATAGAACCCAACCAAAGTGGTACCAAACATGGCCGCTCACTACCAAAGCTAAGCCCGTGACGTTTTACCTGGGCACTGACGTCACAACTGAGATAGCTCTATTGAATTCTACTCAATTACGTCATGAACACGTGTTTTTATCGGAGAGTGCTAGACCTACTACGTCATCATTTTTAATTACAACAACAATTGATCAATTGATGATTTGTCCGAATCAAGCTCATGCGATGCGTGAATGCCCACTAACCACTAACCACTGCCCACTAACACGTACAACTGTTTGACCACCAAAGGTTTCGAAGGGAGACACTAGAGGTTTAAATACACCACCAAACCTAAAACCACAACAAGCAGCGATGCGATTCTACGTCGTAGGCACCAACCAAATCCCACCGACCAATTGACCAACCAAAAGCGTGCCAAAATTCAATGTGACTAGCTTACCAAAAAGAGATATGTGTGAAAAGGGACTTACCGAAAAGGAAGCAAGAGTAGAATAACAACCGGAAACACCATCTCGACGTAGGGCCAAGGAGCGAATCCGAAGAAACACATTACGGACAATTGCGCCACTTGGACGATGGTGAACAAGTGGATTTTGCGCTGAGGACACCGTCGGATGTAGTGATTTGGAGGGTAGGCCGCCTGCAACCAACGCCGAGGAATAATTAGGCTTAAGCCGATCCGGGGAGGGGGGTGGGTTCATTTTTGAGAGAGTCTTTCTTACCTGCTCCATGAAGAGCAGCGTGATTCTCTCGAACATTTGGTTGCCATTGAGCGAGGTGATGGCCATATAGAGGAAAAGGCCGTAGAGCACGGGGGTCGGGATCCAGGCCAATGGAAGAGGGAGCAGAAATACCGAGAGACCGATCAAGATATGCGATACGATACCCGTTATTCGAGTCTCGCGGACTTTCACGATTCTAAATCAAAACAGAGCATCAACAGTCACAAGCGACGCCGCCACAATTTCAACCAATGAGATCCAATTAAAACGAAACAAACAACAACCAGTTAATCTTACAGGGATCATACAACTTTTGGAAAACAAACATCCCCGCATCTCTAATATAACCACAGTTATAAGCCTCCAAAGTATAGTGTAATGTTAATCCTATGAAGGGTATTAATTACTCGGCACCTGTTTGACGCGCAAATTTCCCTGAGTTTCCCCTGAATTTTACTAAAAATTCTAAATTTCCCTGAATTTTCCCTGAGGTTTTTGTCAACTATTTCCCGGATTTTTCCAGGTTTGTATGAACCCTGCAGTTAATCATAATTTTTTTTAATAAACCGAGCTTAAGGGGAAAGCTACCATACAGGGTGAAACCTCATAATGCAATTCCCATAGAACGCCTGTAGAAATGTTTACCCTGCGGTAAAGCAATGTTCAAGGAGAAAACCCTTTACAGGGGTAATACGACTGACTACCTTAACTCAAAAAATGATTACTTTAAATTCGTTTGTATTAATTAATATTACTAACAATAATTAAGAGAAAGGTGAGGGAAAATCAATTAGGCTTAAGGGTTCAAAGAACGGGCTAAACCGTAACGTAAGCAAAAAAGTAGGTCAAACTCCGTGCCTCTATGAATGGAAAATACAGAAAGAGAGAGAGAAGAATGGGTTAAAGGGTTAAAGGCTTACATTTCGTAGACGTGCCCTTGATCGACGCGTTCTTCGACGTCGGCCAAACTGCGCACGTGTAGCGGCGAATGGGGCAAGACCCCGTGCATCCATGGAAATCCGTAGATTGAGAGGAACCCGTTGATTAGCCCAATCACCAACAAGTCGAGGTGATAAGCGGGCCCTTTCTTGAGCCTAAAGAACCAACACCAAGGACCCGATTACATTTCCCGGACACCATTGTCTCGCGTTAGGCCTACTTAATTATAATTAACGTTAAAATATAGGAGGAGAAACACTCTTGGAAAGGGTATAGAGTTTGGATACTAGTTTGAAAGTTGTGACGTACTTGTTGCATGGGTTATTGACCATGGCCGCAGATATATTTTGGTCCATAAAAAAGAGGAGAGAGAGGGCGAATCCCAGACCCATGGCGGCGATGGCCGCCGTCCAGGGGAGCTCCTCGACGGGGGATCGGACGAAAGGGTAGTTATTCGTGTACCTGAAATGATCTGTCTTTATCTCTTTAAAGACGTAAGAGCCGATAAAGCTCAACAAGATCACAGCGACTGGCAGAGCGTAGTCAGCGAGCATCTCCCGTCTGCTCGCTTGCAAGTAAGGCCTAGAGAAGGGGAGGGCGTTAAAAGACTTGAACGACGGAGCCCAAGAGCCAGCTCTCACGTTTTATTGAAGTTGAAGAGAGAGATGGCGAGCCAAACGGTGCCGAGCATCAGTAAGAGAAAGAGCAAACTGTTCTCTCGTTTGCAAACCATCTCTTCGTAAATGCCCTCCATTCCGGCCGAGCCATTGACCCCCTCGACGTATCCTCCCAGACTCAAATTGCCCGCTAACATAGCGGCCACCGGAAGCGATGATTGGTTGCTTCCGCTCGCGGAGACAACGTCCCCCACCATGCTACCCTCCACCATCTCACCCGTACACGCTGGCGAATAATAGTATTTGCGAAAATCTGACAAGTAAACACCCATCAATGATAAGCCCCCGCGGGAGAGAGAGAGACAGACGGCCCAACACTCGGCTTACTTCTGTACATGTCCTTGCCCGCGTCGACGGCGAAGGCGATACTGATAAAAAGGGCGAAGATCTCCTCTGTGGATCGCGTCGACCATTTCATCAGCTTGCTGGCGTCGAATATGGCGTATAATATCAAGAAGAGCGTATTCCACAAGCCGACGCAGGCGTACATGGCGAAGAAGTTCAACTGAAAGTCCTCGCAGATCCCGTGGATGACTTTTATGTACAGACTGAGTGGGGCCGTGGTCATCACGATCACCAGCGGCTGACCCGCTATCGTAGCGAAGATCAGACCACCGATCGCTTGGCCTATGATGCTTTTTCGAACATCTAACCAACCCCCCCCCCAAACAGAATTAAAATCATCCCCCACACAGTAAACACTTTAAACTAATGTTCTATCACCAGAGTTCATACAACTTTTGGAAAACAACAAATTTCCCTGAGATTTCCATGAGGTTTTTCCCCATATACTTCCCTGAATTTTCCAGGGTTTTCCCCCCGTATATGGAGTATCCTATGGAGCAAATGTTAACGAAGGAGGGGGGGGGGCAAATATGACTATAACATACTCAAAGGACATCCAAGTATCTCTAGTAGAACCAGAGTTATGAGCCTCCAAAGTTGGGTATAATGTTAATCCTATGGAGGGGGGTACGTTTATGAACATTTTGCTTAATTACTCGGCCGCTGTTTGTCGTAGCCCTAAGTTTTAAGTATGGTTGGATGGGGGACAAATTGGACTATAACATACTCAAAGGACATCCCCGTATCTCTAGTAGAAACAGAGTTATGAGCCTCCAAAGTTGGGTATAATGTTAATCCTATGGAGGGGGGTACGTTTATGAACATTTTGCTTAATTACTCGGCCCCTGTTTGTCGCAGCCCTAAGTTTATAGTATGGTTGGATGGGGGACAAATTGGACTATAACATACTCAAAGGACATCCCCGTATCTCTAGTAGAAACAGAGTTATGCCGCTCCAAAGTATAGTGTAATGTTAATCCTATGGAGTGGGGGGGGTATGTTCACGAACATTTTGCTTAATTACTCGGCCATGATTTCCCTGAACTTTACTAAAAATTCTGAATTTCCCCTGAGGTTTTTGTCAACTATTTATTTCCCTGATTTTTCCAGGTTTGTATGAACGCTGTTATCAAGCTCTATTTAATTAAATCCTACCTCCTACACACGTAAGCAGCGTAATAAGAGGTTTAATTACCGATTAATAATCAAAGGAGAGGTAAAAACTAACGAAGGAGATCTTACCAATTTTTCCGTGGGTATTGGTATCGTTGAGTACACCAAATGCGATGGTAGGCAAGAGGCACGCGAAATAGAGGAAGAAAGTGGTTGAAACAGTTTTCTGGATTGTCCTGTGGCCCTTAAAGCCGTCGATGTAATCACTGAAATAGTGCGCTAGTCTGCGTCTGGCATCTCCAGTCAGTCCCTGGGCAAAACGACATTTCGGCTCCTGAAATACACAACCATAAAAACATACGCATTTATTAACTCGGTAAACATAAAATTGAGTAGCGCGCGCGAGATTCGGAACTCTGGAGTCACGGAACTCTGGATGACGTCACGTAAATGACGTTTCCCGCCAAAAGAAAAAAGGTCACGTGACGAAGAGCGCGAGAATCTTCTCTTCTCTTAAACCACGTGCGAGATGAAAATAAAAACTAATTCATTTTACGAAAAGCGTGTAAGAGTATACATTCCAGGGTTCATACAATTTTTAGAAAACAAATTTCCCTGAGTTTTCCAGGTTTTCTCCCCATATACTTCCTTGAATTTTCCAGGTTTTTCCCCGTAAATGGAGGAGTATCCTATGGAGTAAATGTTAACGAAGGAGTGGGGGGGGGGGCAAATATGACTACTACATAATCAAAGGAGATCCCCGTATCTCTAATATAACCAGAGTTATGAGCCTCCAAAGCATAGTGTAATGTTAATCCTATGGAGGGTATGTTCACGAAGACTTTGCTCAATTACTCGGCCTCTGTTTGACTCAAATTTCCCTGAGGTTTTTCTCAACTATTTATTTCCCTGATTTTTCCAGGTTTGTATGAACCTTGACATTCTTACTCCAATTTTGTAAAAACCTTTAGAGCCGAGTTTGCTCTTCCGAGTAGCTCTTTCCCGGCACTGAATTGTACAGTTTACAATTAGGGGAAGATAGAACCCGCGAAAGACGAAAAGGAAGGACCTATAGTCATTTTCCAGCAGCCAAACCCTAAAGGGGCCGAATAGGCTGGCTATCTCTATAGTCGTTAAAACGTTTTCGCTAACACAGTAAGAAAGTTCTGGGAATCTATATATTGGTGTAGTATAAAGAGCTCGGAGCTATCTCGAAGGAAACTTTGCCAGCAAAACTATAGCGTAGACCAATAGTGAAATAAAATCCATCGGAAATCGTCACGTGAGAGGATTACTTAAAAGTTTCCTTCATCAAAGATACTCGGAGGAATAGATATGGCCCATCTTTCAAATTTTCTTTAACGAGAGAACCAGCTCTGACTTAGTGACTTGCAGGCTCAACATTCATGACAATAAGATGATTGAAGCGCGTCATTGAAACGTTTTCTAGGAAAAGTTCCTAATCCAGGGTTCATACAACTTTTGGAAAACAACAAATTTCCCTGAGATTTCCATGAGGTTTTTTCCCCCCATATACTTCCCCCTGAATTTTCCAGGTCTTTCCCCGTATATGGAGTATCCTATGGAGCAAATGTTAACGAAGGAGGAGGGGGGGGGCAAATAGGACTATTACATAATCAAAGGACATCCCCGTATCTCTATTAGAACCAGAGTTATGAGCCTCCAAAGTTTAGTGTAATGTTAATCCTATGGAGGGGATGTTTACGAACATTTTGTTTAATTACTCGGCCCCTGTTTGACGCAAATTTCCCTGAATTTTACTAAAAATTCTGAATTTCCCCTGAGGTTTTTGTCAACTATTTATTTCCCTTATTTTTCAAGGTTTTCCCTGTTTGTATGAACCCTGTAATCATTCCTCGCAATTTCAATCAAACACTCTTCCGTAGAAATAGCCCTAAACAAGAAGACATCGTAAGGCCAACTCGCACACGCAGACAGTAATAATTAAGAAGTAATCTAGTGTCAAGGTTAGCAGGGTGCTGAGAGAGAGAGGGAGGGAGAAAACCACTCTTATTTGGTTGAATTGCAATCGGGTAAGGCGAACAAGGACTTTAGTTGGCAACAGCGACACAATTTGAAAAGAGAATTGTACGGGAGTTTCAAGCGGCGATGGGAAAGTAGGGCTACATTTTCTCCTCATCAACGCCACGGATGAAGAACTAGAGCTAAGAGCGAGACTGAGTCGCGTTGTCATAGCAACTACACGCGCCCAAAAAGGAGTGTGGAACGGATATACGCGTGGTGGCCGGTGGCCTATATTTTTTTCAAATTTTCATTAGCTACGTTTTATTCGAGTTCAAAAGGCCCACTATAAACGCGTACAGAAAGACTAGGCCGAGGGGGTAGACACTCCACTAGAACTCAGGTGTACAATATGTCTCGAACTCCTTTTTAACATTTTCCAAATTCACTCTTTTAGATAGAATTTTGTCATTACTTATTCTACAGGGCTATAACATACTCAAAGGTCATCCTCGTGTCACTAGCAGAACATGAGTTACGAACCCCCAAAATTGGGTCTAAGGTTATTCCTAAGGAGGGGGTTGTTTGTTTACGTTTTGCTTAATTACTTGGCCCCTGTTTGTCGTAGCCCTAAGTTTTCAGTATGGTTGGATGGGGGACAAATTGGACTATAACATACTCAAAGGACATCCCCGTATCTCTAGCAGAAACAGAGTTACGAGGCTGCAAAGTTTATTTTCAAAAATCAAAAGTAACCCTCTAACAATAAGTGAGACAAAAAAATAAGTTGACGACGATAATGAGGTAGCCTCAAGTTTAAAGTATCCTTGTATGGGGTGCAAAGAGTACTATAACATATCCAAAGGAGATCCCCGTATCTCTAATAGAACGAGAGTTATGAGCCTACAAAGTTCAGTGTTAAAATCATAAGTAACATAATAACAATAAGTGAGACGATACCATACGTTGACGAACATTTTGCTTAATATCTCGGCCCCTGTTTGTCGTAGCCCTATGTTCTTAGTATGGTTGGATGGGGGACAAATTGGACTATAACATACTCAAAGGAAATCCCCCTATGTGTAGTAGAACCAGAGTTATGAGCCTCTAAAATTGGGTGTGACGCTATTTCTATGGCATGTTTTTGAATATTTCGCTTAATTTCTCGGCCCCTGTTTGACGCAACCCCAAACCTTTGGTATAGTAGGATGTGGGACAAATTGGACTATAACATACTCAAAGGACATTCCCGTATCTCTAGTAGAAACAGAGTTACGAGGCTGCAAAGTTGGGTCTCAAATGCAATTCCTATGGAGGGGTTGTTTGTTTACGTTTTGCTTAATTACTTGGCCCCTGTTTGTCGTAGCCCTAAGTTTATAGTATGGTTGGATGGGGGACAAATTGGACTATAACATACTCAAAGGACATCCCCGTATCTCTAGCAGAAACAGAGTTACGAGGCTGCAAAGTTGGGTCTATAATGCAATTCCTATGGAGGGGTTGTTTGTTTACGTTTTGCTTAATTACTTGGCCCCTGTTTGTCGTAGCCCTAAGTTTATAGTATGGTTGGATGGGGGACAAATTGGACTATAACATACTCAAAGGACATCCCCGTATCTCTAGCAGAAACAGAGTTACGAGGCTGCAAAGTTGGGTCTATAATGCAATTCCTATGGAGGGGTTGTTTGTTTACGTTTTGCTTAATTACTTGGCCCCTGTTTGTCGTAGCCCTAAGTTTATAGTATGGTTGGATGGGGGACAAATTGGACTATAACATACTCAAAGGACATCCCCGTATCTCTAGCAGAAACAGAGTTACGAGGCTGCAAAGTTGGGTCTATAATGCAATTCCTATGGAGGGGTTGTTTGTTTACGTTTTGCTTAATTACTTGGCCCCTGTTTGTCGTAGCCCTAAGTTTATAGTATGGTTGGATGGGGGACAAATTGGACTATAACATACTCAAAGGACATCCCCGTATCTTTAGCAGAAACAGAGTTACGAGGCTGCAAAGTTGGGTCTATAATGCAATTCCTATGGAGGGGTTGTTTGTTTACGTTTTGCTTAATTACTTGGCCCCTGTTTGTCGTAGCCCTAAGTTTATAGTATGGTTGGATGGGGGACAAATTGGACTATAACATACTCAAAGGACATCCCCGTATCTCTAGCAGAAACAGAGTTACGAGGCTGCAAAGTTGGGTCTATAATGCAATTCCTATGGAGGGGTTGTTTGTTTACGTTTTGCTTAATTACTTGGCCCCTGTTTGTCGTAGCCCTAAGTTTATAGTATGGTTGGATGGGGGACAAATTGGACTATAACATACTCAAAGGACATCCCCATATCTCTAGTAGAAACAGAGTTACGAGGCTGCAAAGTTGGGTCTAATGCATTTCCTATGGAGGGGTTTGTTTGTTCATGTTTTGCTTATATATTTGGCCTGTATTTTCGATCAAAAATAAGAACATATCTGTAGTGCAGTGGTTATGACATCCGACTCACTCCCGGAGGTCTACAGGTTCGAAACCGCGAAGTTTTTTTTTTTGCTTGGGATATGTAAAGACCTTTATAATTATCCGAACATTTGTGTCAAGGTCACATTTTTTACATCCCCGTATCTCTACTAGACCCAGAGTTACGAGTCCGCAAAGTTGGGTCTAATGCAATTCCTATGGAGGGGTTGTTTGTTTACGTTTTGCTTAATTACTTGGCCCCTGTTTGTCGTAGCCCTAAGTTTATAGTATGGTTGGATGGGGGACAAATTGGACATGAGTTACGAACCCCCAAAATTGGGTCTAAGGTAATTCCTAAGGAGGGGAACATTTTGCTCAATTACCCGGTCCCTGTTTACTCGATCCCCAAGTTTTTAGTATGGTTGGAGGGGGGGGGGGGTAAACAGGGCTGTAGAATAAGTATTGACAAAATTTTATCATTACTTATTCTACCATTCTAATGTCTTGAACTCAATGTACTGTCAAAGCTGAACTGCGAGTTCCGAAGGCTTTGAACTCGATGCACTGTCAAAGCTAACCTCTTTCGAACTCGGGTGTACACAGAGATCCAGAGAGTCTACCCCCTCGGACTAGGCCTAACTAGCTACGCGAAATTTAACGAAATGACGTCACGCCTTCGACCGGACAAGTTTTAAACGAGCCGAACTTTTAGAATCGTTACTATCCAAATGGATTTCAATTCAAATACAAAAATACACGTAATCGAGTGGTCTTAGCGAGATGTAATTAAAACGACTCTTAATTGGCTTTTCAAAATTTAATCATTAAGGAAAAACTTTAGCTCGCGCATTCAAAATACAGTTTTTCCAATAAATATCATTTCTTGGTGGTTAATTATATGATAATTAATTACATTTAAGTCGCGGCGGAAACTATTTTAATCAATATTTTCATGAGCATAAAAACCCGACCAGTTCCTTCTTCCCAATTATAGCCAGTACCAAATACCATAAAATATCTAAAAATATAACCAAACCTAACCTAACGTAACCAATGATCATCTACTAGTTAAGAATAACGTCCCTGCGAAATTTCAACTTCCTAAGTAAAGCGGTTCGGTCTGGGCGTTAAATTATAAGTCACTCATGACGATACAATTGTGGATGGAGCCAAAAAGGAAGTGTTACGTAATCTTTCCGCATTCCCAAAATGTCGGCTTTTATTACGTCTGTTTCCGGTACCATTTTTCCGCATTCTTGGGGAAACCCCTTTCCTGGAGGTGGTTCCCAACCCGTTGGTATGTAGTATCGGCACTGTTAAAGCGGCATCCTTGAAGTTTAGCCGCGCTGGGAAACCCCACCGCGCCGGCGCTCAGACTTCAAAGCTCAAAGGCGCCGCCGCGCGTGCGCGCCTTCCCTTCCGAATACCGGGAAATCCCCGTGTGGAGTATATATTTCGAAACATTGTTAGTTGACCGTAAAACCCTATATGAAGTTGATGATTTAGGCCTTCGCCTTAGAGACAAGTGTAACGAGAATTTTGCAAATAACAGTGTTTTTTACCGGTAATTTACCAAATACCGCGTAAATTACCAATTTATATCTTACCGTAATTTTAAAATGGTAATTTACCGATCCATTACGTAAATTACCGCGGTAATTAGCCTGTGAAAGTATAAATTATGGTAATTTTGGTTATTCCAAAATTTTAATCGGTAAATTACCGGTAATTTTTCGGTAATTTACCCAGTAAATTACCATTTTTTAAAATTACGGTAATTTCACATCTTTAACCCTACCCAAACCCAAGATACCCTAAACTAACCTACCCTAACCTAACCCAACATACCCTAACCTAACCCAACATACCCTACCCTAACCCAACACACCCTAACCTAATCCAACATACCCTACCCTAACCCAACATACCCTAACCTAACCCAACATACCCTAACCTAACCCAACATACCCTACCCTAAACCAAGATACCCTAACCTAACATACCCTAACCTAACCGAACCAAACCTATAATATGTAGGGTAAAATAAAGAAAAACATGGAAAATACATAGGTATATTTTAATTAATTTCCGCACCTTAATTTAAAAAAATTATCCTATAATTAACCTTGAATAAATGCCGATATTTATTGAATAAAACTGTACTGTATTTTGAATGTGCTAAGGGCTAAAGTGGTAAATAAAGTTTAGCCATCATTAAAATGGGGAAACGTGTCGTTATTTAAACCTGAAGTAATATAAAATTCGGTACAAAACTGAAACCAAAAATAGAAATAAATTAAATTGAATGATTAATCTAAATAGCCTGATAGTGTCGTAAAACATGGAGAGAAAACTCGTAAAAATTTGGTAACATTTCAAGCCCAGGGTTTTTTCTTCCAAAGATCCAAACCGAACAAGGAAGTAAAGTACGTGTCAATTCGTTTCGATTGGCGAGTTCAAGCTTGTTTTATATAAGAAAGGCAAAAAGGGGGGGGGGACATAGGACCTGTTGGAAATGGCTCCTTTGGGATTCGAAACTATAAGAAGCCACGCTAGGATTTAGTAAAGAAAGAAAGAAACAGTTTAAAGTATAAAGAAAAGAAAAAATTCTAAAAGAGAAAGCTGGCTCTCCCTCCAAAGGAATAGAAAAAAAGGCTTTTCAAGATTATTTTTAAGAAATGGGAGAGAGGGTTTCTACTCGAGGTTACAGGGTTCATACAACTTTTGGAAAACAACAAATTGCCCTGAGATTTCCATGAGGTTTCCCCCCCCCCCCTATACTTCCCTGAATTTTCATGCAGGTTTTCCCCCGGTATGGAGCAAATGTTAACGAAGGAGGGGGGGGGCAAATATGACTATTACATAATCAAAGGGCATCCCCGTATCTCTAATATAACTAGAGTTATGAGCCTCCAAAGTATAGTGTGATGTTAATCCTATGGAGCGGGGTTTGTATGGAGGGGATGTTTTTATGAACATTTTGCTTAATTACTCCACTCGGCTCCTGTTTGACGCAAATTTCCCCGATTTCCCTGAATTTTAGTAAAAATTCGAAATTTCCCCGAGGTTTTTGTAAACTATTTATTTCCCTGATTCTTAGGGTTTTCCAGGTTTGTACGAACCCTGTAGTATTATACCGAAAGAGTCCGTCGGGTCAACGGGATTTAGTCTCGGACCTGGAAATGATGATAGTTTTATGACCTTCTAAAACGTGGATTTATCGCGCTGGAAAAACTATCTATCCATTATTGGCCCACCTACGAATCCACGCTAGCTCGTCATGAAGAAAAGAAGTATATTTATGGAAGTAAAACAATATCGTACATCCGATCACGCAATCTCAAAAAATGATCTTTTCCCTCCCCAAATGTCTTATCTTATCTTACTTCAAATTAATGAACTTTTGATAAAAGAAATGAAAAGAAAAACAATGATACGCAAAAAGCTTTCAACTCCATTAAACTTCGTTCATAATGGGTCATCTTTTGCCCCAAAGAATATCTCGCGGGTGATCGGGGAACCTTATGGGGTCGTAAAAGATAACTATGATGAGAGAGTAGAATTGGGATTAACTTTTAAATCACGCGTGTAATGTCCCTTCCCTGGTTTTTTTTTAACGGTGTTTGTTACGCTTTAAAAACCTTACCACTAGTATAGAGATCAAATTAGGACGGTGTGCGGTAAATATTCTATTAGCCAGAGAGAGATTTTAAATTACCTAACTCTGTAAACTTGTTCTGCGAATTCTCTCTCTCTTTCTTTCTCTCCCTCCTCTCTCTCTCTCTCTTTCTCTCCCTCCTCTCTCTCCCTCTCTTTTCTCTCCCTCCTCTCTCCCCCTCTCTTTTCTCTCCCTCCTCTCTCTCCCTCCTCTCTCTCTTTTCTCTCCCTCCCCTCTCTCTCTCTCTTTTCTCTCTCTCTCTCGCTCTTTCCAGGAATATTTAATCTCCATCAGAGAGATTTTAAGAAGAAAAAGAAGTTTGGTTCATTTGGGATTGGAGGAGCCACGGATTTCCGTCTAAAACAAGACTCCAAAGTAAAAGTTCAATCCGGAAAGACATAAGAGAGAATGGTTCTAGAGAAAGTGCGACGTTGTCCTCGAGAATAACCATTGGGAAATACACATAAAAACGAGGGGAAAATATTTGGAAGCATTAAATAAAAAAAGCATATATTGAACTTTGAACCTTTCTCTCTCTCTCTCTCTCTCTCCTTCCTGAAGGGGCAGTGAAACTTTCGATAATAAAGTTATCCAATCAGTAACGATCGGATATAATCTCGCTAAGCCTATATTCGAGATTCTAATCCCGATGTAACTACAACTACTAAGCAACTGGTGACCGAAGATAACTTTGGCCTAATTAATACAAAGCCACCCTTTAAAATAAAAAGAAAAAAATAGAAAAAGTGGATGTTGAAAACAGCGTGAAAGAGTGAAGAGAGAGAGGAGAGAGAAGAGAGAGAGAGAGGGAGAGAGAGAGGGAGAGAGGAGAGAGAGAGAGAGAGAGAGATGAGAGAGAGGAGAGGAGAGAGAGTAGCGAGAAGTAGTAAAAAAGTATTCTACAGTTTTTCATATCGACCAATCAAAAAAAGGGGGTCCTCCTTCAGCCAGCCACAATTGGCGTTAACCTAGATTCAACTCTGGTACAATTTTAAAACTCTAAAGTCCCGGACCACGCACTCACTCAAGGAAGGAGTAGATCGAGGCCCAATGTCCCCGCGCCTGTAAAGCATGCTCTTCCCATATAAGTATAGTAGATTTTTACTCCGATGGAGAAAGGAAAAAGATGGAGAGATGAAAGTGAAGATGTGAAAGTGGCGGAGAAGAGAGAGAGAAAAAGGTGAAGAAAAGAATAGGTCGACTTTGAAAGAAAAGATGGAAGAGAGAAAAATACAGAGAAGAAAACTTGGATGAAAAAAAACCGAAGACTCCCTCCTCTCTCTCAGCTTTTCTCGTAGGAAAAATTTAATATAGAAAAAAGGCTGGTATAAAGTGGACAGAATGAAATTTTTATAAGAATATGGGGAAAAGGCGAAGAAAAATGAAATATCTTGGGTTCAAAGTGCATGGCGCTGAACTTTATAATATAAATGGAATTATCTTTCAAATAAAGCTAGATTAAACTTTGATTGAAAGCGCCGCCGCACCAGGTATGACTAGACCCCTACCCATTCCAACCCCACCCCCCCAAATAAATATGACAGCGTGTGGATTAAATTGGGTGTATAAAGGAGTTAATTTTAGGAACAAGTCATTTAATTATCTAATAGGAAAAAATAGGTTTCTGGTTCTAGTTACTCATTACTATAGTTTTGAGTGGCTTGGTTGGTTTCTAATGGCACGTCACGTCGTAAAAACGGGGAGAAGATTCAACCGGTAAAAAATAAAAGCAGTTTTTATAAGCTCGCATCTCATTCTCCGGTCAAGTGAGTACGCTACATTAAAAACGCGTTAACTTTCACTCACCAGGCTTAAAAAGGGAAAAAGGGGAAAAAAAGCCTTATACATTACGTTACGTCATTAAGTAGCTCCAAGTAAAAAAAAAGTGTTGAGAGGAGAAGAGAAGCGGACTAGGAATTTGTGAACCAGGTTTAAAAAAAACCGCGTACACGCAACAAGCAAGCTTACTAGGGACGCCAAGTTATCTTCTTTTCATTCTAAGAAAAATCCTCTACATACACCCTTTTTTATTTATCTGGACAAGTTGATCCTTTTTGGGAGCCACCGCCAAGGTGTTAAATGGTCCGTGAGGCTGCTGAGTAGGCAGTGAGCCACACGCGCCTAGATAAGATACTTCGCACCCACTAAGCGACCAGCACAACTGGACTGCAGACTACGGTCTGAATTTGCTACTACACTAGGCCTAACTATTCTAGTAACTATTTTTAGTTTGGGAAGGAGTGGAAAAATTTACCTGAAAGTCAACCTGGTCGTGGTTGCCCAAGCGTTTAGTGGGATTGCTTGTTCAGCGGCCAAATCCTGGGCGTGTTTCAACAAGACGTTTTTGAATTCGGCCTCGGTATGAACCTCTAAAAGCCTTTGACGAAAGTCCATGTCTGCGAAGATGGTGGCGAATGTCCGTCCCGTTTCCAGGGCATTTTTCGTTCCTTTCTAAAACAAGAACGCAAAACGGAACAACCTCCTTTTAAGTTCCCAATTGTCTTAATTAAGTTGGCAATTGAATTCGAACAAGGTATGGCCATCGGTCAGGGGATGATCAGGGGGATGCGTATAAATGCGAAACCTGAAAGAAATAGGAGCGCTAACTGTGGAACGGCTCGGGTTTGGTGCGAGGCCAAAGATGGGGAAAAAATAGTTGGACTCAATTGTAATTGGCTAAGAAGGGTACGGACGAACCAATTAAAATTGGGTCCTACTATTCCTCCCCATTCTATGACGTCCCACCTAACCTAAGTCGTTCCACAGTTATCGCGGGGTTATTTCTCTCAGATGTCGGCGGTTCGAGTTAATAATAGGCCC